>JARHVA010001247.1:3512500-3705178 GCA_037957365.1 Torreya grandis | reverse complement strand
CAAAGAAAGGAATGGCATATTCAAATTTCCATTAACAAATAATGAAATATTCAAATGTACAAGAAGGAAAACATATACAAAGGGGCTACATATTACAGAGCATATTAATATTATCAAACAAACAAGATAATATTAATGTAAAACACTCAAAGAAGTGTGTAAAGGAAAAGCATAAGTAACTAGCATAAACATGTTATAGTATCCCATGGATCAGATGTATAAGAAGAAACTTAAAGTACATAGCATATCAATTACCATGTGTAAGATATAATAATGGATAAGAAATGTATAAGTACATATGTAAGTTCAAACATGATAACTTAGACTGATCATTGAATCATATAACATCTATGTATCAATATCAAAGAAGTGGATGCCACCAATGTCCTAGTGACATGAGTAGAGGAAAATCCTAACACTCATAAGTGTATCACTTTTCTGTGTATGCTTGTATATGTATAAGATGACTAAATGATATGGTATCCTTCAACATGGAACTACCACATAGATGCCAAGGAGCCAATAAAACATCTAGGTACTAAAAATGTGTTTAGTTTTTTAAATGTTTGAGTTGCATTGTAAGACCTTAGATAGGACTAGGTCTTCCTCACAAACATCCTTACACCATTTTCTTACTACACCATTTCATTATCTTGCTAGTCATGTCATTGGTTGGTTGTGTTTTCTTACATTCTATCTTAGAACAAGCACTAAGTTTGAGTTTTCATCCTTTAGCACTGCCAATTTTCATTTAGCCATCATGTTCTTGTTTGATTTTTGTGGACTGCACTTATCTTACATATGAAATTCAACATTCCTACATGTTTCTCTTTATGGATGACTTCTTCATATTTATCTTCCATCTTGACTTAAATTTCATTTTTAGTCATTCATATTTTTCTTTATGTTTGATTCGACATGTTTATCTTACATGAGCTTACTTTTCATTTTCTTACATACCTTTGTTAGAGTTTTCTTGCATTGATATTTCATTTTTTACATGCTTCCCAACATGATTTAGTATGTTATACATTCCTTTTTTCCATTTATGTTTTACATGCTTTCCAACATGATTTAGTGTGTTTTACATTCATTTGTCATTAATTTTCCATCATTTTGTCATTCATTTACCATCTACACTTTGATTCCAACCTTTCCTTAACAATGCTAATTTTCTAATTTTTATAAGTAACTCATTGATACTTTAACCATCTTACATACTCACACATTGCTTCTATTATTAATCTTGTATCCCTAGGTTTTCTCAAATGCATCTATTACACCCTCCACAATCAAGACTAGGATGTTTGCATGTAATCATTTAGCAGAAAGGTAAGTTAAGGTACGTATATGGGATTTTCAATTACTCTCATTTCATTTTAGCATTACTTTCTATATGTCATTTTTAGGTATCTCGATTTCATGTGTTTCTATGTTCTTTCTCAAGCACTATCCCATGTTGCACCTACGTGACATGTGAAAAGATTCAAGTGGGGCATATATATACACATAATATTTTCAAGCTTTATTAATTACTGATACTTTTTATCTTTCAAGAACCTATCAAGTCTCAATATCTTTGAGTGCATGCCTTAATGGGTGTATCAGGAAAGGGGTGGGCAGACCATTGGTGTTTTTCAAGATTTTTGTCCCTTTTTTACACTTGAAATCTACACACTTGTCTCCTAAAAACTATTCCCATAAGATTTATCTCCTATTTTATACACTCATTTAGTCATTTACCACCTTTATTAGATTTTTCCCTAACCTAAAACCCTTTTTACCAATTTACATAACTATGTCGGCCACTGCCAACCACACTAACTTTGTATTGTTAATTACAAAGGCTTAATGACAACTAAGTCAGCCATGGCTGACATAGTTCATTATCTAGTGAGTTTCTTATCAATTTCAATACTAAATTGATTAGGTCAACTCTGTCGATCAAAACTTTTATAAGGGTTTAGGGTTAGATCATCCTATATAAACACATTCATTTCCATCATTTATTATATAGAGAAGAAGAATTAAGATATATTTCACATTTGATTATCCACCATTCTACTTGAGGAGCAAGCTTAGGGTTTCATACTTTCTTTGAAAATATAGATCTTTTCTTGTGAAGATGTCTTTTGGATGCATTGATAGGTTGTGCCTAGAGATGATTTATGCTTTTCATCCTTACATACCATAACAACATCTTGTGAATCACCTTAGCCAAGGGAGATATTGAGGATCGATGGGTTCATATTCAAAGCTAAGTAATCCTAACTTTGTTTCTCCTTTGTAAGAGTAGATAAATATGAATTCTCACTTATCTTCCATGCATTAGGATTATATATACATTGATGTTAGTATATGTATTTTATGCATGTTTAATTTTATTATTTATTACCCCTAATTTATGCCACAAGCTTTGGTGAGCACCAGATTAGATTTTTAGTTTACTTGTTATTAGTTTAGTGAATATAAAAAACATAAGACTTATGGTTATTACATAATTTTGTTTGACTGGAGGCTTTGGAACACTCCCTAGTGATATTATTATGGTAAATATCCCTTGGTTAGGTCTATTGGATCCATACTTGTCATGATCCTGATTATCTAATGTATCCCCAATTAGAAGTGTAAGTATGATCTATCTTCTCTGAGCTAGGATTGATTTATAGACTTGTTGTATTTCCCATTACATATACTCTCTTCCAATAACTTATTGTTGATAACATGATGGTATATCCACCCATATGACATATTAATCCTACCAAGCCTAAGCCCTCTTGGTATAATGCTAACCAATTTTATGTATATAATCAAACTTGGGGGTATACTATTAATTGATGTCATAATTTCCAAAACTATGTCCAAGCTCTCATCGATCATGGTGACATTGAAATTGAGAATGAATTAGATGAGTCTACGTATATGGGTGAACAAGAAGAGGTATGCCAAGATTGCTATGCCCCTAACCTATCACATGTATGAGGATAGTATTAGCTGACTTGTGGCTTATTTATCCCTCTTTGACATTATATTATATTTATATATGCTTTCTTTTGATTAGTAGGTCAGCTTATGGAGTAACCATGGCCTAGATAGACTATATATAGGAGGTAGTGGTTAATCATTTATCATCATATTGTGAATTCTGCTCTTATTGAAGCTTGTGGAGGTTACCCCCTTGAAGTGGCTTATCTATTATCATATATTTGGATATATTTCAGTCATATTTGGATATAATTCTGCTGTTATACTTAATTCTTGAGGTAATTTCATTACAAGTGGTATCAGAGCTGTAATTTGGGCAATCTTGTGGGTGAAACACTAAATTTTTAAATTTTGAGATATATATAAAACGGTTGTGAATTTCTATAAAAATGTTTTATTGGAGGTGAGAAATTATCAAATTAAGCTTCCATTACAATTTCATCTCATTTGGATATATTTTACAAAAGTTATCTCTATTTTATGGTTTTTCATAAAATTGCTCTATAGTGCGCAATTCAAAGAATTTTTCTGAGTTATTTACATTTTTGGAAAGATTAGAAAAGTTTGAATACAATATGTTCTTTGTATATTTTGATTTGAGGCCGACATAATTCCAAAATCACTTGGTTAAAGTTGGGTCAAAAGTGTCAATAAGGGTCGACATCGTAAAACCCTTTTATGGCAGGTCCACAAACTCGGGGCTGAGGGAAGGGTGTTGAAAATCCAAGTAAAAATCCTAACAAGGAAGATATGGATTCAAAAGGGGAATGTAATAGACCCTTGTACCAAGGTTTTTTGACATAGATCACAAAGTGAGCCAGCTTGACTATAGTATGCAAGGCATTCAGAGTGAGGTGCAAGACATACAATCTAATATGTAATCCATACAAGATAGTTTGGGAGATATCATGATAGATTTGAACATTAATCAGTCAAATCATCAAGATAACTCTATTCCACAAACCCACCAGGGTGGTTCTCCTAAACAGTCTACTTCAAATCCAACTCCATGGCCACATAGGAACCTATTACCAAAGGTGGATATGCACAAATTTGATGGAAAAGATCCACTCAATTGGCTCAACCAAATGGAGAGTTTTTTTGACCTACATTAGATTCCAAGTGGACAAAAGGTTACCATGGCATCCTTGTATCTTGAACCTGATCAATTCATTTGGTATCGATGGTTGTGTGCTCAAAAGAAAAAGATGACTCTCAATGTCACTTGGTCAGTTTTTATAGAGGAGCTACAATTAAACTATGGCAATAGTGTGACCAAGAATTACTTTAGCCAATAGGCAAAATTGTGACAAACTAGCTCTGTCAAGGATTATATTCATCATTTTTAGAACCTATCTGTACGTGTGGAGACAATTTCTGAAGCAAACTTGAATGACCTATTTTTGGGTGGACTCAAGGACCACATTCAACATGAGGTACACATGTTTAATCCACTTAATATTTCTAATTCTATTATCCTAGCATGTAGAGCCGAGGAAAAATTCATAGCCAACAAGAAGCAGCCATTCACTCACTTCAAAGATCGTAGCATATCGTCACCAACATTTCCTCCACCTACTAGATTGACCCCTCAACAAATTGAAGAGAAGCGTGCAAAAGGATTATGTTTTGGTTGTGATAGCAAGTGGAGTAAAGGACATAGATGTGCTGAGAAGAAGTTATTCTACATTGAGGAACCAAACAAAGATGAAGAAGTAGATGATGCCTCCAATGATGATGAGGAAGATATAGAGGAGGTACCTGAAGATTCCCAACCTATAATATCTTGTCATGCACTTGTAGGTATTAGCACTCCACAAACTCTTAAGGTGGTAGGTTTCCTCAAGAAACAGAAGGTGATAGTGTTGATTGATTCAAGGAACACACATAACTTTATAAACCATAAGTTGGCCACTCGATTGAACTATTTCATCTACCTAGCACTAGAATTTTAGGTCATGATTGCAGATGGTGGCACAATTAATTGTTCAGGCAAATGCCATAGTATTAAGCTTACTATGGGTGGGTAAAATCTTGACTCTCTTATATTTGCTATTCCCATGGGTAACACAAACATTGTTTTGGGAGTCCAATGGCTCACAACCTTAGGTACCATTGAGATGAACTTCCAAGAACTATTCATGCACTTTCATTATGAAGGTAAGAAAATTGAACTACATGGATTACATGCAAAATCTCCACAATTGATTAGTTCACATTAGATGACCAAGATGCTAAAAAAGGGGGCAGAAGGAATTATTGCATGATTATGCTCCATAAAAGTTCAACCCACACAGGTATCTACACATCCTGATCTACAAATAATTCTTGAAGACCACTCATATATTTTTGGGGCCATGCCAAAAGGACTACCACCAAAAAGAGAACATGATCATGCCATTCAACTAAATCTAGGTAGTCAACCACCAAATATCAAACCATATAGATATCCATATGCACAAAAGAGTGAAATTGAAAAGATGGTCCATGAAATGCTGGAGGTAGGGATCATCAAGCATAGCCAAAGTGCATATTCATCACCAGTGGTCATGGTGTGGAAGAAGGATGACACATGGAGGATGTGCCCAGATTATAGGGAACTCAATAAGTACACCATCAAAGATAAGTTTCCTATTCCAGTAATTGATGATTTACTTGATAAGTTACATGGTGCTAATTATTTCACAAAATTGGATCTTCACTTGGGGTACCATCAAATTAGAATCAAGGATGAAGATGTTCATAAAACTGCTTTTAGAACACATGAGGGCCATTATGAGTTTTTGGTAATGACCTTTGGTCTTACAAATGCACCATCTACTTTTTAGAACTTGATGAACACTATTTTTAGGCCTTTTTAAAGGAAGTTTGTGCTAGTTTTCTTTAATGACATATTGATTTATAGTCAGACATGGGAAGCACATCTGCAACATGTGAAACGGGTGTTGATAGTTTTGGAGAAGCACCAACTTTATGTGGAGCCATCTAAATGTGCTTTTGGAGTATAGGAGGTAGAGTACCTCGGTCACATTGTTTCCCATGAAGGGGTCAAAGTTGATCCTCATAAGATCAAAGCAATAATGGAATGGCCCATGCCAAAAACTCTCCAAAACCTTTGAGGGTTTCTTGGACTAACAGGTTACTATAGAAGATTTGTGAAAGGTTATGGTAGCATAGCAGCTCCACTCACTGCATTGCTAAAGAAGGATGCTTTCCATTGGAATGATGATGCCACCAAAGCATTTGAGAAACTAAAAGTAGCTATGTGCACCACTCCAGTTTTGGCTACTCCAGACTTCTCATAAACATTCACTGTTGAATGTTATGCTTCTAGGACTGGATTGGGGGTAGTACTAATGCAGGAAGGAAGACCCATTGCATTTAAAAGTGATCAATTCAAAGGTAAGAATCTACAAAAACCTATCTATGAGAAAGAAATGATGGCTATTCTTCATGCAGTTAAATAATGGAGGCCTTATCTGATGGGTAGACACTTTAAGGTGAAAACGGATCGTGATAGTCTCAAATACTTTTTGGAGCAAAGATTATCATCTGAGGAACAACAAAAATGGGTAACCAAAATGTTGGGTTATGATTTTGAAATCATCTACAAAAAGGGTAGAGATAATGTAGTAGTAGATGCACTATCCAGACGGGATGCATCCATAGAAGCATTACTTTGTGTAATGTCTATATTGTAAGTAGATTGGGTGGATGAAGCTAGGTTAGAATGGGAGCAAGACAATCATACACAGGTTATGATTCAAAATCTCTAGCAAGGTAATTTATCCTCTAAAAAATTTGAATGGAAAGGTAATGTCTTATGGTATAAGGGTAGGTTATACCTGTGCAAAAATTTAGAACTTAAGCATAAGATTCTTGCCAAGTTGCATGCATCTCCAATTGGGGGACACTTAGGGTTCTTGAAAACTTATCATAGAATTAAGAAAGAATTATTTTAGGAAGGAATCAAGGGAGATGTATAAAAGTTTGTGGAAGAATGCTTGATATGCCAACAGAATAAAGGTGAAACAGTTAAGACCCCAGGTTTGATACAACTATTAACAATTCCTAGTCAAAGGTGAGAGGAGGTTTCCATGGATTTCATCACTGGGTTGCCTTGTTCTGAAGGTAAGAATTTTATTTTGGTCATTGTGGATATGCTTACAAAATATGCCCATTTTTGTGCTCTCTCACACCCATTTTCAGCAAGTACATTCACAGCTATTTTATGGAAGCAGTTCTCAAATTACATGGAACCCCAAAAATAATTGTAAGTAATCATGATCCTATTTTCACTAGTAATTTTTGGACTGAACTATTTTCTTGTTTGGGTACTCAGCTAGCTGATAGCTCATCTTACCACCCCCAATCTGATGGATAAACTAAAGTGGTTGACAAATGTTTAGAGGGGTATCTCCATTGTTTTGTATCAGATAAACAAGAACATTGGGTTAAATGGCTACCACTTGTAGAATGGTGGTATAAAACATCTTTCCATACCTCTTCTAAAATGTCTCCATTTCTAGCACTATATGGTTACCATCCACCTTCCATCACTTCTTCATTAAAGGTGCACACCAAGGTTCGAGATGTGGAAGAGCACATTCAACATCAACAAGAGGTTTTGGCTAGTTTGGGAGAGAATTTGGCCTTGGCACAAAATAAGATGAATCAAAAAGCAGATCAACACCAGAGTGAGAATTTTTTTGAGGTAGGTGACTGGGTATTTATTTTTTTGCAGCCTTACAAGTAGATGTCCTTGAAGTAACAAAAAAAGGACAACAAACTTTCTCCAAAGTATTATGGCCCTTATCAGGTTTTAAAAAAAATTGGAAGTGTGGTTTACAAGCTTGAGTTACCTCATTCATCGCACATACACCCAGTATTTCATGTTTCTTATTTGAATAAGGTCATTGGATAGAAAGTTTCTGCCTAGACAGAGCTCCTAGAACTAGATGAAGAAGGACGAGTCATTTTGGAACTAGAGAAGATCCTCCAAACACGTACTAAGAGGTTGAGAACCAGAGAGATTAGGGAATATTTGATCAAGTGGAAAAACCAAAGCAGTGAAGATGTAACTTGGGAAGGTGAAGATTTTCTGCAACAACATCCAGAGTTGTTCAACATTGAGGACAATGTTGGTTTGAAGGGGAAGGGCATGCTATGCCCCTAAACTATCACATGTATGAGGATAGTATTAGCTGACTTGTGGCTTACTTATGCCTCTTTGACATTATATTACATTTATCTATGCTTTATTTTAATTAGTAGGTCAGCCTATGGATTAACCATGGCCTAGATAGACTATATATAGGAGGTATTGGGTAATCATTTATCATCATATTGTGAATTCTGCTCTTATTGAAGCTTGTGGAGGTTGCCCCCTCGAAGTGGCTTATCTATTATCATATATTTGGATATATTTCAATCATATTTGGATATAATTCTGCTATTATACTTAATTCTTGAAGTAATTTCATTACAAAGATCCTATTCCCAATCATGATCAAGCCTTCCCCCTTCGAAACCAAGGTCAAGACACCACATCCACCTTCCATGGTCCCCCATCGTTGACAAATCCTCAATTGATGATGAGTTAATCTCCCATGAACCAAGTCATCCCATCTCTCATGAGTCCTTTCATGGTCCTATCTTTGTAAAAACCATTTTCCCTCCATCATCTTCCTCTCACCAATTGTATTAAATCCCACACATTGTGGGGTCACTTGCAGATAGTGAGTTTTCTACTAGTAGCATTACATCATGTACATCAAAGTCAATATTAGAGTTAACATTAGTTTTATCTACATCAAGATCATGTTAAACACTAGTATCTAAATCAGAGTCCTCATTAGTTTCATCCCTCATAGATAATGTAACTCATGATGACATATTCCCATTTGAGGATACCTCTAATTTAGATGTTAATCAATCACAAGGCATATATTTTGATCCCAATCAAGATGATAAAGTCATAATAGAATTCTTCCAAGTTTTATTTGTTGTAAATTATTAGATTGAATATGCTCCTACCTCAATTGCATGTCTTAGGGATACTTTTGTTGATAATGAAGAGATTTTATTTGATGTCAAAATTGGGTCTCCTAAGAACCCTTATGAAGACCATGTTTCCCCATCACCACTCATTGACCTCATCATACCATCTCCCCCACCTTCATCCATCATATATCCTTTTCTTCCCATCAATAATCATTTAATCACCTCCCTCCATAGGGATGAATAATAACATACATCATTAGACCCTTCTTAGAGAAACATAATACAAGGCACAAATATAAAGGTTCAAGACCATATCCAAAAATTCCTACATGATGATCAAATCATAATTGATCCATTAAGTTAAAATCAAGAAATGTTGAATCATCAACCTAATCCAAAAGTGTCTTCCCCTAGTGAAACCTTCTTTGATGCACTAGGGGACCATAAAAGTCAAAATAATCATCATCTATCAACTAAAAAATCAATCTCTTATGGTGAAGTCCAAATTTAGGCACTAAGGGGTAGTCAAGAAATAATCAAGTCTAAAAATAAAAACATTATCAAAATCACTATCAGTATGGCCAATAATCCTTCAAATAATTAGGTTGAATATAAACCACAAAGTCAAAATATCTTAAAATATTTTGTCATATGGCACCAATCCAATATGGAATGTTCAACATATCCAACGATGTGTGTGACTGCTAGTCCTAATCCTTAAACACCCATCACACATTCCTAAAATGATCATATCATTAAACCAAGTCCTATTCTCCATCACCATATCCAAACCCTAAATCCATCCACACCTCACCTCACAACCCCAGGCAACGTTGTCTCTTATAGGGGTGAAAAATACACTTAGTCAAGATATCTGAAATGGTATTCCTCAAGAATCATCAAAGGTTACATGGACATTAGTGAATCCAACATTAATAACATGGTACTAGTATCACATGTCTCCATAATAGGTGTTGGCTAAAGATAAAAAAAATTATGTATCTTAAATCTCACACCCATATCTAATAAATCAAGATGTCATCAATAATATCAAAAAAAAAATCATTCATATAATGGTGGAAACTAGTCTCCTAGCACCTTAGGAAAGTACTATGATGAAAACTAGTTTTTGACATCATGATAAGATAAAATATTGTCTACATTATACCTCACCACTTGGGGGTAAATCCATTTCATCCACATAATATCCCTAGTCAATCCCTTCCATGTCATCCTTATCTATCCCATCCCCTTTTCCATTACCAATCATATCCCTTATCAACCCTATTTGCATCTCTCTCTAAGCATCCTTATCTATCTTATTCATCTATCGTCCTAAACATCCATATCCATCATGTTTTACATCCTCTTATTATGTCTATCCTATCTTATATCTTGACCTTAATAATGGAGTGGAAGATGTCTTGGGAATGTTTTGGAACCATCTTAGTATATCTTCTCATGGACACTCAAGCAACTAGCTATCTGGTTCCTTCATGATCTGGTCATTGGTAATCCCTAATCCATTCTTTCTCAATCCTCATCCCCCTTTCAATCTCACCCCTATCCTTTTGTCATCTCATTCATCATTATATCCATCCTTATCTTGGTTTCTAGGCATGGTATTCCATTTGCTAGTAACCCCATTTGTATAGTGTACATACATATCCCAAAAGACCTAAAAATTAAAATATTAAAAAACACTAAAAATTATAAAATCTAAAAAATACAAAAAACTTCTAAGTTTTCTTGTCTTATGCCTTGAGTATCATGATCATCTTATCATATGTCCTAATGGTCTTATCATTTTATCATCTTATCTTGTCCCATATCCTAATCTTTGCACCCAAGTCATTATCCATAACCTTGTCCTAATCCAAACCACTAGTCTAATCCAAGTCCATATCTTATCCATTTTATTATCCTTAATCCAATTTCACATCATCATTATCAACTTAGTCTAACTCATCACCTGATTAATCAATCCATTGACTCTCATCAAGATAATTAGACAAGACACAATGACACTGCATGTAGATACTTTTGTGTGTTACTTATCTTTTCTTTGTTTTTTGAATTGTTTGTATGTATTTTATCATGAATATATGTATGATTAGCTTATGTTTCATTTATTTTTTTATGTTTCTTTTTATTCTTGCATCATGTCTCTTTTTGTCTATTAGGAAATGAATAAGGATGTTATGATGTCACCAAAAGTTATAATGATGCTTTTAGGTGCCCTCGATGAAGAAAAAATTAATATTTTCCTTTTTTATAATCATTAAATTTGGCACAATATCTTCTTGGTCATAATTATATCATGGGGCATACTACCTAGTGCTATATTTACATCATAATGATTATATTATGATGATCCTTGTTCTAACAATAATGGATTGACAATAGACTACACTCATCATTTCTTTTATCCTTTATCACCTATCATAATGTCTAATATCCCATATCTAATCATTTATTTTAGTCCTCTATCCTTAATATAATCATATGAATCCACTCATCTAATATATAATCATTTCTCTAATCTATTTATCATCTCATCTATATTCTCTATTTACCCATCTATCATTTCTCTAGCCATCAACATCTAACATCTCAACTCAACTCTCAATTCAATCATCATCACACCTAACATCTATATAACAACTAACATGTCTAACAATCATTATCATTTTCCTTTTCTAATATATCATCATCTACCATTTAGTCTAAACTACATTGGCTTGAGGTCTTTTCAGACTATTTAAGAAGCACTTAGTCACATAATGTATCTAAGGTTAGCTTAGCCACTCTTTCCTCTTTCCCCATCATTCATCATCAAATTTCTATTATCTCTCATCATCCTTAAGTCTCGCATCAGTAAAATCCTTGAGATATAATATAAATCATTAATCAACTAGTCTATTGATCAATCACCATCCCCATAATCATCTCCCTAATATTTTCATCAATTGGCCCCACTTATAGATTGGGCCCAACAATTCACAACATCTATATTTTATTTCATAAATCATCCATGATCATTGATTAGTCAATTCATTATTTAAGGTTTACAGTTTCCCCCTTCGATTGGGGCATGAGTAGGACCATAACTTTATTATTATCTCTTACTCCCTTATATGTGTCCTTACTAGGGGCATCATCACTATTAATCACATTGTGGTCCATTGATTCAATGCAATGCAGTCTAAGTCTTCCCCTTCATATTTTGGTCACTCGACCATTTAATTTATTCTCTCTCATCCCATTCATAATATCTCTCAACTTTAGTTTTAATCTACACTCATCATTAATCTTATCAAACCATTATTTTATTTTGGCCAAATGCTCTCCCATGCATGTGTCTTTACTAGGGATATTTCAAAAGATTGAGGCCTTTATCCTTTTGATCTACAAATCTCTCAAGCATGTGTCCTTACCTAGGATAAATTGAAAGCCTAAAACCCCTATCATTCTAGTTTAAAACTCTCCTTAGCATATGTCCTTGCCTTGGATATGTATAAAGTCATGACCTTTTTATCATCATCTTATTACGGTTGATTCCCGCTTGGGATGGTTCAATAACCAAGACATCATCATTTCCACTCTTTATACATAGGTATTTTCTAGGGGCATCATTATTTTGTAACTTATTTCTCATGTCGATTTCATTTTCTTAATCATCAGTCTCACATCTATCATCCCAACCCCTCATCTCTTCACATATCCCACCCCTCATTTCCTCTTTTGAGTAGCCATTTGCCTCCTTCCTCCTTGCATGTCCTCTTGAGGGGGCATCATATCCACTAACATAGTTTACTAAACTTCATCCATAAATGTATTTATTTATTGAAATACCATTACTCCTTCCATTTTATCCACTCATAATGCCCTTTTAAAGAGGGGAAAAATGTATTCACCTAAATATGATCACCGTACTTATTACGCTAATCCCACTATTTATCCTAATTAATACCATAACCATAATCCTAGATAAATAATTAAATCTCATCCCCCTTCATTATTATTCATCATACGAACCTTATTCCTACCCCAAAAATCAATTAATCCACCTAATTCCCTATTATCCACTAACTAATCCCACTTAACCATTATATTGGAATTTAAAATTCCAATCCCACCTACTTTAGTCTATTCATAGGCCCTCCTACATCTCTAGTCCCTAATCACCTATCTAATCACCTCATTTAATAATTTACTAATCTTTCTTAGCCCCTAATGGATTCTATAATTATCCAATTCTAGAATCCTCTTCTATTCGCTCCATCCTCTTTAGAAGCCTCTAAATCTAGAGATTTCTAAGGAATTTTTAATTCCTTTTTAATCCTCCACCATTGATCTCCCTACATATAACTTTGAATGTTGGACATTTATATTCCCTCCTTCCTTATATTTAAACACCCTCACTCCTCAATTTTGGGAATAATGAACAAATCAATCACAAGTCCATGAATCCATGAATCTATGCAATCAAAGTATCTTGGTCAAGCTAACATCATGCTAGAAATCTGAGTCTACTTTTAAGCAATCCAATCTAATATTCATTTATAATCCTTAGTCTTTTTTTTTGAATATTTATTGGGAACATTTAGCTTTAGATTAGAATGTCATTTTAAATGTTCATTTTTATTGCGTTTTGATCTAATGGTTCTCAATTTTAATGGTAAATTATATATTTGGGCATTTTTGGTTAAATTACATAATCAAAATCAATTTCTAAAATTTATCATCTCACACATATTCTCCATTTTAATCTTATCACATGTCACCAAAGTCTAACATGGGATGGTGATTTGAAAAATAACATAGCAACATAAAAATTGAGCTAACTCAAAAATGAAATACTAAAATGAATGTTGAAAAATGAAATAATGTGAAGTACCATATACATACCTTGACTTAAATTTATCACTGAGCATTTGCATATTATATTTATAATCTTGATCATGGAGGGCATAATAATTGAATTACACAAACCCTAGGGATACAAGACTGGAGAGCAAAATAAACAATCGTAGGAAGGTCAAAGTAAATAAAAAACTTACAAAAAAGATTCAAGCACTTGGAAAATTGGTAAGTCAGGATGACAAAAGGTAAGTTAGGATAAAAATACTAATGAATGTAAATGATAAAATGGGAGGAAACTTGGGTAACCAAAAATCCAAGGTTACTAATGACTGAAAGACCCAAAAATGTATCTAAAGTAATAAAAGTACCAATCCATATCAAACTTAAGGATTTATGAAACAAAATAATGTCATCAACATCAAATGTAAGAGAAGTATTAACCCATACTATATCATTGATGTAAAAAAAGGAAATGATTAATGCAAAAATATTAATGAAAGAGAAGTAACAATACATACTCAATCAAATATGGAAAAATAGGAAATGAAAATGGGAGAAATAGGACAAAAAATGCCTGTAAAAAGGTGGATAGAAAACTCAAGGTCCTAAAAAATATTAAGGGAGATAAAATAAAGATAAGGCAATAACCAAGAGAGTAATTCACACAACTCAAATATTTAGCTTATATTCTAATGATAGATGAATTAAAACTATTGTATTATGCACATTTCAAAAAGAGATGGAGAATAAGAAGTATAGAAGTTGGGAAAGATCTAAAAACAAACTTGCATATCAAAGAGGGAAATGAAATGGGTGGTGAGGGAGAGAGGATGGTACCAAGTTAAAAACATAATATTTGCCAAAAATAAGACACTCTAAGCAAGTTGGAAAGACTAAGGAACTTTTGACATCAGTGAACTTAAAGATCTCAACTTAAGAATACAAGTTTGAGATGACTAGTGAAGTATAAGTATCATCCCATGAAGGCTAAAATGCATGAAAATTAGAATGGACCATCTTTCCTCATTCCTTAGGAACCCTTATAGAGCTTTTAGTCTAATATGAAGCTTGGGTAATTACGTTAGAAAGTAGGTGGCACTAGATATTATATGATAATGAAGCCTCCTACCCTAGCTAATGGCCTACCACACTCCAATAGATATCAAATCTATCATTAGGCCATATATGGAGTTTAAGATTCAATTAGGATAGGATATGTGATAAAAAAGATCACATATTTTATTTTGATCTAAATTTTAAGATTGTATTTACCTTTTGATCATTTCCTTATTTTGTATGATATGGACTTTGCTCTTTTGGATTTTTCTATTCTTCCTCTATATGGAATCAAAAAACCAAACATGGGTGCTAAAAATGACTATCACAAAAGAACTTAAATTTGGTGGATAAAGGAGAGAACCAAAGGACTATGGTGTCTTTGATTCATAAAATTTCATGTTAGAAGGGAGTGATATCTTGAAATTGACCTTGGTGTGCCCAAGGGGGATCATGAGATATAAGGGATGATGGAAATGATCATAAAATAATTGGGTTGCCCCAAGTATAAAAAATGTGTAATGAAAATGGTATATTAATAGGTAGACATGGATCATCATCATAAAAAATGTTATATGCGAATGAATACATAAAAATATACTATTAAAGTTTTACCATAAAGGAATATGACTAATTCTAAGTGCAAGAAAACACGATATAGGGGATGATGGAAATGATCATTAAATAATTGGGTTGACCCAAGCATAAAAAATGTGTAATGAAAATGGTATAGTCATAGGTAGGCATGGATAATAATCATAAGAAATGGTATATTCAAATGAATACATAAAAATATACTATTAAAGCTTTACCATAAAGGAATATGACTAATTCTAAGTGCAGGAAAACACTACTCTTGACCATTGCCTTATCTTTAGGGGATGATGCCTAACTAAGGTTGGGAGTAAAATAAATATAAAAATGGTGGGTATTTATGAGGAGGACCTTAACTAAGGTCTTATCATGCAAATTAAAAACTAGAAATCCAAGAGGTATAAGTAAATGAATAAGTCAAAGGGTACATAACGATGATAAACATGAACCAAAGACTTCAAATTTTTTTAAAGTTGACTGAGTAAAAAGATGGGTGTCTATGAAGAAAGATCATGTCCTATCTACAGTCTTATATTATAAAATCATAAAATAAAAATCAAATTATGTAAAATAATACAAAATTCCAAAGGACCAAGGATAGGAATGAACACTAATGTGTAAACAAGCTAGAGGTGTGTAAAGAATTGATGTTAGTGCTTTTATTTATAGAATAAAGTCTTAAGTATAACCTAAAATGAATGTTAAATCCATAATATATATATATATATAACTAACTAACTAACTAACTATAAGAATGTAAGTAAAACATAATATAAATGAAAAGTAGTAAATAAAAGTAAAGTTGTGATAAAAAATGAATCTAAACATATTATTTCTTCAAAAATTGAGCATTGATTGTGTCCTTCATTGGTGTGTAATTTTTAAGTACTAGGTTCGATAATGTCTTTGAATAGGTAAGGGCCCCACCAATTTTGGGTGTACTTTATTTATTTTTCATGGGTGTAATCTAACTAAATATTTAAGCCATCAAAATTGAATTTATGGACTTTAACTTTTTTGTTATGTTTTTTAATGATGTGAGCTTTGTATTGGCAATTATGTTATAACACACCCATATGTCGCTCATCTATAAGATCTAAGACATAAAGATAACATTCATGAGGATCTTCATTGGGAATGATGCCATGAAGATAAATGTACAAGGAAGGTAACTCAACTTCTAATGGTAAGACAACTTATGAGCCATAAAATGAAGAGAAAAGAGTTGCCCTAGTGGTAATACATATACTAGTATGATAAGCCCAAAGTGTGGTGTAGAGATTGAGATTCCAGTCAAAATGAGAATTCATAATAGTCTTTTGAAATATTTTGTTAGTGGATTCAGCTTGACCATTCATTTTGGGTGATAGGGTGTGGAAAATTTATGCATGATTTTAATTTTTTCACATAGTTGTTTCTTGTCTTTGTTTTTGAAGTTCCCACCATCTTTAGAGATAATGGTGCGAGGAATTATAAAATGACATATGATTTGAATAAGGAATGGATTTTGAGATAGTAATGCTGGTGACATTTACAAGGGGCATAAAGTCTACCCATTTGGTAAAATATTATGTGGCATTAATGATGAATATATGACCATCTTGGATTTTGGGTAATTTGTCAATGAGATCTAATCCCCACATATAAAATAGCCAAGGAGATTCCAAGGTTTGAAGCTTAGCTAGAGGAGAGTGAATATGATCATCATGAAGTTAAAAAATATTACACTCTAGCAAAGTAATGGCATATTTTTAAAGATTAGGCCATAAATATCCCATGAATAGGCATTTACAGGTTATAGTGTGTCCACTATAGTGACCAATGTAAATTCCCCCAGGTGCTTGTTCAAGGAGGGAAGGAACTTCATCTTGAGTAACACAACAAATTAAGTTACCATTGACATTATGATAATAAAGGATGACATATGTAAGGACGTATTTACAAGCTTGCTTATGAAGTTGAGTCTTTTCATGAGAATCAACATCTTGAGGATAGGTTTAATGTTTGATAAATTAGATGAGGTATTTATACCATGAGCATTTTTGAGTAGTGACAAACTCTATGTGATAAATAAGAGAATCATCTCTAGATTGTAATCTAGAATTTTTTATCATGTGGACGAGAAATTGTGAATCATGGAGTGCTTGATGATGGTGAAAAAGAGATGTTAATGAATCAAGATAATTAATGACAATGTTTTGTTCTCTTGGGATTGCTTCAATAGTGAAATATGTAAAATTTTTAACAAGATTGGAAATAAGTTGATGATATGAAATGATATTTTCAATTTTACACTGATAATCACCACTGACTTGATGGCATATGAGTTGTGGATCTTTTAAAGCATGCAAGTATGGGATGTCTAAGTCAATGGTTGCTTGCATGCCTAAGATGAGGGATTCATATTCAACCATGTTATTAGTAACTTCAAAGTTTAATAAAAAAATCTAGAGGAATAATTTTACCATGAGGGTCAACTAAGACACAACCTACCCCAACTCTTTGAAGGCATTTGGATCCATTAAAGTGAAGGGTCCAAGTGTCTTCATCCAAGTCAATTGTAACAACATGTATTTATTATATGATGACTTTAGGTTTGAGTTTGTAGGTGTAAATTTTGAGCTCTTTAAGGGTTTGTGCCTTGATATCAATAGTGAAATTGTGAAAATAATATCTAAGATAAATATCTGGATTAAGACATTTGATGTAAAGGATTTAATAATTGAGAAGAGTGTTGTGAAGGTGATTAGTACCTGGTGTAATTGTGACAACAAGTTGATCAACAATCACTTGGAATTTGACTAATTTTTCTGTAATAATTATTAATTCAAATTCCCTTAAGAGTACCATTAATTTGCCTATTCTATCTCTAGGTAAGAAGGCTTTGGAGAAAAGTAGACATAGGGGATCACAATGGACAATAACATAGGCTGTCTAATAAAGTTTATAGTGTTAAATATTTTCACCTATGAAATAAATCATGAGACAATCACATTATACTTTCATGCAGTAGGTCTTATAATCTATAAAATCATGACTGATGTAATATATGGCATATTATCTATTGTTTCATCTTGTTGAGTGAACATTACCCCAATTGATATAGGGGTAGATGAAGTATACAAGATGAGTAGGTGATCATTGGAAGGCGGTCAAAGATTAGTAGGTTTAATTAGTGATTATTTCATGTTATCAAAATATTTTTTTACATGCATAGGCCCATTCAAGAGAAATACCCTTCTTTAGAAATGAATTTATTGAATAGATATGGTAAGACATTTTGGGGATGAATCGACAAATTACACTGAGCTTTCCAAGATAGGTACAAATTCTTAGAATAAAGTGAGGAATAAGCATGTTAAAAATAACTTTGATTTTAGTGACATCGACATCAATCCCACCTAGGGAAAAAAAAAATCCTTAGAGATTATCATAAGTGACACCAAAAACACATTTGTACAAATTGAGTCTAACTTTATATTTGATGAGTCAATCAAATATAATACCAAGATCATGAAGATGATTTTCATAATGCTTGGATTTATTTATAAGATCATTGACATAAGTTTTTACTATTTTATGGATGAGATCATGAAAAATATGGGTCATTTTACATTGGTAGGTGGTGAAAATATTTTTAAGACTGAAAGGCATTTTAAATAGAAATAGGTTCCCCACTAAGTGGTGAAATTAGTTTTATGTTGATCTTCGAGAGTGATGTGAATCTGATTATATGTTGAGAAACTATCCATAAGGGATAACATCTCAATGTCATCAATTGATGGTAAAGTAAAGTTACCTTTAGGACATGCTAAGTTGAGATTATGAAAGTTAATACAAATGTGAATGACCATGATGAATTTCTAAAAATGGGGACAATGTTGGATACTTATTACGATTAATCAATAGGTTTGATGAACTTAATATCTATAAGATTGATGACTTGTTTATGACAGACAGTATAAATCTTAGGAGGAACTTTTTTGTTGATTTTGATGCACCAATTTTGAATCAAGATAGGTGATTATATTATGGATAAAGATACTAGGATCAATACCTTACATGTATTCATATGACTAAGAAAAGGCTTCATGATATTTTATTATCATTCTATATAGGAGGAAGTTACTTAAAGACTGGAATGGGTATAGGAGAGGAAATGGTGATGTAATTGATTACAATAATTTCCTTGATAAGCATAGCATTACCATCTTGGAAATAATATGGAACTAGAGGAAGATTTGAAGTAGGATGTGTTTTAGGATCAATACTAGAAACAAAATTATTGAAGCATGCAAAGTTTTTCAAAAAATGGCCAATCCTGTGATGTCGGTGAGGAAGTTGAGGATCTTGAGCATGGAGTAGTTCTAAGATAACATCATCACTGGGAAGTATGGATAAAGGTATATAATATTCAACATCCACTTCAATATCTACAATATGATTACCTTTCCTATCAAACTTAGAATATATTTGTCTCACAACTATAGCCTGAGAATCTAAGGTAATTTTAGGAGGTAAATGATTTGACTGTACTTTATCAGCCTAGCCAATAAAGTTTGGGACATAAGAGCTAGGTTAAATTGTATCAATTTGTTCAATATAATTATTAGTGGCAACATAGGTTTTGATTGTATTGGTTATATAGTCTACTATGAATGGTGGATCTAGGGGTATTATATCAACACTTGATTATACCTAGCCAATGTAGTCTGGGACTAAAGGGTGGACTGTATTGGGTTGGTTGAAATATTATAAAGATTTAGAGATAAATTCAATAGTATCAGGTTGGCTATTATTATTGGGACTATAAAGAATGGTCTTATTCTAGATGATTGTATTAGATGTGGGAATAGTAAGGATTTATTGAACAACCCATGTAATGTCTTCCAATGTTGAGTTAATGGGAGGGACATAACCTTATAATTTAAGACAATATTAATATCATTAGATGATATGTGAATGGCATGAGCATCATGGTTAAAGGCATGCATTTTGGCTAAGGTATTGTAATAATAAATTATATCCAACTATCATGATTGGGCTTGGGCCATAATGTAGGCATCATCATAAGATAAAGAAATGTTACATGCATGAGATACAAACTAATCAGTATCGATATTAGAAATACCCATGTTATTGAAAGTTATAAGAGACATGATGAGAGGATATTGAAAAAGTTTGGCCACCCCATATTCATTACAAGTAAAATCATCTTTTGTCTAAGAGGATTCATGAGCATTTCATGGGGGAGGATTTTTAGTAATATCATCAATCAAAGGAATGGCCCTATCTCATGGAAGAAGAGAACAAGGGAGCTATTTTGATATATAAGGAGGTAATCAAGTGGTATTGTAAATGTTCTAAAATTATTTATGTTCATCATCCTTAGAATTATCAAGAGTGACATGGAGGTCAGAATGTATGTTGACAAACTTAAGAGGAGGAGAATACTAATGAATAATAGTGGGAATGTGATATTAAGATTTAAGATTTGGAATTTGCATGCTTCAAGAGTTTGGATCTACCTCATGCTTATAACATTTGTTATTACGGATAAATTTGGTGCATTGGCTATTAGAAGATGTAATAAGTCTCATGCAGTAAGTCCATAGATGACCTAAAAACATGTAAGAAAGTGGAAGATCTAAAACCATGATCTTGCTGAATATAGTTTTGGGTCCAGTAGTGAGAGGGAGCCAAATTCAACCAAGAGGATTTTGATTGGTTTTATCTAATCCATGTCAGGTGAATCGAGTTTTATTAAGGTTTTATTTTGGCATCCAATTTGTTGGAGTAACCAAAGAGAGATAACATTAATACCAAAGCTTTCATCCACTAGGACTTTCCTTATTAAGGTATTATTGATTCCAATCTTAATGAAGAGAGGTGGAATATTAGCTTGAAAAATATTTTTATCACTAATCATGTCTTCTTTGGGAAACTCTATGGATGGTCTTGTAGAAGAAAAAAGTGGACAAATGGTTTGATGGCATGAACTTTTGTGGATGTGGGACCTTAAAAGATGGAATTAGGTATATTAGAATCATTAGATGGGGGTTCTTAAATGTCTCACAATCATTTCATAAGGAACTTATGATGATAAAGCGAAGTTATTACTAATTCCATGATTGAAACTTTGCAAGGCATAAAGCTAAGTTCATATAGAAAATTCCAATGTGATTTGGAGGAAAAAATTGCATGGGGCTTAAGTTGATTAGAGATGATGATCCTAGAAGATATGGAATAATTGGGTTAAAGCTATGATTATGGAGTTGGCTCATCAGTATTGGGTTGTTCTAAAGTAGAATTAGGATTAGTTGTAGTATCTTTAATAAGTTATTCCTTGGTAGAGGGATTCTTAGGTTTATTAACTAGATATTTTTGAATGGGATTAAAATGGTAATCAACCTTTATTTGGTTCACATATTGGGAGTTCGTGTAATATAGGTCATAGTTGGCATCAATAACACAAACATTTTCATTGGAATGTTGTGTACTAGGATTCGAAGAAGATTTTTAAGGTTTTTGATTAGTATATTTGGAAAAAGTTCAATGTTTAGAAGATTTAAGATATTAATTATGGTGAACCTTTATCATAACATGATGATCAAACTATTATCCCAATATGAGGGAAACCATGAATTTTGGAAGGGCACAACATATCTCATGAGAATGTCCAATGTTGGCATGAAACCAATGAATTTTCTTAGGATCATACCATGATGGAGGAGAAGTATTTATATGAATGAAATATTGTTGAAGATAAAAACTTCATCATTTATGATACACTCAAGGGTGGATGGGAGTTTGAGTATCTAAGTTGGTGGCTCATGTTTTGGTTTGAGGAGGATTAAGTTGAGAATTGGTAATGGTTATCGCATTGGTTGAAGTCTAAAAAGATTATATTATGAGATTATAGGAAGGTTCAAATTGAGTCATAAATAAATCTTGTCTTTTTACTTGATCAAAGGCCTCTTCTAAGGTTTGGGGAGAGAATATCCTAACCTTGTATTAAAAAGAAGATTTAAGAGTAGTTATGAAGAGTTTGAAAATGTTATCATCACTCATATTATGGATTGTTTTATGTGATAAATACTTTCATAATTTGATAAAAGTATGATAATATTCAGTAGGAAGTTACTTTGCATTGATGAAATGGCTAAGGATATTTTTAGGAAGATCATTATGTTGAAATTCTTTAACTAGAGCATTGACTAGATCATTTATTTGTAGAATGAAATGTCTAGGGAGTTGGTTATAACATTCTAATGCATCTCCTATTAAAGTTTTGACAAGAAGTTTAGTGTAGTAAAGGTATTAGTTTGGACCCATTCCTTATAGATATTACCAAAATATTTAAGGAAAATAGTAGGAACTTTAGTTCCATCATATGTGATAGTTGGAAAAATGTTTCCAATGTCTATAGACACAATGAAAGGTGCTAAAACTTAATTTTGAAGATGATGTAGCATTTTATTATGTATGGGAGTTGTAGGGATGATATTCCCATTAACATCTCTAAGAGAATGAGGATTTTTTTTTAAAATTTTGTTGAGACACAATGACTGGAGGTTAGCTAACCATTTTCAAGACATGATTTTACATTTGGAGTATTTGGGAATTATTAGTTATTTGCATGACGTTCATTTGTTAAACCATTTATGTAAGAAGCTGAGTTACATCCATAGGATGATTTTGATTAGAATTAGTAGAAGGAATATTTATGGTATTTGTATTGGGAGGAGGACTCCTAGTATTGGCATTAGGAGGAGGATTACCAGGACCAATATCATTTACTCCCATTCTAAAGTAAGGAAGTTTAGATAAATTACCATTTTTGTTAGGATTGTAAATGGTATTGTTATCAAGGTTTCTAAAGATGATAGAATTATCTAGATCATCATTTTGAGTTATTTTAACCATGTTACATGTAATAGAATTTGAGATTACTTGCACCATGAAGTGTTAGGGTTTATTGTGGACAAGGTAGGTAGATATAAGAAACTTGTGTAAAACCTGAGTGGGTTGAGGCTATCAAGGAAAGTACTATTAGGTGACCTCATTATGACTAATTAGATTGTAAATTTAATAGGAAAATGTGACAGTTTATAAAAAATAAACACTACTGGCCATGCCAATGCATTTGGTTATTGTGTTGGTAAAAAATAACTATATCAAATAGTTTGATATAGTTGAGGGAGAAAAGGTAGCACTTTTGGTAGATTTTTGAATAAAATTGTATTAATATAATCAAGACAATTGATTATGAAGTGATAAAATGTAGACTGTATCAAGTTTCTCAATGTGGTTTAGATGATAAAGGGATGAAAAATAGACTGTATTGAGTTATTCAATGTAATTTTATAGGGAAATGAGGATAACATAAACTAAGTTATATCTATTTGTTTAAAGTAGTCAGGGATGAAGATAATAATAAACAAAATGTATCAAGTTGTTTAATATAGTCAGTCAGTAAACAAAGGAGACTAGATAGAGTTGGTCAATGTAGTCTTAACACATAAATAACTACATCGATGTTGGCCAATGTAGTTACAACACACAACACAAAATTGTATCAATGCTAGATGATACAGTCTATAATATAAAATACAATAGTGAGAAAAAAATTGAATTATTATTATATTGTTAACTATTTCTTTTGAAAAGAATATTAGGTAGATGTACTAAAGGCTTTGACTAATCTATAGGCTCTCATAGATACTGACTCATCCATTAGATAGTGTCGACCTAATATTTCATAGCACTAAATATAGAAGAAGTACCATGCCCATATCCAAATAAACTTGGTTTAGAGGGTAATCTGAGAGTAAATTACTAATTATAACCACTAACTAATTCACTAGAAAATCAAACACATGGATAAGTTTCTAAAGTTCAGTAAAGAGGGAATCCTAGATTTTTATGATATACTGTGAGGCACATGAAAATTAAAATCCTAGTTTAGCTCTATATTATAGATATGAGTATTGGGGAAATACCCTCATGACACAATGTCTATAAATAATAGATAAACATTGTAAATAGAACACTGAATAACCCTTCATGATAGTATTTAAGTAGTTTGAAAATTGCCAAAACATAGTTTCTAGGGAAAGCCAAATAAATAAAAAATAAAGTTTGAAAATCAATATCAAAAATAAATTTTAAACATTTAGTGAATTAAAATAAATATGAAGTCAACTTGAAATGAAATGTGTGACTAATTTATGAAATGCAAAAGTTGATTTGCCTTGATTATGCTTGAAAAGTAAAACAAACAAAATTTTATTGGTGTTGGCCGATATAATTGTGCACAATAAAAAATTGTATTAAGTAAATCAATATATTATGTGTTAAATAATTTTTTGAATAGAGATATAATACTAAATTAAAAATATCAATATAATTTATTGAAATTAATTGAAATGTAAAATTAAGTTGAGTTGATTGATACAAATTATTAATAATGAATATAAAAGTTATAAATATAAAAATATAACTATATCAAGTAGATTGATATAATTGACAAAAATGAAATAAAAAATGTCAAAATAGAATTGTATCAAGTAGATTGATTTAGTTGACTAGTAGTGAGGTTGGATCAAAACTATATCGAGTTGTCTAATATAGTTTCCTAGTTAAACATTTAGATTCAGAGGTAAAATTATATTATGCCTTCCAAAATAATTTATTGAAAATATGATTGAAAATAACTATATCATCTTATTTGATATAGTTTACTAGAAGTAAATTTGGTAAAAGGGCTATGGAAAAAGTATATCGATCCATTTAATGCATTTTGATGCAACATATCTGAACATGAAACTATGTTGCATTAATTAAAATAATTTACTAAAAATGTGGAAAATATAAATGTATCAATATGTTCAATGTATTTGGTTGAAGAAGTGAAGGTAATGGTTAGTTTCATATCAATTTCACTAGAATGTGTGCAATTAGCTGGATTGACCTGTAACTATACTATCTAAATATTCAGACTCAGAGAAGGCAAATCAAAGAGAACACATTGATAATTAATGAATCAAGATATGATGAAATGGATCTCTAAACCTAGAAAGAGGAGAACCTATAACACAATATTAATATAAAGGGTTCCAAATACTTTAGGCAATAAACACAATGAAATAGCTCTAGTTAGGTCTCTTTTTTGTAAGTAAATATCACAATCAAGCAATGTAAGTAAAGGATAAGGGTTAAAAGCATATCAAAATGAGCAAGGAGCCATGGTAGGCAAATGAGGGCCTAGGTTAGATAAGGTGGATAGATGAAATTTTGAATAATCCTATAACCACACTAAGTTTAAGTGTAAATATAATTAAAAAAAGGAGATATACATTTATTAACTAATAAATTATGCAACTTCTATCTATCAAATGAAAGAAATAGGGTTAGAATATACTTATCTTGAACAAAACTTGTTGAGCCTCAATATCTCCCTTGTCTAATGGTGCTTTGGATGATATTGTTGTGGTTGTAAGGATATCAAAGGTTGAATCAAGATATAGGCTAAAATTATTCCTCCTATTGCATCCAAGACTTCATAAAACAACTTTTCCCTCCAAGACAAGATCTAATCAATAAATCCTCCAAATTTAGACTTAGGGTAGAAGTGTGAGCAATACAAATTGAAAATGAATGTTCTTATCTATTGGATTAAAATGGTAACTTGTATTTATAATGGTGAATGATCCTAATCCATACTAGAGATTTAACAGATGCTATCAACCAACTAAATTTAGTTTGAAGTGACCTAACTAACCTCAAACTATGTTAGCTAGGTTGACCTAGTTGTGAAGTGTGCACTAAAACATTTAAAACTACATAAATCTGATCAATGTAGTTAGGATGAGATAGATAATAGTTATAACTACATTGAGTGAGATGACATAGTAAGAAAATATAGGTCTCAACATGGTTAAAGGATAAAATATGAAAGGAGATAGCTTAGGTGATCATATATAGGGAAGTTAGAATGGATGTAGGAATGATACATAATCAATAATATATCTCATAAAGCACTAACGATCTACCCACCCCTTTCCCAGTGCATCTTTTAAGGCATGCACTTAGGGAGATTAAAACTTAGAAATTTACTACAATATATAAAGTGTCAGTAAATTATAAATTTAAAAAATGTTATGTGTATACACGATGCCTCAAATTGGTTAGTATACATAGGTGTGATAGGAGCAACAATCACTTTTTATTCATAGTTAATCAGGATAGGTCTGTGATCAATAGACTCAAGTACACTATGCTTCTGTCCACTTATAATGATCATGTATTGAGATATCTTCTACTTTTGCTTATGAATTTTCATTTCCATAATTTTTATCTTTATCTTCCCTATCTATCATCTATATAGGTCAATTGGGACAAGTTTTTAGTCAATAGACTTGAATGCACTGTGTTGTAGTGCACTTTTAATGGACCTGTCAAGGTTTTATTTCTAATCCTATTCTTGATTCTGATCTTACAAAGTCACCTTTTTAAATTTTCATGATTAGATAGTTAGAACAACCAACAAATCTCTATGCAATCTAAGTAATTATCTTCTTACCATTTCCCAAAAATAGCTATTTCTATATTTAGCAATTTGTCAAAATCATAATAGTTAATTATTGTCCATATTTAAAATTATAATATTCTCTAGTTGTAAACCTATAAGTATAAATACAATTTATTTTGATTTATCAAAAATAGGGTAAAACATATTGGTAAACCCAAACTATAAATTTTGAGCCCTTGCTTTTCTAATCCGACTTTTTTTTACTTTGTTTTCCTAGAAACTATGTTATGATAGTTTTAAAAATCATAAGGGATGTTATTTTAGGCAACACAATATTCAGTTTTATCTGAGTCATGGTATGAGGAGTATTTTCCCAATACTCAATATATTAGATGGCACTAATTACATATTTTAATTTCCACGTACCTCACAATATATCAAAAATCCCTAGGGTTTTGTTTTCAACCATAGAAAGCCTTCAACCATTTATTCTTGTGGTGCACCGGTAAATGGTTATCCCTAATAAGTTACTCTCAACACACCCCACAATAATGAATAATGTATCTATAGGAATGGTAGAATCATCCATAGCATGTTCACTATTTATGACTAGGATGAATATATTTGAGAGCCTAACAAACAAAAATACCTTTGACTAGTTTCACCTTTAATCCTTGTAAATTTTCAAACATTTCAATTCAAAACTTGCTAATAATGATTGAATTTTACTTACATTTGTTGAGGTTCACTATTACATTTTGTGTCACTTTCCAAGTTATTATTTAGAATAATTTTATATTGGCACTAATCAAATTCAAATACAACTAAAAGGCTAAAATGAACAATGTATAATATCAAACCTTAATCAACTCAAATGCTTGTAATAATGATTTCAAGATACAAGCACTATTACAGTAATTATTTGTAAAATAAAGCATGGCTTGGGAACAATAACAATTACACATTCATAATTCTATATGGCCTATCCCAAACCCTATTGATGGGATTATCATGAGTATCAATATTAATAAAGATACATTGTAAGAGGATGAAGTTAAATAATTTATTGAATATCTTAATACCAACCTACATAAGATTGGTGCATTCTTATATATTTCAAGAATGATACAAATAAATTAGCTTCAACTTGCACTTATCATTCAAATACTCTAGTTACTACCATTTATCCTATTCCTATATCAACCCCTATAGTGACATATGTGCCAACATATGTAAGTATAGGGGCATCACTTGGTTTAAAATAGATTAACTTGCCTATTTATACAAGATAATCATATACATCTCCATTTATTACTACACACCTCTTTGAATATCATCTAATTCACCCTCTCTTAAGCAAATTGTTCAATATTTACATGCTAAATTATTACAATTAGAGTAAGGTGTCTCTAGAGACACTCACACAATGTATTATAATACTCTTCTTGATAATCCATAGGCACATGAAATAGCCTCATACCCATTACTACTAGGTTTTTTAGCTCTCATGCTACCACTCTATGAGGGTAAAGTGATCATGATCAACATCTTCATTCATTCTAAGTAGAATGCTTGGATTATGCCTACAATGATAGATTAGTCACCAAGCTCTTTCCAAGAAGCCTTAATGATTATGATTTATGATGGTTTTATGATCCACCTCTTTAATTAATTAGAGAATTCAACCTATTGGCAAAATAATTCTTATCACACTTCTATATTAACATTGGTGAAAAGTTATCCTATGTTAGGGTTTCCTCCATTCTTGCCATTGAGTTGACCCTTATTTTTCTACCTTCCCAACCTTGTGTCATATTATGGCCTTAGTCACCTATAGGACTTACATTTATTTCCATTTTAGGGTTTCTTACCTTTGAGCGAGGCCAACCTTTATAATGACTTCTCCTCCTATCCTGACTATTTTAGTCGTAGAGAAGAATAGTGGAACATAGAGAAATGGCCCCCTAAAATCATCTGAGGAAGTTTATCTTGAAGGTATAATATGAGGTAATGATTTGGAACCTGATGTTACATCACCTATTCATAAATTTAATTTTGCATGTTAATGGTTAGAGCAATTTTGTTTAATAGGCTATTTGTAGGGAGAATCCCCTATGAAAGTATGCTTTGGTCTTGGGTTCAAACTCACTGGGTAGCTCATGGAATTAAGTTGGAGAGCATCCAAAATATGACTAAGGGGTTTTTTGTTTTTTATTTTTTATTTATTCTACCCTTCCCATATAGGAGGAATCCTCCATAGGTCGACCACTTGTTATGTCAGGAACTTGCTTATGGTTCTCTCCCCCTAGACATGAAACTTTGTGGTCTCAAAGCACACCACTCTTAAATTCCTAATCTAGGTTAAATTCCCTGGTCTCTTGCTCCCCTGTTGTTACTTTGTTCACTAGATAACATCCTCCATAGGTTGGGTGGTTTATCATGAACAAAATTGGTTCTACTCAGCTAGACCATAAAAAAGGGTTTGTGTAGAAGTTAACCTTTCCCAGGACCTTAAGGATTTTATGGAAATCCAAGGAAACAATGTGAGCACTCCCGAGTCCTATACATCAATTTACCTAACACTTTTTTTTACTACCAAGCCATAGACCATAAGATACAAGATTATCCCCTTCAATTGGCTTGTAATAATGCATCTAACCACTCATCCTCTCCCCCAATCCCTTTCCTAAAGTTAAAAGGAATATAATTGAAGATAGAAGGACCATGGTAGGGAAAAAGAACACTCACCCCAAATCCATAACCATAACTACTTCTCCCAAAGGAGGCAACCCATCTTTGAGCAATGGCCTACAGGAGCAAGATCCTATTGTGAAAGATCCCTTGCTGGCTAAATCCCCATAATTGGTAGAGAAGTCTAGGGTGTTTAACACCCCTCTATCTACTAACATTTTATCCCAAGGTTTTGAGGCCTCTGTGCCTAGTTATTCTAAATTTTTAGATTCATATCTAGTCACTCTTCCACTTCCTACTTGATGGGAAACAACCAAATGCTCTCACAGCCCTCTTCATAAGAGTGACAAGGTGGATAAAGGAGAGTATCAAGTTTACCCTACTGTGAGGAAGAAATTTGATGATTTATTGAGTGACAATAATGGGCACTTTCTATATAATTGGTATGACACCCTGGAAGGGATGGACTTGGAAGAAATGTCCCTTGCCACCTGCCATCTATGAAATGTTTTTTTATGGAATGTTCAGGGTCTCATGGACCCAAAACGTAAGTTTGTTGTGCATTATTTTAGAGATAAATTTCCCAAGATGAACATTCTCTATCTATAAGAAGTCAAGGTGGTAGATTTCTTATTGATGGTTGTCAGTAATTATATCTGGCATGATAGTATCATTATTCATAGAAACCATATTGAAGGATGTGGAGGGGTGATCACTTTCATCTCTCCAAGGTGGTGGCCACACTTAGTGAAATCTAGCATAGACCCCACCAACTAGTTAGTATGAGATATTTTTAGCGTTAAAGTCTATTATTTTAGATTTATTAATAATTATGCCTCGATTGATGCTTTAGAGTGTACCCATTTATGGTAATAGATTGTGAATGATTTTATTGATGCCCATTGGGTATTATGTGGTGACTTTAATATAGTGGAATCTCTTAAGTAAAAGTTGGTCCACTTGCATATGAGGTGGGTAGCTAGAGAAGGGGAGGCATGGTTTTATATGTGCACTAAATGGGACCATTATGACCCCAATATAACCCACCAAACTATAGATAGAGTTTGGAACACCTAGTGTAATTTTAAGGAAGGCCTCACTCAAATTCTAAAGTGTCTATATAGGGTAATGATGTCTTCCCAACCATACTTCTCTTTTGATAACAATTTTTTTCCTCTGATATAGGTGCTACCAGACTTTGGGTTTTTTTTATCACTCCTCGATTAGGTTTTGAGTGACATGGAAGTTCATGAAACCCAAAGTCCATAAAATGAAAATTTTCCTTAACACCTCCTTGCTCAAGCATGGGCCCATAGTGGCACACATAGAAGAGTTTGAAATTTATATCCACACCCCTCCTATGAATTTTGTTGGATTCTTTGGTGGGATGATGCCATCAGATGAACCTCTTGCTTTCTACGGATCTATGGATGCCAACTTTACAAAATTTGGACACACTCCTACTCAGCCACTTCCTCTAAGCTAAGTCATGTGGCTCTAGCCCTGGAAAAAGATCCCTTTAATGGATCTTATAGGTAAGAGTTGATTCTTTGTAGCAATGCATTCATATTATAGAAAACTATAATGCTTAGGGAGCCTAAATTAAAGCCAAGATTCATTGGCTTAAGATAGGAGACAAATCTTCTAAGGATTTTTTGCAAATGCTACAAGCCAAAAACTCAAAATAGTAGATACAAGTCATTTTTGAGGTTGGAAATAGGCTCATAGAGACTCCACTAATAGTGCAATATTTTATCTACATTATCAAGTGTTCAAAGCCCAAGCATCTTTGATTGAGCATGAACCCACCCTTCAATAATACATTTTAGTGGTGCCTTGTATGCTCACTCCTACCTAGTGGGTGGTATGTAATAGGACCATATCTATTGATGACTTGTATGAAGCGTTATCTCACATGGATAATGATAAATTTCCTAACATTGACAACTTCCCCTGTGAATTCTACAAAATTCTTTGGGACCTTGTGGGAAGTGACTTGCATAAGGTTTATCAAGAAGTGTTTCACAAGCATTCCTTGGGTATAAATATAAATAAAGGAAATATAAAATTCATACCTAAGCAGGGAGATCTTGAGTTGATCTACAACTAGAAACCCATCACCCTCCTGAATGTTTTCTATAAGACCATTTCCAAGGATTTAATAATCTATCTATATAATATGAAACCTCTCATTATGCATCCAAAACAAATGGGATTCATTAGAAGCTGTTATATTTTAGATAACATCATTGCCATCTAGGAAGGTGTGGATTGAGCTAGACAGTCTAAGAAATAGCATATGTTCATAAAAATTGATTTTGAAAAAGCTTATGATCTCATTGAATGGCCATTCATTCTTTCCATATTTCAGGCCTTGGGTTTTGGGCCCATATTCATCTAAACCATTTAGATGCTTTTCTTAGATGCCTCAGTTGTCTTATCCATTAATGGAGTCACTTTGATAAATTTGGCTTGTTCTATTATATTTGTTAAGGGTGCCCTTTGGCTCATGCCCTTTATGTTCTTGATATTGATGGTTTTGGATATCTTCTTAGCAATGCCCAAGCTATGGACCTTGTTAAGGGAATTTATCTTCCTCCTAATGTTGTGAACCCACATGAAGATATGCAACTACTCAATGGTCACTTTGTAGATGACTCCTTTCTTACTCTCATTGAGGATGAAACCAATGTGGACAATGCTTTGCAGTTTCTTGAAACCTTTTACCCGGCCTCTAACTTCAATATTTAATGTCATAAAACTTGTTTCTATAGACAATATTACCTCCCTCTTTTGGGTGGGCTATTAAGATCTATTCTAAGTGGATCCAACATGATGAAATCTTTAAATTTATTGGCATCCCCTTTGCTTTTGATGCCTTACCACCTTTTTTGTGGTAATATGTTGTTGACAAAGTTGTTAAGAAGTTAGAATTTTGGGTGACCAAGTCTATTTCATTGGTAGGGAAATTTTAAATCTTCTTGAAAATTCTTGCATCTACCCATGTGTACTACTCATCATGTTGGGTGCCTTCCAAAAAATCTTACCAAAAGTTAGAAAAGTTTCTCAAAGATTTCCTTTGGGCCAATTGCTCATAAGGTAAAGGATTCCATAAGGTGGTATGGGAATATTATTGCCTCACATGTGATTCTAGAGGGATGGGGCTCATCAATATAGCCTAATAAAGAACTACCTTATGTTCTAAATGGATTGTGTGGGCCATTGAGGGCCAAGAAGCTTGGAAGGTGTTGTTTAGACAATGTATATCATCAAGCTTCCCCAAGGGAAAGAAGGCTTGAAAAGGGCTTGACTTCCCCAATTTACTCTTCATTCAGTCTCCTATCCAAATCATAGGGTCCTTTGTGGCCAAAAGCATATGGAAAGCCTAGGAAAATATTAAACCATGGCTTCTTTGGAATGGCTCTAATTTTTGGACTGGGCTCTTTACTAACTCCCATTCTCTTTTATGGTCACCATTTTTCTCTCACAATGAGATGCCCCTAGCAGAGGTCCCTTGGGTCAATGCTCTCAAGTTCTACCATAGAATAATTCTACCATATAGGATATCTTCTATAGGCACTCTCACTCTTAGCTATCCTAGAAAGAGGCAAAAGCTAAATTTAGGCTAGCTAATGCAAACCAAGAATCCTATCAATAGATCTTCAATATTTTCCTAGCTTCCATGCTTCACAAAATATCAGTCCATTCCACTCAGCCATGGTAAAAGGATTGGAAATGGTATGTTGAGACCCCTTTTTCATAATTACACCCCTTAGCTTGGCTATGCATGGATCACTCCCCATTTGCCCATGGTTGATATTCTTAATGCTCATTGGGGGATAAAATCATCTATTAAAATGTGGAGATTTCACTTCAACATTATTTGAGGGGCTTGTGTGGAGCTCAAGCTTACTCATATTGCTTGGTGTATATGTTTCTACTCATTTTTGCTATGTAATATTTAGAAGAAATAAGAAACTAAAGATAATGGTTAGGGGTTTGTATGTACCCGGATGAAGTTGTGCACTGTATCCAGACATTGAAGGAGCTCCTCTTTGGCTGTGGAGGAAGACACCTATAGAGAGAATAAGACTTAAACAAAAAAATGTTAGAGATAGATATGGTGGACTGCCAAGCTCATGCTCGGTCCTAGAAGCATAAAGACTTCTTGGAGGGATGACAGTCCACTAGTTGATAGAAAAAGAGTGTCGTAAAAGAAGAAATAATGAAAGACTAAGAAAGAGAAATAGATAACACGTACCTGTATTCTGCAGTCAATCTTCCATAGTCACTAATGTCAGTTAGTCTGCCATCATCAGTTGGTCAAGTTACCGAGATCGGTTATGTTGCCAACATCGGTAGGGGCAATGGTCCTTGGACAGGTTTTAGAGAAAGTCTGTGGTTGGCAGAGGGACTCTGTGGGTTTAAAGGTCTGTGCAGGGTTACAAGGAGACAAATAAGGTCTAAGGAAGGAGTCAGGTAGAGAACAGGTTGTCAAAAGGGGTAAGGGTAAGAGGAAGGCTTTTTAGCCTCTCTGAGAAAGAAGTCAGGTTGGGTCGAGTCTGATTGATAGTATTTAAAAGTAGTAACTAGAAATTAATTACTAATGGATTCTAAATTACTAAAATGAAAGGCAGAAGAATACTTAGCTCTGTTAAATGTAGAACTAGAGGTGTTTAAACACTTGTACCTATTGTGGCTGATGTCGAGTCCTCAAGCAATGTTCCAATCCAATCTGGAATGACTTGCATAGAGTTTTCTATAGCCAGAGGAGCGTTAGTAGAATTTTGATGTTAAGTCTCAAAGCGTGCACATCGATATCCAAAGAGGCAAGGGGAAACTCAAGTCTAGAAACCTAGTTTAAGTAACTGAAGTTGGTGGTTCCGCCGATGTCGATCGACACTTGACTGACGTCGGTGGCTAAAGAATGGGTAAAAGGGCTAAAAATAGCCCTTTTCCCATTTTTCCATCTGCCAAGTGCATTTATCATTGGAGAACGGTCAAAAGATGGGGTTAATAGGCACGAGAGTTAGTTAGAAGGTTGGAATTGGTCTTAGGAAGTTAAGATATGAAGGACTTAGTCTTGGGGTGAGTCATAGGGTGAGGAATAGTCTAAGGGTGAGGTGTCCAAGGTGAGGTGTCTAAAGGGGATGATTAATTTAAAATAAGTATTTTAAATTAATAAAGTGTTGGTTAGGCATGTTAAAGTTAGAAAGGGACCAAAGGGGGGGTTGACACTATTTTGGTGTCTACATTTTCCCCTTTTTGTCTTGTAGTTTGTCTTGATGACCTACAAGACAAAAACAAGAGTAAGTTGACCTAGTTATGGGATGAGGTATCCCCCCTCAAAGTGGGAGTCAAGGGAAAGTAAGCTGAGATCGAGTGCCAATTTGATAGGTAGTAGATGGATAAGGTGAGTGTTGAGTGTGAACACTGCAATAGTTGAGATTGTGCATATACCACTGCACGTGCTAGATAGGTCAAATTGTCATAGGTCAGGGTCAAGGAGTGCTAAAATCAAAGTAACCAGTCCCTAGCTTTTAGTCATAGTTGATTGGGTTAAATGATAAAAGTTGTATCTCTAATGGTCATCATGTTCCAAGTATCCTAGGCTAGGGAAGTGCTCCTGGAAAACACGAAAAATGTCACAAAGATTGGGGATCAACTGGAGTGCGATTTGTCAATAGGTGTGAGGGTCATGGACAATATTGCTAACTATTCATGAGGTAGCGTATGCAATCAAAACAACCAAGGTAGAGTTGTCTCAAAAGTGGTCATGGTCTGAGGAGATAGTCACGATCTCCAAGGTCTTGTGTCGAGTCAGGTGGAGATATAAGTGATCTCAAATGTGCCCCATGAGGAGTCTAAGATGACTTTTATTATGAGGGCTAGTTGTTTTTGGCATGATTTTGGGCATTTTTAAAGAAAAGTAGGTTTTAAAGCCACTGATGTCAATTATAAAACTGATGTCAATTGTAATAATCTACCGACGTCAGTGGAAATTAGCTGACGTCGGTGGCCTAGGGAACGGTCTTGTCAACATCAACGGCTTGCCAAACCTGACAAAACTAGATTGGCAGCCCACCAAAAGTCATTTGTGATTTGTGACAAAGTGAAAAAGTGAACTCTAGAGCATTTTAGTGATTGAGATGTCTAGTTGACCGGTGCATCAGTGTGAGGTGGTAGATTGCTATTGGTTGTGAAGGTGAGTGAGATTGAGTGTTATTGGAGGTTGAAGAGCTGGTTGTGGGCCACCAGGGAGTTCATTGAGTAGATGAGATAGAGGAGATGGTAGAGGGTGGAGGAGGCCCCGTGGGAGGACCACCACTAGTGGCACCAATCATACCACCACGGCGGTGGCGAATAGATGAGGTAGGAGGTTTAATTTGAGTTTTTTGGATTGTTTTTGAATTTGATTTATTTTTTGAATTTTTTGTGTTTTTAGCTTTAGATTGGGGGTAAGGGGTAGTTATAAGGGTGGGTAGGCTAACTAGGGTAGGTTAGGAAGTTTTTAGGAGGGTTTGGGGGTGATTTAGGTTAAAATGGGGAAGCCCTAATTTTTAGGGCTCGCCTTGTTTGGCCTTAGGGCCGAACTAGTCACCGACATCGATGGGTCCACCGACATCAGCCGACCAGCGACTGACATTGGTCACATAGCTATTGACATCAGTTAGGTAAATTCTAATGTCAATTAGTTAAGTGCCATCATCAGCACACTAACTGATGTCAATTGCTGTAAATGTGTCTAGGGCTTAGAAAAGTGTTGAAAATGAGAATTTGGAGGGCCTAAGTCATGTCGAGGCCTTCTTAATATAATGATGGTCATGTAGGTTTAATTAGTGGGTCCATTAGGTAGATGGATGGGTGAATGGCTGAGTTAACCTTAGGAGACCCTATGTCAACTGAGTGCTACCTACATAGCCCCGGTCTTTAAGGGCCTCAGGCCAATGTAGTTCTCCTAAAAGGGAAGAAGAGTCATAGTGGTTTTTAGTCATTTGTTAACGTGGTTGTGGTTTTATTGGTTGGATGCAGGTGAGGTAGACACTGATGCTATGGGATCATCTCCTTACATTGCTAACATAGATGTGTTGTGAGATTACTGGCCAGGAGTGGGCCCAGGTGATAGCAATAGGATTAGGTAGGCTGTGGTGTTACTATCGAGTGGCGAGGGATGTGAGCCTGATGGTGGCATTGATTGAGCAGTGAGATAATACCACCAACACATTTCACCTACCCACAGGAGAGATGACAGTGACTATCGAAGATGTGTATCAAATTTTATAGCTACCGATACACAAAGTAGACTTATATGTGTGCTCGAGAGAGGCACATGATATCCACATGGTGACATTATTTGGTGAGCACGTGGTTGAGGTGAGTTATCACTCAGCAAGTTTTGCGTACGAGCCATTATATGCTACTAATGAGGATGTGCATTGGTTAGCCATCCTAATGATGATTAACATTACTATCTACACACTTCCTAATGTAGAGGGGGGGAGGTTCCTGATCGCCATGACTAGGGTTTTGGTTGATATGATGGAGGAGCATACAATATTCGCATGGGCTCCAGTGTTTTTGGCACAACTATACAGAGAGTTATGGGGGATTAGTTAGTGATGGTGGTACAACTTATGTGTAGGCCACCTCTAGCACTATTGGGCTTACGAGCATATCATGGTCACATGACCTCTCAGCCTCCCAGTGGCTATCCAGGCTAGGTTTAGAGTCAGATTCAGGTGATGGTGCGAGGTCATGGCATAGATGCATGTGGATGGGGTTGTCTGAGACATCGACTACTATAGGGGGTACTGGAGGCCCTAATTCCTATATATATCATTTGGAGGCCATACCTGGTATATCTAGCATTTAGAGACCAGGCAGAGTAGCTGGTTGGGGTCCAGAGTCTGAGATGGGTTAGGGGCAGGTGAGCCAGTGAGCTCGAGAGAGTACAAGTAGAGAGAGTGTGGTGCCAATATGGGCTGCAACAAGATGTGCCTCCCACCTTCCCATAATACCGATGAGATGACATTGAGGTGCCACTCCCATTACCAGAGGAGATAGAGTAGCTAAATTTTGAGGAGCTACCTACAGGACCTAGTATAGTAGATCCAGGATGTACAAGGCCTACTCGGCATGGTGGGTAGGGTAGTATGCTGGGATTTAGAGAGGACCACAACTTGATAAGTAGGCAGTGCGTAGAGAGAGGGATGTAGTTGTGTAGGAGAGAGATGCTACCATCTAGGAGAGGGATGCAGCACGAGCATAGGTCACCATTTTATAGGGATAGGTGACAGGGTTTCAAGGGTAGGTCATAGTTTTGACAGTGTAGGTGGAAGCCTTAATAGAGTAGATTACCATGTTGCAGGGGCAGTTGGCTATAGCCTAGGCACATGCATTAGCAAGCCAAGTTTTTGGAGGGCAGGGCCCTATTCAACTGCCACCATAATATCCAGCTCAAGAGCCAGCACAATCGGCATCACTATAGCCAGCTCAGTCATAGCCACAGGGTTTAGTTTAGGGCATGGCATTAGGATTGATTAGTCCACCGTAGACTATACCAATATCTAGGTACAACACTGCTTTAGATGAGATCTCTTATTATGAGGGTGTCATTAGGCAGTTTCCTCAGATACAGTGATACTTGGAGATGAGAGCTGAGCAGATCCATCAGGGATCTATGTCACGTGCGACTACCTCAGGTTCCCACAGATGGCAACGATCAGAGAGTGGTGATGAGACAACATCGTCATGGCCACCACCACCACCACCATAGCCGTAGCCTTTATGATTTTTGTCATTATGTATATACCGGCCTGCAAGCCATTGATGTGAGATGTATATAGTTTTTGAGAGAGAGACATATATTGTACTGTTGTAAACTTTGATGTACACACACACACACACACACACACACACACACACACATATATATATGAGATTTTTTGGATTATTGATGTGTTATGGATGTGTCTTGTTATGGATGTTAGTTGTTTTAGCATTCACCATATGTTTAATGATACATGCTTAATGATGTTATGATGTAGATGTATGATGATGTTATGAGGATGTTTATAATGATGTTACAGCCTTTTCCATATTGTGTGATGGTGTATTCTGTAACATTTGTTTATGGTTTTTCATTCTTAATCATTTTCCATATTGGTGATGGACGGATGTTAAAAATGAATTGAGTTTATTTATGCTTCAGCACTTTTTCATATTTGTGATGATATATGCTTAACATAAATTGTGTTTTGGTTGTTAGTTTCCATGTGTATTATTTTCCATAGAAACTAATGTGATTGGTCTATGATAATGTTAATGGTTGTGAAAATATGTTATTGGTTTTTATGTGATTGACATGTGACGAAGTCAGGTTAGAAGTGAAAGGTGCATTGCTCTTTCATTGACAAGGACTATAACAACAACATAGGTAGGGGTTTTTGGAAACAAAATCCCCGTTCATGCATTTCATCATTTGACCATTGGATTATGTTAGAAAAGTACTTGAATCACTTAACATTAAGTGAGCTCAAAATCCCTTGAGTATGTTGGGTAATAGGTGATGTTTTTAGGTGATATGTTAAGATAGGGTAACCCTCTTTAGTAGGGATAACTTTGCCCCTTTTTTATAGGAGACCCTAATAATGACTATAGGCAAGTCCATGACTTTAATAGCTTGTAGACTAATCGATGTGGGGAGTCTATTTGGGGATGTTGCTTTATTTTAGGGTCATGTGAAGCTAATTTATGCAAGAAGCTTCTGAGAAGGTGCTATTTGTAGCAAACTTTAGGCATAGCCATCCTTTGAGGGAATGGTCTATAGCTACTTTATATGTTTTTGAGGGCTTTGAATAGCTGTCCTTCAAGGGAGCAGTCTATTAGTTACAGTAATGATGATGCAACTGTCCTTCAAAGGGAGCAGTCTGCATTTAGAGTTTATGACCTTTGGATATTTTGATAGGCATCCCAATTTCTTTTTGATAGAATTTTGAGTCATGGACAAGACTATAGAGGTTTAAGGGTCTCCCTTTTATTAGGACAAAGCATTCATACTTTATAAAAGGGTTACATAGTGTTTGTTAGGGAAACAGGGTTGAAAGGAATGAAAATGAAGATGACAGGGATTGCTCAAGGGACAAGCTCAAGTTTTATATCAAGTGAATGAGTACTTGATTAACAGTAGAATGGTCGTAGATGTAAGGCATTAAGAGGCTTAGGTTCTGGCTGTCCTTCAAGAGAAGATAGATGGTAAGTCCCTGATCCATACTTGTGCATTATGATATAAGGTCCGAGCTAATTAGGAACAAACTTGCCTCATTTGCTTCTTTCCATATTGGTCACGTGCTAGTTTTATTTAAGGATGAGATTCTGATTTTGAAATCTCACTCTCTTAGATTTTTTTTATAGGCATGTTTGATACAATTTGGATAGATATGGAGATGGTTAAGTGTGGCCAGACGACGTTCGTCAAGTAACTCGAGTTGAGCTAATCGATCTTGACGAAAGTCATCGTTAGAAAGAATGGCATGCAAAGAGATGCATAGAGAGGGGATTTATACTTCAAGAGGAAAGATAGCCTCAATTACATACACTAAAGAGAAAGGTGTAGCACCCGTAGTGGTTTGAATGCTAGTACGGTAGGCCCACAAAGCAAAGGGAATGTGAATGTGCCAATCCCTTCCAGTGTCGTTGACCACCTTCATCAAGATTTTGGTTAAGATTTTGTTAGAAGCCTCAGCCTGTCTATTTGCTTGTGGGTAGTAAGGCGAGGAGAAGCTAAGCTTGATGCCAAAAGAGTCACAAAGTTTTTGGACAGTCTTGTTTTTGAATGATTTGCCATTATCAGTGATAATCTTGTGGGGTACACCGAAACGACAGATGATGTGGTTGTTGATGAAGTCGATGATTTTGTCAGCTTTAGTAGAGATGAGGGGAACAACTTCCACCCATTTAGTGAAGTATTCTATTGCGGTGATAATGGACTGATGTCAGAGAGATGAATGAGGGTTAATCTCACTGATTAGGTCTAACCCCCATTGTGAAAAGGGCCAAAAATCCTTAGCAACTTGTAAAGCGTGGCTAGGGATATGAAGTAAGTTAGCATGTTGTTGGCATTTGATACAATGCCAAACATAATCGCTGTAGTCTTGATGAAGAGTGGGCCAATAATAGCCCAGGTGAAGGATGCGCTTGGAAACTGAGTTACCACTGAAATGCCCACCACAAATTCCATCATGGACTTGTTTGATGGCATGGGTTGTTTTAGTAGAGGTTAGACATCGAAGAAGGAGGCCATCAAAACCTATTTTATAGAGAAGACCCCCTAACATAGTATATTGAGCTATGCTTTTGATAAAAGCCCATTATGCATTGCTAGAGAGATCAAGAGGGATAATAAAATAAGTTAAGTAGTCCACAAGTTGTTTATACCAAACATCCTGTGGACTAGAGTCAATGGTGCTGACAAGGTTGATGTTAGTGGAGATATATGAAGGTAACACCAAATGGTGTACCGTAACATAAATTCTTGAGGAATATGATGAGGATGGAATATGTGAGGCTAGAGAGGCCATAGTATCAGCAAACTTATTCGTAGATCGAGGAACAATTTACAAGAGGTAATGGTCGAAAGATTCTAGCAGGGTGTCAACATGGTGTTTGTACCTTTGCAAAACTTCATTTTTAAAAAGATATGAACCGTTGATTTGATTGATGACTAGTTGTGAGTCGCTAAAGATGTTGATGGTCTTGACGCCTAGGAAAAGGGTGGTTTGAAGTCCCAAAATTAAGGCTTCATATTCAGCCATGTTGTTGGTACATTCAAAGTCAAGTTTGAAAGATAGGGGCATGGGCTCACCCTCGTGAGGGATGAGAATGACCCCCAAACCCCCACCATGTTGACATTTAGACCCGTCAAAGAACATTTTCATTTGATAGAAAATGTCATCGGTGGATAATGTGGTGATGGATTCATCGGGGAATTCACAGTGAAAAGGTTGGTTGTCAGGTAGAGGGGCATCTGCTAGTTGGTCAGTGATTGTTTACCCCTTTATAAAATTTTATTGGATGAATTCCAAGTCTAACTCAGCAAGAAGCATGAGCCAACGAGCCATATGTTGATTTTGGTATGGCTTGGAATGCATGTACTTGAGAGGGTCAGTGTGGGTGATGACATAAGTTTTGTGATTGAGAAGATAATGATGGAGTTTGGTAGCAGCAAAGACTAATGCCAAACAAAGATTTTTGGTATGAGTATACTGAGTTTTGTAATCAATGAGCATTCAGCTTATATAATAAATCACTTGCTCACGATGTTGTTCGTCTCAGTGCGCAATCGTGGCACCTAAGGAATGATTTATTGCTGAAATGTAGAGGTAGAAGGGTTGGTCATCTTTTGGTGGAATAAGGATTGGTGGGGAGACAAGATAGCATTTAAGGGCTTTAAAATCCTCTTGGCAATCCTTATCCCAATTGAAGGAGATGTCCTTTTTTAGGAGGTGATGAAAGGGTTGACATCGATCAGACAACTACGAGATGAAGCGATGAATGGATTGAAACTTCCCTTGCAGTCTACGAAGTTGCTTCAGATTGGTTAGTGGTGGCATCTCGAGTATAGCTCGTATTTTAGTAGGATCTACCTCGATGCCATGAAGAGAAATGATGAAACCTAAGAGTTTCCCTGAGAGAACCCCAAAGACGCATTTTTTGGGATTAAGTCAAATGTTATACTGTAGAAGGCGAGTGAAGATTATTTTAAGGATAGTTAAGTGGTTATGACGAAGTTTGGATTTGCCTAGTAGGTCATCCACATAGTCCTCCATGATTTTGTGGAGGAGATCATGAAAGATGTAGGTCATGGCACGTTGATATGTGGTGCTTGCATTCTTTAGGCCAAAAGGCATGACCCTATAGCAAAAAGTCCCCCATGGGGTGATGAAGGTAGTTTTGTGTTGATCTTCTGGTGCAATCAAGATTTGGTTATATCCTAAAAACCCATCCATGAGTGATAGCATCTCATGACCAGCCGTAAGATCAACAAATTGGTCGATGTTGGGTAGAGGAAAATCATCCTTTGGGAAAGCTAGGTTAAGGTCATGATAGTCAGTACATATTTAGATTCCCCTAGTTGCTTTGGTGACAGGGATGATATTTGACACCCTTTACAGATAATCAATGGGTTAAATAAAGGAGATGGAGAGAAGATGCTGAATCTCCTCTTTGACAAGGAGTGCAACTCGAGGATGCATCTTGCAAAGCTTTTGCTTAATAGGCTTAGCTTCACGGTTTGTGATGATGTTATGGATGACGATGTTAGGGTCGATACCAGGCATATCACTATAAGACCAAGCAAAAGCTTTGTTATGGTCTGAAAGGAATTTGGTATAGTCAATTTATTTTTGGGCATCCAAAGATTGACCAATCTTTAAAATGTGAGGAACATCAGAAAATGGGAGGTTAATGTCAATGGTTGATTCATTTAACATAACTTGCATTTCTGAAGGAAGTGATCATTGAATGAAAGAGTCATTTGCACCCATGTAGGTGAGAATGGCATCATCGTCTATCATGTGGATGGTGTTGATGGTACCTTGTTGATAGGTTAGAGGTTCCAAGTGAATGGTGTTTATGTAAAAAAAAAAACTAGGAGGGATGGAAACCACTGACTCTGTAGGTGAATATGGGGGAATAGGCAAGTTTGGAGGTGATTGTTCTATGATAGGTTTGGGGTGAGGGTTTTTAGAAGTTTTAGTAGGTTCTTCAAAACCTAGGCCATGTCACTTCTTGGCATTCTTTATGGCCTCGTCATTTGGTGGTTCGACAGGCTGGTGGGAGCCTTGTTCATAGCACCCAAAGCCAAAGCCCTTCCATGCACACCTATAAAGATAGGTGTAGACACCGAAATCGTGTCGACTCCCCTGGTCATTCCCCGTCTTATTCTTCTTTGCCTATTTAACCCTTGTCAATCACTTGTTCCACCAACCTTGACCCTGGCAGCATGTAAAAATGAGCACAGAGCTAAAGCTAGACTCTATCCCCATTGTGCATCTGCCGACGACGGTCTTTTCCCGGCCGATGTCGCCGACGTCGGTCACTTATCGGCCGACGTCGGCAATCCTGTCGAAGTCGGTCACCTTACCGTTATCCGTTATCAGTTATCATTCGGTTCCCAAAAATGGTTATCGAACCATCTCTCGAACCGTCCCTCGCCTTCATCAGCGTCTGCTGATCAATCCCGAAGGCTATTCAACCATTTTTCGAATCAAACTGATCAATCAATCAATCGACCTCTGAACTCTGACATTCACAGACTCTGGCAATCAACACTCTCGCGATCAACCAACTCCGGCATCAACCAATCTGCATTCGCTTCAATCCGGCACTGCACAGACAACTTCAACTATGGCTTTCATCACGTCTTCTGGCAGGTAAGTATTTACTCTGTTTGTTTTATTTATTCTTGGTTATTATTTGTTCTTTATTTTCTGTCATCCCGAATCTTCAAACCACAGACCCAAGTTTTGAATCTCTCCTTTACATCCCTGCCCACTATCCGAATCCATAACTCTGTCCTGACTTGACTAAAACCCCTAGACTCTGTCCAAACCCGACCTTACCTTGCCCAGACCCTGTCCTGACCTTATCTCGATTCCATCAGACCCTATCCTGACCCTGTCAAGACCCTGTTCCGACTCTCCCAGACCTTCTACAACTTGCCTAGACTCTGTCCAAAACCTGCCCCGACCGACGCCGGTTACTACCCCGACCGACGACGGCAGTTTGACCGACGCCGGCACCTTCCCCGACCGACGCCGGCACCACAGAGACCGACGCCGGTGATTGTGCAAAATAGTGCTGCATATCAGGTACGCATTTTTATTTTTTGTCATTTTATTTCTATCATTTTATCTTTTATTATCTACTTTCGTCCAATATTCTACTTTTTTATCAGTGGGTTGATATCCTTCTAGCAAGTCTTCGAACTTCTGGGATCGGGCGTTCGCCTGACAGCCCACCATATCCTTTGACTAACGTTTTTCCGTGTTTTAGTCTCTTTTCTTCGCAGGTGTCATTCCTCCACAGCCAAAGAGGAGAATCTTCCAACGTCTGATTTCGGTGAGCTCGACTTTATCAGGTATCTTCTAGCCTTGACCATTTCTTTTAGTTTCTTATTTCTTCTGTGAATGTAGAAAGCAATTTTGCATAGAAACATTCTGGCACGCCCGGTGGGACCCTAGGTCCTCCTTGGGTTCTTTCTTTCTTTTTTTCATTCATTTAGGTGCATTAGGTTCCTTCCTTTTTGCCTCCTCTCGTCTCTTCTTAAACGACATCATAAGCAGGACTAAAATGAACATTTCTTTCTTTCTTGCACTTCTAGACTAGCTAAAACTCATATTCTTCGACTCTTTCTCCATTCGTCTTCATACGAACAAACATTTCGACTTGGGCATTAAAACACTTTGCATTCATTTCTGATTGCCTGCATCTTTTAGACCACACATAGTAATTAAACCGCATATTGAATTAATCTAGATCACTTGATGTTACACGACCAAACCACCTGCACAAAACAAACATTTTAACTTACCTGAGACAAGGCCCGACTGGGATTTCATCCCCCAGCGGATACCTTACCCATCCCGGTGACCCTACTTGGATTTCATCACCAAGGGGGAAGTCCACTCCGTTCTCTGGCGGAGTCTAATCTCTAGGCGAGGTATATCTTGGCTAAGCGAAACCAGCTAACCACTGGAATCATGAAGTGAGGGGAGCTTGCTCCTTAGCACCAGGCCACGTACCAGACCTAACACAGATTTTTTAGCACCATAACAAAACCCAAAACCATCCATAGACTGCTTCTTCTAGGACCTGACTCAAAAGCCAATCTTCCTCTACACACATTCTAAGGCATAAGCCACTATAATCCTAATAATTTACTCCTAGGGTTTTAGGATCTGCTTGTGTCTTCATCTTTTTCGTTCTTATCTACTTGTTTGAGCTTGTAAGGACGTTCTTTCTTGCCTTGAATGGTTCTGACTCGTAGCCAAACCAAGGCTCTTCTTGACCATGCTAGCCATCAATCACTTTCGCCTACCCCGTCTATAAACAATCTTATAATGGAGTTCTACTCAGAGACCGAAAGAATTCCTATTAGACCATCTCCAACCCAGACGCCTATCATCTTAGAAGGGGACCAAGATTTTGCATGATTCTTGGACCTCAATACCGTAGCCCTCCAAAACTATCTCGTGAGAAACCCAACGCGAGACTTCTCGGGTGACGTGGCAACGACATCAACACCGTTCGCCACCCAACCCTTTTCGACTCAGCCTTTTGCCTCAACCGTTAACTCGACCATGGCCTATACGCAAAGTTCGGCCTCCTCGTCTATTTTTAGACCAACCTCCACCGGGGTTTCGTTACCCCCTCAACCACCTGCAATTCAACCAAGTTCTACATCATACCAGAACTTGATTGTCTCGACCCCACACACTCTTGCGCCCATATACGCAGGAGTGCCTACCTCGCCTTTTGTCAATGTCGTCACACAACCACCTTTGGTGATATCTGGTCAGCCTATGCCTTCTACCTTCATAACCCAACCACCTTTGGCCTCCACTTCTATCCCTGTGACTAGTCATCCGTACATTGCACCCTTACTGGTACAACCGACTACGTCGTACGCCTCTTCTAGCCTCTTTCAAGCGCCTTATAACCTAGGGGGCGCTCCGTCTGCCAATCCATCAGCAGACGTCATCAAGATGCTGATGGATAAAATGTCCAGTCTCGAAGCTTCTATCTCCGGTTCAAGTAATGTCTCTTCATATGACCAGATTTACAACGAGCCCATCCATCCTTCTGTCCCTATCCGACCATACCCCAACCATTGGGAGCTTCCTAAATTTACTCGCTTCCAGAGTAAGGAAGACCCGCAACAGCATCTACGGGCATTCAGACATGCCTGTTACCTTATCGCCCACGATGATGCGTTACTTCTACGCACGTTTCCTATGTCTCTTTCTGGCCCTGCCCTTGACTGGTATAGCTTTCTTGCCAGAGATTCTATCTTTTCATTCATTCAACTCGCCCAACTATTCATTGACCATTTCTCAATCAATATCACTAAACAAATCTCGATCACAGACCTTTACTCCATTAGGCAATTTGACGACGAATCGATAGTTGATTTTGTCGCCCGTTGGAGAGGCTTGATTAACCAGCTCTCCTTCTCCTTGCCTCAACCTGAGCTCATTGAGCTCTTTTCCCGAGCATGTGCCAGTCACATCTCATCCACGTTGCGGGTTCAAACATTCCACACTTTCGACGAGGCCTTCACCATGGCCCGAAAGCTTGAACTCCACGCCATTGAAGAGGATAAGGTCAAATTGCGTAACACTAACACAAGAACCAATGACCATTCTTCTTCCAGACCTTCTTCTACCCACTCTCAATCCAAGGGGTCGGCAAACACTGTCATCTTTAGACCATTATCTTCAATAACCAACCGACCATCATCTTCAACATTAGACTACATCAATAAACATTTTCAACGTCAATCCATACAGCGTCAATTCACTCCAATTGGGGAGTCATATGCCTCTGTCTTGGATAAACTCGTCAAGCAGGGGGTCCTCAATCTCCCTTCAATCCGACCACATCAATTCGACCCCTCAACACCTATCCCTGCATGGTACAGGGAGAACCACTTTTGCAACTATCACCGCGTCAAAGGCCATGACACGGATCACTGTCAAAATTTCAAAAACATCGTACAGGACATGCTCGACAAGGGGGATCTTATTTTAGATAACCCGAACGCACCACCCAACCAAAACCTTGACATTTTCAAGCAACCATTTCCTAATCATCCGCCTACTCAAAACAACATCCAGACTTCGATCAATGACCCTCAAGACCATGATATACACACGGTCGACACTATCTTTTCTCTTATCCCTGACCAACCTCTTTCACAGGTGGAAGACCTTTCTTCCCCTATACCTCCTCCACATGGTGAAGAACTTTCTTCTCCTACTTGTCCTCCATCAACTTCTCCCATATTGGAGGATGCTTTGACCACATCAACACCAGCTGCCTCACCTTTATCCTTCTTATCATCTATACATGATCATACCTTTTCGACTCCTCAACCACACACAGAAGCCATGACTACTCCAGCGCTCTTTCCTCTTAAAGAGCCCACACCTTCAATCCCTTCTCCATCGAGAGAAAAACCGTCTACATCTAAGTCCAAACCCGCGCAGGCGTCCATCATGCCCAAAGAGATTAAACCTCTTGATGTTCGCCCCACATCTAATCTTGCCTCGTACAATGGTGGCCCTCAACCCAAACCAAAAAAGGCTACTAAACCACACCGGAGGCCTCCTCCCCTACCTTTGTCATTACCTTCAATCTTGGGCCCACATCTTTCTACTTTACTTGGAGTGCTTCCCACTCCCATACTTCACAGAGGCAAGTCGCCTCCATTATTCTATCAACCCGTCAGACTTATATCTCCTCCAAACCATCAACCTACGTATCTTACGCCTCTCAAATCAAAATCACTAACCCTCACTGTAATAAAACACTTAGACCCGTTAGCAGGTTCTTATGCCTTGCTGTTATGGCAATTATTGCAGTCCTCTCGTATCTATCTCCTGCCTCTTAGACCATATCAATCTCTCAGACCAAAACCATCCTGGTTCGACGACACTCGCATTTGTGCGTACCATCGCACGCCTGGGCATGACACCAAGCAGTGTTGTGCCCTCAAGGTTGCCATTCGCCAATGTCTTGGGAATGACACTCTTCTTCTCAACCACATCATCAATAAAATTTCAACACCACCCCACTCATCAACTCTCGGATCAAGTCCATCTTGGTTCGACAACTCTAAATTCTGTCACTATCACCACACTCCGAGACATGACACTAAGCATTGTTGTGCTCTCAAAGCTGTCACTCATCACCATCGGAAAAAGGATTCCCTTCTTGTCAAGGATCCTCTTGACCACCCCTCCGACAAATCATCAACACCAACCCATGCCTCTCCAACCTCGTCACCTAAATCGGGATCTCCACGCCAGACTAGGGTCCCTTCGCTGCCTTTAACCCCCTTATTCGAAATCAACACAGTCCATCTGACCACTAAACCTCAATCGACCTTAACCAATCCGTCAAAAATTCTCCCTAGCCGTTGGGGGAATTCAACCTTCATCCACGCCTTGACCAACCTTCCAACCCAGTCTCGACCACATATCAATCACTCTGTCAACTTAGCCTCAACCAGACTAGCAACCAAACATTTAACCCGACCTCAACCAAACATTCGACCCAACCAAAGACCAAATACCAACCAGTTAACCCTTGACCAACCATTGACCAACTATCAAATGACCAAATCTCAACCAAACATTCAACCAACCTTTTTATCAAAACATTCAACCTGTCTCGACCAATCAGCAACCATATCAACCAACTTCACATCCACTCATCAATCAACACCTGACCAATCTGGAAAGAGGCAAATGGGACAAGTTTGCTCCTAATTGACTCGGACCTTATCACACACAAGCATACACCAGAGACTTATCAGACCCTGAGCCTTTTAATGCGTTGCATCTGCGACCGTTCTACTGCTAGTCGAGTACTCGTCTACTTGACACTTAACTTGAGCTCGTCCCTTGAGCAATCCCCATCCTCTTAAATCCTACTTTCTTTCAACCCTATTCCTCTTAATAATTCCTATAACCCTTTTATGATGTATGGATGCTTTGTCTTAATAAAAGGGAGCCCTTGACCTTCTATAATCTTGTCCATGACTCACATTTCTATAAAAACAAATCAAGATGTCACAATATCCATGGTCACTATATCAATATCAAAATCAAAAAGTAGACTTCTCCCTCGAAGGACAGCTGTACTATCATTGCTGTAATTAATAGACTGCTCCCTCGAAGGACAGCTATTCAAAAGCCTTTATATTAAACAAAAATCTAGACCACTCCCTCGAAGGATGGCTATGACTAATCTGGAAATAAACAACACTATTTTAGAAGCTTCCCACATTGATCAGCTTCACAACTGACCACCAAGCAAATGACATCTCTATGCAGGCTTCCCGCATTGATCAGTCTGCGCCAAAAAAAAAAAAAAAAATGAGTCATGGACTTGACTTATAGTTGTCTCAGGGTCTCCTATAAAAAGGGGCAAAGTTATCTCTGCTCTTAAAATGGGTTACCCTCTTTCCTCCTCCTATCACCTGCTCAAGGGACTTTGAGCTCACTTTAATGTCTAAGTGATTCGATTACCGCTCTAACATCACTATGGTCAATGACGTCACGCATGAATGGGGCTCTTGGTTCTCATAACCCCTATCTATGCTATCTTTTTGGTCCTTGTCAATGAAAGAGCAATATGCTTTTCACTTCTTCTACACTTTGGTCACATTCACCTTCATCACTTGTCAATCGACTCAACTCAACTCTCTTTTCAGACCATCAACATGACCTAGCCTATTCACCCTAGTTTCTATGGACACCAATACACATGGAAACTATCGACTCACCACAATTTATGTTCAGCATAAACCAATACTTGCTACAGCATAAATAAACTTCAATTCATTTTTAGCATACCTCTATCATGAATATGGAATATGGCTAGGGATGAAAAACCCCTCAACCAATGTTGCAGAATACACCATTTGGAAAAGGCTGCAACAACTCTTCTTCCCTCATCATTTCATCATAACCAAGACCAATCTACCAACCATTTTAACCACCTGTCTACCACTCAAACCCTTTGTCTGAACTACATTGGTCTGAGGCAGCACTCAGATGACACGCCTGTCTTCTGGGGTTAGCTCGACCATTATCGTTTGTTCGTCTCTCTGATGGACAAACCTTCTTTCCTTCTTTTAACCATAACCTTGCCCTTGACCACGACCCATTTTATCCCTTTGACCCTCCCTCCCTTCTAGGGAGAACTACATTGGCCTGAGGCCCTATCACAAGGGCTATGTAGGCAGCACTCAGTTGACATGGGGTCTTCTGGGGTTAGCTCGGCCACATCCTTTCATCCATTCCTCCCCTCGACCACTAACCATTGGAGATCATGCCTATCTCCTCCAACCTCGACCACTTCCAAGACACTGTTGCCTTGGTTGTTTTTTGCATATATGCTTCCTCATGGCTAGTTAGCATAATTGTGCGCAGACCTTTTTGGACCCTCACAAGTATAGGATCGCAAACTGGTTGATCCGCCCTACTTGTGACTTTTTCATGTTTCTAGGAGCACTTCTTGAGCCCGGGATACCTAGAATGCGACGACCCATTTGGAGCTTCAGCTTAGATTGCATAACCCGATCAACAGACGACTAAATGCTGGGGCCCGGTTATTTTAATTTTGGCACTCCTCGACCCTTGACCTGCGACACTTTGGCCTGACCATCTCGTGCAGTGGTATGTGCACAATCACGACCTTTGCAGCATTCACCCTCACCCCTTTTTCATCCACTCTTTGTCAAATCAGCACCAAATTCCCAGTTCCCTTCCCTCGACTCCTACTTTGAGGGGGAATACCTTATCCTTACTCGGGGCATTTGCTTCCTATTTTTGTCTTACAGTTCATTCGAACAACCAACAAGATGAAATCAACCTTATCCCTCACCTGGGGCAATCACTCCTGTTTTTGTCTTGCAGTTCATCCAAAACAACCAACAAGACAAAAAGGGGCAAATGTAGACACCGAAATCGTGTCGACTCCCTTGGTCATTCCCCATCTTATTCTTCTTCGCCTATTTAACCCTTATCGATCACTTGTTCCACCAACCTTGACCCTGGCAGCATGTAAAAATGAGCACAGAGCTAAAGCTAGACTCTATCCCCATTGTACATCTGCCGACGACGGTCTTTTCCCAGCCGATGTCGCCGACGTCGGTCACTTATCGGCCGACGTCGACAATCCTGCTGACATCGGTCACCTTACCGTTATCCGTTATCAGTTATCATTCGGTTCCCAAAAACGGTTATCGAACCGTCTCTCGAACCGTCCCTCGCCTTCATCAGCGTCCGCTGATCAATCCCGAAGGCTATTCAACCATTTTTTGAATCAAACCGATCAATCAATCAATCGACCTCCAAACTCTGACATTCACAGACTCTGGCAATCAACACTCTCGTGATCAACCAACTCCGGCATCAACCAATCTACATTCGCTTCAATCTGGCACTGCACAGACAACTTCAACTATGGCTTTCATCACGTCTTCTGGCAGGTAAGTATTTACTCTGTTTGTTTTATTTCTTCTTGGTTATTATTTGTTCTTTATTTTCTGTCATCCCGAATCTTCAAACCACAGACCCAAGTTCTGAATCTCTCCTTTACATCTCTGCCCACTATCCGAATCCATAACTCTGTCCCGACTCGACTAAAACCTCTAGACTCTGTCCAAACCCGACCTTACCTTGCCCAGACCCTGTCCTGACCTTATCTCGATTCCATCAGACCCTATCCTGACCCTATCAAGACCCTGTTTTGACTCTCCCAGACCTTCTGCAACTTGCCTAGACTCTGTCCAAAACCTTCCCCGACCGACGCCGGTTACTACCCCGATCGACGGCGGCAGTTTGACCGACGCCGGCACCTTCCCCGACCGACGCTGGCACCATAGAGACCGATGCCGGTGACTGTGCAGAACAGTGCTGCATATCAGGTACGCATTTTTATTTTCTGTCATTTTATTTCTATCATTTTATCTTTTATTATCTACTTTCGTCCAATATTCTACTTTTTTATCAGTGGGTTGATATCCTTCTAGGAAGTCTTCGAACTTTCGGGATCGGGCATTCGCCTGACAGCCCACCATATCCTTTGACTAACGTTTTTCCGTGTTTTAGTCTCTTTTCTTCGCAGGTGTCATTCCTCCACAGCCAAAGAGGAGAATATTCCAACGTCTGATTTTGGTGCACTCGACTTTATCAGGTATCTTCTAGCCTTGACCATTTCTTTTAGTTTCTTATTTCTTCTTTGAATGTAGAAAGCAATTTTGCATAGAAACAATAGGTGTGAGCAAAGTTTGGGTTGCCAAGAAAAGAGAAGTCAGATGTAAATAGTTGGGGTGATGAAAGAGGATTCCCATTAGTGGGAGCTTGATTTAGCCCTCCATAAATGAGATTTGTTTGAAGATTAGGAGGACCATAAGGGACGACCATTCTAATATGATGGTCATAGCTAAGATTGTGATGAAGTTCCATACTCTTGAAGAGTCTGGAACATGTTTAAGGTGAGTAAATGATACTCCCCAAGTGAAAGACGTTGGAAGGTATCTTCCATAGGGTCTTTCATTATCACTTGAGGAGGTGGTGTAGGTGTAACTATCGTTTGTGTATTTGTTGAAGCTTCTGCGGGTGGAGGTGGTGTTTGGGTCAATGTTTTTAAAGGAATGAGAACATCGTTGGATCGATAAGTTGTGTTGCATGTCTTGAAAGGGGAGAGGTCTGCGAGAATGACATGGACTTGACCGTCGTGTTCAAATTTGACACAATAGTGTAATGTAGAAGGGACACAGGCCATGGTATGGATCCAAGGTCATCCTAATAACATGTTGTATTAAAACTCCCCTTCGATGATGTAGAAGAGTTCTAGGATTGTTTGTGGGCCAACACGAATATGTAAGATGATGGTGCCAATGGTAGTGGCGGTGGAGTCATTAAAAGATCAAAGAATTGCGTCAGTCTTTGACATACAATTCTTTGGGAGGGCTAATTGGTCATAAGCATGGGTGGAAATGATATTGATGTTGCACCCCCATCAATCATAACTCACTTAATGCGAGTTCGATCAATGTAGGCTATGATGAAAAGGGCAACATCCTGATCTTCCAAGTTGGAGGTAGAAATTTCAGAATCACTAAAGGTAATAGAGGCGACGGTGGGTAATGATTGGACTAAGATAGCTAGTGGCTGGGGGTCCTTAGGTTGGACCTCCACTACCTATAAAGCTTTGATTAAAGCTTGATGATGTTGTGGAGAGATTTGAATGAGGTCATATAAATTCATCTTCACGGGAGTTTGGTGAAGCTGTTTCACCATAGAATCACGGATTGCCTTCGAAGAAGTGGGTTGGGATGTACCCAAGATAGAAATCTTGAGTTTGGGTGGTTGAGTAGGTTTGACAAATGGGTAGGCCCAAGGAATAGCAACTTTTTCTTTTGCTTTATCCTTTAAAGTTTGTGACCTAGTGGCCACATTGATGGTGTTAATCTCGAATAAAGGGAGCAAAGAAGGTAAAGGGACCATAGTCTGATGATGGGATCCCAATGAAGGTGGAGAGGTTGGAGAGACATTAGACAGTGTTGGATATTTGTTGATAGTATCCTCAACAAGAAGGGTGTCTTTTTCAAAATAATGGCAAATGACAAACTTGAGGGCACAACAATTTTTAGTGTCATGCCCAGGTGAGCGATGATATATACAAATTTTAGTGTCATCAAACCAAGACAGTTTTGGTCTAAGAGGTTGAAATGGTTTAATAGGTGGAAGAGTGATGTTAGAAGTTTGCAAAAGTCGGTGTAGTATCAAAGCATATGAACCCACTAACGAGTCCGTGCTTGTCGATGCACTAGGTGTTGATGACTTTTGTTTTAGAGTTATTGAGGGAGATTTTTGTACCACCTTTTTGATTGTGGTATGGCCACTCGTGTAGACGACACTTTTTTTGGGAGGGGTGCCAAATTTTTTAGAGGAGGTATGTTTTTAGTAGGTAAAAGGAGTAATGGAGGCAACTTATTTTTGTTAGGTGTTGGAGTAGAGAGCACTCCTATTAAGGTAGAAGGATGAGGGCCCAAAATAGAGGGCAATGGTGATGGTGGGGGAGGAGTTCTCCGACGTGTTTTAGTAGCCTTCTTTAATATGGTATGAGGACCGATATTATGGGGGGTGAGATTAAAATTGACCTTCACTTGTGGGTGAGTGAGGTTTGATATGGGGCGAACACCAAGGGATTTAACTTGTTTCATTATAGTGGAAGTTTATGAGGGTTTAGGCTCAGATGTGGATGGTTGAGCTTCTAAAGATTTGGAAGTAGAAGCCCGATCTTTGTTGGTGACTCTTGGAGATTTTGTCACAAAAGGGTTGACAGTACGAGATGAAATAAGATGTGTAAGATAAGGAGCTTTGAGTCGCTCCCATAATGCCTCATGTTCTAAGTTCTTCGAATGGAGAAATCCTAAGTTTTCAGCCAGTCGAGAGAATGGTTTAGAAGCTATTGCGCTAGGATTTATTATTAGTTTTTCATAAGATTTAGGTGGTTGTGAGAGTGGAAATGTGTTAAATGCAGCAATCTTAGGCCAAAGGTGAGAGAGAGAGATTACTGGATCTTCTTCAGTTAAAGTAGGTGAAGAAGCAAGTTCTTCTCTCGATGGAGAAGGAATTGGAGAATGGGGTTCTTCGAGAGGAAAGAGCATAAGGATAATCATGCCTTCTACTTGTGGTTGAAGAGAAGGAAAGGTATGGTCCTCCATTGGTAGTAGGAAGGATGAAGGTGGGGCTAGTGGCGTTGGTATGGTTAAAGCATCCTCCAATATAAGAGGGGTAGATGGAGGACTATTAGGAAAAGAAGGCTCTTCTTCTTGTGGTGGAGGGATAGGTTGACTAACCTCTTCAATTTGTGGAAGAGGTTGGTTAGGGATGAAAGGCGAAACCATATCAATCATGTGCATATTACGCTCCTAGGGGTCTTCGACTGTGGTTTGAATGTTATTTTGACTAGGGGGATGGTTAGGGAAAGGTTGTCTAAAGATGTCTATGTTTTGGTTAGGTGGCACATTTGGGTTATCCAAGACAAGATCACCTTTATATAACATGTCCTGAATGACATTCTTGAGGGTTTTACAATTGTCTGTGTCATGGTCTTTGACATGGTGATAATTATAGAAGTCATTCTCCCTATACCATATAGGGATGGCATGCGAGGGATCAAATTGAGGTGGTGGTCAAATTTGGGGGAGGTTGAGGACTCTGTATTTGACTAGTTTATCTAACATGGATGCGTATGATTCTCCTATTGGAGTATATTGACACTGTACGTATCGTTGTTGGAATTGTCGTGTAATGCTTTGAGATGTGGAAGGTTTGGATTGGTTAGTTGTGGTCGATGATGATGATCTAAGTACCACAACATTTGCTAATCCCTTAGATTTGGAATTGGAGGAAGAAAGTTTGGAGGAAGGGTCATTTGATTTTGCGTTGGGGTTTTTACTATACAATTTGACTTTATCTTCTTCAACAGCATGAAGTTTGAGCTTTCTGGCCATGGGGAAAGCTTTGCCAAATGTGCAGAATGTTTGGACCCATAAAGTAGGTGAGATGTGCTTAGCACATGCTCTAGAGAAGAGCTCAATGAGCTCTAGTTGATGTAAATAAAAGGAGAGTTGGTTGATTAAGCCACTCCAATAGGCAACAAAATCAACTATTGATTCATCGTCAAATTGTTTGATAAAATATAGGTCCGTGATGGAGACCTTTTTAGTTATGTTAATTGAAAAGTGGTCAAGAAATAGTTGAGCTAGTTGAGTGAAGGTAAATAGAGAGTGACTGGTAATAGAACTATACCAATCAAGGGCAGCACCAGAAAGTGACATGGGAAATGTACATAGTAATAACACATCATCATGTGCTATAAGGTAATAAGCATGTCTAAACGCTCGTTGATGTTGCTGTGGGTCCTCTTTACTCTGAAAGTGAGTAAACTTGGGAAGTTCCCACTGACTAGGATATGGTCAGATTGGGATCGAAGGATGAATAGGTTCATTACAGATTTGTTCATATGAGAGAATATTTTTTGAACCCGAAATGGATGTCTCAAGATTAGACATCTTATCCATCAACATCTTGATTAGATCAGTTGATGGATTTGCAGGTGGGGTGCCCCCTAGGTTGTAAGGCATTTGGAAGGTGTTAGGTGGAGTGTATGACATAGTTGGTTGCACTTGTATAGGTGTAACATATTGGTAACTAGTCATAGGGACTAATGTTGAAGTCAAGGGTGGTTGTGTCATAAAGCTAGAAGGCACAACTTGACTTGATGTCGCCAAAGGTGGTTGGATGGTGGCAACACTAGCCAAAGGATAAGTAGTCACTCTTGTATTTATGGGTGCAAGAGTAGGTGGGATGGAGACAATTAAGTTTTGGAATGGTGTAGAACTTTGTTGAATGGTTTGTGGTTGAGAGGGTACAAAAACCCCAATGGAGGTAGGTCTAGAAATAGAAGGAGAGGCCATACTTTGAAGATTGGTCATGGTCAGATTGTTAGTTGAGGCAATGGCCTGGGTGACCATGGGTTGGGTTACGGAGGCTGTTAATATGATTGTTGTTTCAACTAAGGAAGTTGGCATCCCATAAACTGGGTTGCCTGAAGGATCTCGTGTTTGAATTCTCATGAGATAGTGCTGAAGAGCCTTGACATTGAGGTCAAGGAACCTTTCAAAGTCTTGGTCCCCTTAGATAAAAATAGGGGGTTAAGTTGGGGTTGGTTGGATAGGAGTACGTTCAGTTTCTAAATTATACTCCATTTGGGGACTTGATATAGAAGGTGAAGGTGAAGGTGGAAGTGGTTATTGCCTTGTGTGGTTAACAAGAGTTTTAGCTTGACTACATGTCAAAACCATCCAAGGCAAAATAGATTCAGGTTCTAAAAACTGTGTTTTAGCCTCAAAAAACTAGAATTTGTTTTTAACAACAAAAGGGTTAGGTTTTTAGCTTGCTATTTGAGAAGAAATTTTTTTGACAGTGACCGACGTCGGTAGAAAAACTAATGTCGGTGAAGTAAGTTGTCGATGTCGGTTAGATAACCGATGTCAGTGAAGATTAGTTGCCGACATCAGTGGAAAAATTGATGTCAGTTACTGTGTATTTCTAGAAACTCAAAAAATTGAAAGTTTTTGGAAGAAAGAAGAAAGTTTTGAGTTGTTTTTGGAGCTCAAAATAATGTGTCCTTACCAGCTCAAAAAAACAAGATAAAAATATAAAAGTAGATGAAGGCAAGCAACCTCTAAATGTTAAATTCCTAAGAATAAATTTTAGAGTCATGTTGGCTTATGCCTTAGAAGAATATGTTTGGGAATTGGGCTTTTAGAACAGGTACTAAAAGAAGCAGTCTAAGGTTGGTTTCAGGTTAAGTTTTGGTGCTTAAAATTTGTATTAGGTTCCATACATGGCCTGGTGCTAGGAGCTTGCTCCCCTCACTTCACGAGCTCGGAGCCAAGCTGGGTCGCTTAGCCAATATATACTTCCCCTATAGTTTATACTCTGCTAGAGAACATAGTGGGTTCTCCCCTTGGTAGTGAAGTCCAAGTAGGATTACCAGGAAGGGTAAGGTATCTACTAGGTGATGAAATCCTAGTCAGGCCTTGTCTCAAGTATGTTTAGATGTTTAGTTTGATGTGCTTGTGGTCTAGATGTGTAACATATGTGCACTACGATTTATTCATAATGCATTTTTAATTACTAGATGAGCTAAAAATACATTCAAGCAGGAATGAGATGCAATATATTTTTAACCCAAATGGAAATGTTTTGTTCAGATGCAAACAAGTGAGGAAAAGGTTGAATATGAATTTCACTATTCTAAAATGCAAGAAAGAAATGACAAGAAGAAAAATAAAGAGATTCTTTTTAACTGGTGCTTATGATTTCTTTTTGAAAGAAAAAGAAAGAAGAAGAAGGATGCAAGAAGAAATCTTTTTCCTAATGTAACTATATGAAAGTTTGCTTTTTTAGAAGAAATGAACCCAAGAAAAATTCCAGGGTCCCACCTGGCGTGCCAGAATGTTTCTACTCATTTTTGCTATTTAATATTCAGAAGAAATAAGAAACTAAAGATAATGGTCAGGGGTTTGTATGTACCCGGATGAAGTTGCGCACCGTATCCAAATGTTGAAGGAGCTCCTCTTTGGCTATGGAGGAAGACACCTGTAGAGAGAATAAGACTTAAACAAAAAAATGTTAGAGAGATATGGTGGACTGCCAAGCTCATGCTCGGTCCCAAAAGCATAAAGACTTCTTGGAGGGATGACAGTCCACTAGTTGATAGAAAAAGAGTGTCGTAAAAGAAGAAATAATGAAAGACTAAGAAAGAGAAATAGATAACATGTACCTATATTCTACAATCAGTCTTCCACAGTCACCAATGTCGGTTAGTCTACTGTCATCAGTTGGTCAAGTTGCTGATGTCAGTTATGCTACCGGCGTCGGTAGGGGCAATGGTCCTTGGATGGGTTTTAGAGAAAGTATGTGGTTGGCAGAGGGACTCTGTGGGTTTAAAGGTCTGTGTAGGGTTTCAAGGAGATGAATAAGGTCTAAGGAAGGAGTCAGGTAGAGAACAGGTTGTCAAAAGGGGTAAGGGTAAGAGGAAGGCTTTTCAGCCTCTTTGAGAAAGAAGTCAGGTCGAGTCGGGTCTGATTGATAGTATTTAGAAGTAGTAACTAGAAACTAATTACTAATGTATTCTAAATTATTGAAATGAAAGGTAGAAGAATACTTAGCTCTGTTAAATGTAGAACCAGAGGTGTTTGAATGCTTGTACATGTTGTGGCTGATGTTGAGTCCTCAAGCAATGTTCCAATCCAATCTGGAATGACTTGCGTAGAGTTTTTTGTAGCCAGAGGAGCGTTAGTAGAATTCTGATGTTAAGTCTCAAAGCGTGCATGTTGATATCCAAAGAGGCAGGGGGCAACTCAAGGCTAGAAACCTAGTTTAAGTAACTGACATCGGCAGTTCCACCAGTGTCGGTCAACACTTGACTAATGTCAGCGGCTGAAGAATGGGTAAAAGGGCTAAAAATAGCCCTTTGCCTGCTTCTCCATCTACCAAGTGCATTTGCCATTGGAGAATGGTCAAAAGATGGGGTTAATAGGCATGAGAGTTAGTTAGAAGGTTGGAATTGGTCTTAGGAAGTTAAGATATGAAGGACTTAGTCTTGGGGTGAGTCATAGGGTGAGGAATAGTCTAAGGGCGAGGTGTCTAAGGTGAGGTGTCCATAGTGAGGTGTCTAAAGGGGATGATTAATTTAAAATAAGTATTTTAAATTAATAAAGTGTTGGTTAGGCATGTTAAAGTTAGAAAGGGACCAAAGGGGGGGTTGACACTATTTTGGTGTCTATAGTATATTACACCAAGGCTTGCCTATTGGTAGAAGACTCATCCAACTTGGAGTCCACTTGCCTACTTGCCCCTTCTATGGCCACCTCGAGATGCTTCCTCATCTCTTCTAGTTTTATTCCAAATTTTAAAGGGTTTGGATTTAGATCCATGATCTTTTTAGGCCTTTCTAGCTTAAATTATTTAGTTGGAAGCATATCCTCCTTAGAGATAAACCCATAATGCCCTTCAAATACATGCAAGTCTAACATACTTTCAAAGTGGAGATTCTCTTTTGGATTTATAAAAAAGAAATAATTATTTGTTTAATCATGCTTCTATTAATTTTAATGTTTTTTCTTTACATAAATCTTCTATTGTCTCTAATGTTCTCTTCCAGATTCAAGTCCAAGCTAATAAAGTGGCTATGGAGCCTTGGTATCTTCAGTATCTCCTCTCCCATTGGGGAGATGCTCCATGTACTATGGCTTGGGTTTTTCCTTCTTCACCCAAGGAACCTCGATTAGATGATAGAATGCCTCAGCCACCTCATGGTGGGCATCATCATGGACATTTTATGAACTACTCTCATAATGACACCCTGTACTAGTGCATTTCCCCTCCTAGGTAGCAGTGAAGGTGATAGCCACCACCTCCCTCCCCTACTAGGTAGGATGCCTAGGGAACTCCTCCTCCTCTTCCTCCATGCCTATATGTTTGGGGGGGTGCCACCTAGAGGATAAATAGATGTGCTGGATAAATTACCTAGGCTTTTTTTGGCCATCTCACACAGTTGAACATAAGTAGAAGATGATAACATGGAATCTACCCAAGATACTAGCCGGGAGCCTATTCCAGATGGCAATGACTTGCCAATATTAGGTTTGAATCCTTATGATATGTATATTTCACCTTCTATCCTTGCTCTTGTTATTTAAAATTTCTCTTTTTTAGTGACTTTGTGACTTGTTTCTAGGCTCTGCCTAGTTTATGATACTTATGATTTTGCTCCTAGGCTCTACCTAGTGTGATGTGGTATGCTTTCATATTTCTTATACTTTTTTTGTGAATTATTTGTATATTTTTGTTTAGTTAATATATAGATATATTCATCAAAAAAAGAAAAAGTTATCTTATGCACAGATTACTAAACTAAAGTAAGGGCCAATTGAGCCATTTAGCTAATATGTTTTGCGGTACAAGAATATGCTAGCTAAGACAAACAAATCTATTGAATATAATAAACTAAAAGACATCTTCACTCAAATATTATAATCACCACTACATGAATCAATCATGTTTTATAAATTCAGATCTTATGATGAGTTATGCCACTTGGTCAAAGAAAGAGAAATTAAGCTCATAGAATTGAACAAGCTAAAGTATGTACCAACTGCTCCATCGCCTTCAAATATTAAGTTTCAAAGAAATCCCAAAAACAAATTAAAATCTAATGAAATAAATAATGAAACAAAAGTAACAGTTAATGTAATATCATTACCATGAAACAATCTTCAATTGACATCTCCATCAAGGAGACAATATACCAGGTTACCACAACCTCCTCACATCTTGTTACAAGAATTAATTGATTACAATCTTAAATCATTACCCACACCATTTGAGCTTGATTTGACCAAGCCTTAACCTAAAGGATTTGACAATATGCATATTTTGACTACCATAAATGTAGTGGGAATTATACAAACAAGTGTTATAGGCTAAGGCACAAGATATAGGATCTTATTGATGATAATAATATTGAGATTAGTACACCCACAAATGAAGCAAGACCACAACAAAATTAAAATGCAAAGCTAAAATTTTTTAGTAATACTTTTTTAAATCATAACACAAAGGCTAAAAATAATTCATAAGTACATTATGCATTCAATGCACACCCTCATAAATCATATGGGCATCCAATATATAAAATTATTACTACATTTATAAGCACATTGGCACCATGCCTAGTAATTAGATTTGATGACAGTGAAATCAATGATGATGATTCTGATAGGCATGCAATCTTTTTTAGATCATACAACAACAAATAATCAATCCACAATGTAATGATTGATAATGGGTTAATAAAAAATACATGTACTATGACAGTCCTCCATAGTCTTAGATACACAAAGCAATATCTAAAAGTTAGATCAAGATTAGTCAAAGCATTCAATGGTCATACATAGAGAAATCTTGGGCATATTGTGTTACCTCTCCAAGTTGGTTTAGCATTAGTGTCAACTCCATTTATAGTCTTACCAAGTGTAGGAGTCTTTAACATGTTATTAGGACACCCTTGGTTATAAAAACTTCATTCAATATCATCTATGGTGCATAGATGCCTTAAATACATAATTATAATCAAGCGGTCAAAGTTCAAAGCCTTCAATATGATAACCCTCTAAAATTAGTAGAAACTTATCCTCCTCCCCCACCACCACCACAACTAGTTATGGGGCCTATTCAATATCACCATTAAAATATAATTATGCCACCTAATCTAAGTCACAATATAAAGATAATAAGTGCACCCATTCAAGAACATAGTGCAAAATCAGTTATGGCATCTATCCATAATATTTATTTATAATTAACTCAAAGGAAAATGGTATACCTTCCAAAGTAGAATGTTCCATATCAAATAATTACTCATTGTTCAAGGAAATCTAAATATTCTATAGTGTGTCCTAAGGTAACACCTCATACAAATTAGCTTGTTCCACATCAAACACAAGAAATGCATTCTTATCTTATTCTATCATAGACTTCACCAAGTCATGTACTTTATTTAGATACACATACAATAACAAATTATATATGTAGTGATGAAGACACTCACAATACATCACTTGAGGCCTTTTTAGATTTAGATACATCTACATGTATAACTTTTCACATGTGGAAATTCACTCTCCAACTCTTTGATCCAAGTACACACTATGATCCTCCCATTAATGGGAGTATAGGCTAGTTCCCTTTTAAATATTTTAAGACTCAAAAAAATAATATTGAAAAAAACTCCAAAAACAAAATAATCAAACATGGAAAAAATAAAAAACATTCAAAATCATTTTTAAAAAGTCAAAATTAGGAATGATCATGACACAATATACTATTTTACTTCTTTAATCACATATTTTGGTAGATAACATATTTTTTATGTTAAATTGAAGGCTTAAACATAACCGAGTAAAAATCCCACTAAAAATTGATATCTATATAACATATTTATTTTTAAGTACACATGCATTTCAAGAGGTATATGAATATGATACATGACATACATTATACATGCATTCTTAGATGTTGGATTACCTTATACCTAGTGGCCATTTATATGATGGGGGCATCTAATTATATAGGTCACATTGCAACATATTACATCTTTTTATGACCTCAAATGTAATATTGAGCTACATATCTTACAAGTATCTTATTAATCACACATATCTAACATTGTGCTACATGAATATGCCATTTTTATATTATATAATATTGATACATATGGATGGAGTAGACTAGTTTTCACTTGTTATGTGCTACTTTATGTTGTTTCCTTTTTTGTATGATAGCCTATATATTGTGTGCTTATTGTGTGTGTCCTTTGGCCCTTCTGTTTAAATTACTTGAACATCTTTATGAGATATTTATTGGTATGTGTTACATTTGAACACATCCATTACTTGTGTCCCTTTCGATTTATGTGTGCAACATTTCTATTTTGCAACATTTGAACATGTCCCTCATATGTAGCTCTTGACCTTATTGTGTGACATTGCATGACATTATTGAGTGTTGTGCTTGTGTGCTTGCTGATATTGATTAGTAATTCCATGATACATATCATGCTCTTTTACTATGGTTATTTTACTATGTGCTTAATTTATGTATGCATATAAATTTTCTCACCTCATCCCTTATCACAAATATTACTATTAGTTGACACTAAATTCACCCATCTCATCTAATCTCATTTATCTCTTCTAATTTTACCCTTTCTGGTCATTTTTCTATTATCCTCCTTGTTCATTATTCATCTACTAACCTTATATCCTACCACATCAATTAATCCTCCTATTATCCTCCATTTAATCATTCAATATTATCCTAACTCCACTTATCTATTATATGGGAATTTGAAATTCCTATGTCCCACCTACCTACCTACTCATAGGCTTTCCTAAAAGCCTACTCCACTAATCACATCCTATCATCTTCTAATCCAACTTAACACTTATTTAAACTCCCTTTAATCATCATTAAGTCCCCATGTGATTCATTTATGTATTCATATAAATTTTCTTGCCATATCCCTTATCACAAATATTACTATGAGTTGACACTAAATTCACCCATCTCATCTAATCTCATTTATCTCTTCTAATTTTACCCCTTCTAGTCATTTTTATATTATCCCCCTTGTTAATTATTCATCTACTAACCTTATATCCTCCCACATCAATTAATCCTCCTATTATCCTCCATTTAATCATTTAGTCTTATCCTAATCCCACTTATCTATTATATGGGAATTTAAAATTCCCATGTCCCACCTAACTACCTACTCCTAGGCTTTCCTAAAATCCTACTCCACTAATCACATCCCATCATCTTCTAATCCCACTTAACACTCATTTAACCTCCCTTTAATCATCATTAAGTCCCCTAATGGATTATAGAGCTCTCTAACTCTAGAATCTTCCTCCATTCTCTCCATCCTCTCTAGAAAGCTCTAAATCTAGAGGCTTCTTGAGAATTTTGAATTCCCATTTATTCCCTCCTCTTCTTATATTTAAACTAGTGGATCCCCCATTGAGATCATAGAGTAAATTCATGATCTTTCATGTTAACCTTATGTTCAATTCCATGAATCAATCACTAGTCTACTAATCAAAATATTGTCAAGTTAATTACATGTAAAAAATATGAGTTTATGATAACAATCCTTTATCTATAATCTAGTCTATTTTTTATTTAAATTCAATTTAGATTATTTAGTTTTAGGTTATAATGTTGATACAAATGCTTAATTTGTTTATATTGTAATCTTATTGGCTCTAGTTTTTGATATAGTTGTATATTCAAATCTCATTGCTCAAAATTATCATCTCACATTCTAGAGACCATAGTGGGAGCCCTACTTTTGAACTAACCTTGTGTTTTTAAAGTATGTGAATTTAGCTTGCAAGTTAGGTTCAGGAAGAATTTGGGTTTAAAATTTCAATAATCGCACATTCTAGGTGAAAAGCAATTTTGATCTGTAAAAGGCAAATATAGGCTTGCGATTTTTCCCTAAATAGTCTTAATTTTGCATCATATCACCACCTTAATTGTTAGCTATTATATTGAATTAGACATTTCATTTTGGTTAGTCAAAATTGCTTATCGACAATTGTGATAGTGAAGTTCTAGTTTCAATTTTGAATATGTAATTGTAATTTTGATTAATTCATAAATTGCCTTTAATAATAGTAACAAACTTTATAATCAAATTTTATGGTGTTTTGGTTTTTTGTCTGACATATTATATTAGAGGAATAAGGGGAAACCTTTTGATTATATGAAACTATCAAGATCCTAAGTTCTGCATAAAATTGTTTATTTATAGTCATAGTTTTGATATCTAGTTACGACTTTGACCCTGTGATTTATGATTTTGAAAACTAAGATTTTTTTTAGGTTTTTAATCTAAAATTTACTTACTTTCTAGATATAAATATCACTAATTTCCTTTTGAGGTGCAACGCGATGGTGAACTCAGGCGTGCACTGCAACGCGCAGTTCAGCTAGGGCAGCCATGCCCTAGCTGGTGGGAGCCTTTCGTTGGGTGTTTGCAGGTGCAACAGGACGTTAGGTGGGTAGGGGGAAACGCAGAGGCAACTGGGAGGAAGAAGAGCTGGGCTGAACAGGTGAAATGGATTAGCAGGGTCAGAAGAATTTTAGAGGGGAAAGAAGCTTCAGGAAAGTTGTATGCAGAAGCTCTCAGGTGCAGGATGTAAGAATGAAAGAGGTGATTGATGAACAGCAGTTCCCAGGGGCGCAGGGCAGTGGATCAGCAGGAGGGTCAAGAATCTCTAAGGTAAATGGTTGCCTGGAAAGGTGCAGTGAGAGACCAAAACTGGTTATCCCTTATAAAATGATAGAGGAGGATGTTGAGTACTTCTCCAAACATTCCTTATATTGCAAATTCCTAGGATTGAAAGTATCTATACCTTTTTTGGAAAGTTGGGCTTGCAGGGTGTGGGAGCCGATAGGGGAAATATAACTGATGTTGTTGGCTAACAGCTTTTTTATGGTTACTTTCAATTGCCTGGAGGATAGAAATAGGGTGTTTGAAGGTGGGCCATACTTTTATAACCAGGCAGGTCTTTTTCTGAAGTCGTGGCATGCTAGGTTTAACCCTACAGAGGAGCTTCCAAACAGGGTGCCAGTGTGAGTGCACCTCCCACGAATACTGGTGGAATGCTGCAGGGAGGATGTCCTAGTGATGATAGCTTCGTTAATAAGAAAACCAGTGGGGCTGTCCTCACAAACTCTAGGAAAGAAGATCATGACATATGCCCGAATATGTGTAGAGATTGATTTAAGCAAGTCGTTACCAGATGTGGTGGAAATGTGTGTAGGCAAGTACTCATGGATACAACAATTAGATTATGAGACATTGCCCTTCAGATGCCATCTATGCCATGAGTACAGACATCTGTTAAGGAAATGCCCAAAAAATTCAAGGGACGAACAACAACCTTCTCCCTTGCCTCCCATGAACAGGACAATAGCTGAGGAAAAAAGGAAAGAGACTGGAGGGGGCAGGAGGAAGGACCCCGACGGATTCATGCAGGCGAAGACTAGGAGTAGAAATAAGGGATATAAGAGGACCTTCTTGGAGAGGCAAGAGGCATACTCCTTTAACCGATTTGAGATTTTGGAGGAGTTGGGACAGCAAGAAATTAATCCAGGCCTGGTTGTTGGAGAGGCGCTAATGGAGGAGGATGGCCAGATGGCGCAGGTTATCTCTTTGCCGTCGAAGGAAACAGGTGAAGCATCCTTAACTGAGATGGTGGAGGGACAAGGAAAAGTGCAAAGCTTAGCAGAATTGATTGAAGGGAGATATCAAGTAGGGGCGGATAGAGATAAGGCATCACAATCAGGACTGGAGGAGGAGGAAAAGCGTAGGAAAACTCCCCCTAGCCTGGGGATTCAACAAAAGGACAGCAGAAAAGGAGGTTCAGAAAAAAGTGGGAAAGTGGGAAGAAGGAAGGAGATAGAGCAAATTAAGATGATTAGGGAGAATTTGGTTGAATCAGGGTTGGTGAAGACCTTGGATGATCACTTTCAGCCGCCCTCGAAATGATTACGATATCATGGAATGTTAGGGGCTTGAATAGCGGCCCTCGACAAAAAGCTATTCAGGAGTTAGTCAAAGGTCAACATCTGGACATTCTCTTCATGCAAGAGACCAAAGTGTTAGTTGAGTATATGATGGATATAGCCCCAAGGATATGGGGTCAGGGGTCCTGCTAATGCATTGGGGCTAACGGGGCTGCGTGTGGCTTGGCATGTTTTTGGGATTCGAAGAAGGTTACACCGGTGGTCTGGATGGCCTTCAAATCACTGCTATCTATGGTAGCCTTGTGTGCAGATTCAGGGGAGTATGTGTTGTTGTCAAACATCTATGCCCCCATGGATTTGCAAGGTAAGATCGCTGTGTGGAATAGCATTCAGCTGGTCCGTAAGGAGTTCCCTTATTTGCCATGGATCCTAGCGGGGGATTTCAATGCGATTATGGATCTCTCAGAAAAAAGGGGTGGAAGTATCAAATTAGAACCGTCTTCTTCTCTTCTTAATGAAAAGATGACAGAACTTAATTTGGTAGACATTAAACCAAGCAATGGGTGCTTCACATGGAATAACAAGAGGTTGGATAACACCTTTATAGTGGAGTGGCTTGACAGATTTATGGCATCCTATTTTTGGGTGGGGGGTAGGTGGACGCTCAGTTTTGAGATTTTAGATTGGCGGGGGTCAGACCATTAGCCAATCAGGCTCAGCATCTCTTCAGCGGTCAAACAACAGAAGCCACCCTTCAAATTTCAGATTATGTGGCTGCGAGACCAAGATTTGTATGGCCACATCTCTGAATGGTGGAGAGCGGGCCACCCTCCGTTTGGGACAGCGATGTATGTATTTGCTAAGCAGCTCTAATTCGTCAAATATCAGTTGTAGAGATGGAATAGGTAGAGCTTTGGGAACATCTTTTAAGAAAAAAAGAGGGCGCAGGAGGAGCTGAATGGTGTCACAAGACTGATTAGAGAAGAGGGCCTAACTGAGGCTTTATTGAGGAAAGAAGGGGAGGTGGTAAGGACCCTCGAGGAATGGGAACTGAGAGAGGAGATTTTCTGGAAATAGAAGGCAAGGATTGATTGGCTGCAAGAGGGGGATAGGAACATAGCGTTCTTCTTCAATTTGGTCAAAGCTAGGCATCACGGTAATGTGCTTACTTCTCTGGTAACTGATAGGGGGGAGGTGGTCTCTTCTACTAGAGATATCTGCAATGAGGCCAAACAATATTTCAGCGGCCTTTTCTGAGAGGAAGGGCAGAGGGACGCGGCCAAGGAGGACTTGATACTCTCTTATATTCCTTTGATAGTGTCCCAAGCAATGAAGGAAAATTTGAATCGCCCGGTTTTGGTAGAGGAGCTGAAGAGGGTTGTCTTCATGATGAAGAAAGGTAAGGCCCCTAGATCGGATGGTTTTTCGATTGAGTTTTACCAGGAATTCTGGGATATCATAAAGGAGGATTTATTAGCTGTGGTTTAGGAGTCACAAGATAATAAGCAGATGTTGCGGGCTTTGAACTCCACCTTCCTGGCTCTCATTCCGAAGGAGGAGGGAGCAAACCATCTCAGTGAATTCTGATCCATCTCCCTTTGCAATGTTATTTACAAAATTTTGATGAAGCTGATTACTGAGAGACTGAAGAAGTGCCTAAAGAAGCTGGTTGCGAAGGAGCAGAGCAGCTTTGTGGAGGGTAGGGAGATTTTGGATGGTATTGTCTTAGCTACGGAGGCTGTCCATTCGATGTCCAAGGCTAAGGAGAAGGCTATGCTTATCAAACTGGATATGTCGAAGGCGTATGATAGGGTGAGGTGGTCCTTTCTTTAGAGAGTGTTGCAGGCTTTTGGGTCTGAGAAAGAGTGGATTGAGTGGGTCATGAGTTGCGTTTCCTTGACCTCATTCTTGGTCTTGGTCAAGGGAGAACACACGAGATTGTTTGGGGCTACTAGGGGCCTGAGGCAGGGGGACCCTTTATCCCCTTATTTGTTCCTACTTCTGGCAGAGGGGTTAGGTAGGAGAATCAGAGAGCTCACGAGGGAGGGGGAGATTCTCAGATGGAGATGGGGCAGTGATCTCCTAGTTTTGTCGCACCCCTAGTTTGTGGATGATGTGGCCATGATGGGAGCGGCCACCATCAGAGAGGCGAGAAATATTCGTGGATGCTTGGACGAGTATCTCGAGGCCTCAAGGCAGGTTATTAATGAGGAGAAATCATCCATATTATTCTTCAATACTCCTTTGGCTATTCAAAGAAGAGTGGCTGAGATTCTCTGATTTCAAATTGGTAGTCTTCCAGTTATGTATCTGGGGATACCTATTTCCATGGGGAGGCAGTCGAGAGAGTCCTGGCAGGTTATCCTGAATAAATTCTATGCCAAGGTGAATCACTGGACACACATATGGCTATCTTTCATGGGTTAGGTACAATTGATTCAGTCAGTGGTCTAGGCTCTCCCCCTTTATAGGTGCACGCTCTAGGTGGCGCCAGCTAGTCTTGTGCAGGATCTGGATTCTCTTACTCAGCAATTTTTGTGGGCAGGGAACTTGTCCTCAACTAAATGGAGTCTTATCCGCTGGGATGTTGTCTGCAGCTCGAAGCGGTTGGGTGGATTGGGTCTTAGACAATCCATGATGGCGGGTACGACCCTCGCTACCAAGCTGTACTGGAGATGGTGTATCGAGTAGGACCAGATATGGGCCAAGGTTTTGGCACACAAGTACCTCTCTGGGATCCACCACAAGGACATACCTCAGCATTTTTTTGTCGGGGAGTGGGTCGGTGATTTGGGACACGCTTAAGAAGGGGGCTGCGTTGATTAAAAGAGGTCTTTTTTGGATTTGTAAAGGAGGGATGGAAGCGTAGTTCTGGCATGACTCATGGGATGGTTTTCCTCCCATCACACTTTAGTACCCCCATCTTCAAGCTCTCTCGTAGAGGTTTTGTGAAGCCGACTGGCATAAGGTGAGTGATTTCAAAAAAATTTATAGGCAGGATCAGCTAACGGAAGCTAGATGGAAGAGTTCAGAGGTTTGGCCTATCAGAGATATGGAGAGGGAGTGCGTGGAGCTGAAGGGGATTTTAGCTAGGCGTAATTGCTGTGCCTTGGGTGGGGCAGATGAGCTCTCCTAGTTCCCACACCCCAAAGGTAAATATACTATTTTTGCTGGGTACCAGGAGTTGGTGGCACAAAAATTTAGGGAAGGAAGGGAGGTTACTTGGTGGAAGAGGACCTGGAACAAGTTCTCGTGGCCAAAATGCAATTGTTTTGCTTGGACTTTAGCTTGGAATCGATGCCTAACGTGGGATAAATTGTGCAAACAAGGTTTTGTTGGACCTTCCCGCTGCGTTTTGTGTGGTGAGGAGGAGGAGAATTTGTCACACATTTTTTTTAAATGTCAGTTCACAGGGCGTCTTTGGAATGCCTAGTGGGGGCATGGAGATGCAGAGGTGCCAGCACTTTTTCCTTGGCTGAATTCTGACAGCAACTGAACCATCCAACCACTGTTGCACACTTTTTGCAAGATGTCTGGCACATGGGACCGATCTTCTTGTTGTGGCAGGTCTGGCTGGAGCGCAACAGGAGGATTTTTAGTGATGAAAGGCTGGAAGCAGCTCAGGTGTGGCACAGAATCTACAGAATGATTTAGGAGTTAGTGGAGGCAAAAAGTGAGGTCGCGCTACCCATGAACAGAGACGATGCAAGGGTGTTGGACAGACTGAGAATAAGCAAACTCATGCCAAGCTCTGCGTGTGTGAGGAGAGGCGAGGGAATGCAGCAAAAAATTTAGCAAACTGGTAAGTGGACGCTTCCCCCTACTGGTTTTTTAAAAATCAACATGGATAGATCATCTAGAGGTAATCCTAGTCCGTCTGGTATTGGTGGAATTACTCGTGATGCTTCAGGAACGGTGATTTTCATTTTTTTGGAACATAGGGGAGACCAGACAGTCAACCGTATGGAGGGGCTTGCCATTTTGTATGCAATGTGATGTGCTTATGAGATTGGCTGGAGGAAAGTGATATGCGAGGCAGATTCGCTAATCTTGATCAATATGATCAATGATCGGCAAATTAGTGATGTGAATTGGTAGTTATCCTTGGTTGTTTAGTAGATTTTACAGATCAGTCAGCGTATGGATTCGGTGATTTTTGCTCATGTTTCAAGAGAATGGAATAAGGCGGTGGATTGTTTGGCCAGATGGGCTTCCAATGGTATGGAAGGGAGGCATGTGGATGAAGAGATTCAGCTGCCGAGGGATATCAAAATTAATTTGGAAAGGATCCTGTCGGAGGACAAGGAGGGTTGATCGGGTTGTGGTGTCCTGGTGTATTGTGGTGGCCGGTTTGGCTGGTATTGTCTGTGTAATGATTTTTCTTGATTTTGAATAAAGTTTTTACCCCTGGTTTATTTTAAAAAAAAGATATAAATATCACTAACTATTTATGAGTATTTTCTCTCTATTTCTAACTTCTATTTTTTGTAGGGTTGACTTAAAAATTTAATATTAAGTGAAACCACAAATCCCTAATTATAATTTTAAACAATCTTAATTTAATCTTATTTTAGTACTAAGAATTTTTGTAAAAATCATAGTCTAATAAAATCATGTTTGAACACTTTTTATAAATCCATTTCATCACTGTAAATTTGTAAATATACCAGCTTTTGTACAATTTTCAATATCGCTTATCTTATTTATGATTTTTCCTCTGTCAGTTACGATTTTGTTTATCTATCTATGATTTTGAACTTAATTATAGACTATGTAATAGTCATCTAATAACCTTAGCAGTTTACATTATCACCTAACCTCAGTTGAAATTTTGTAAAATTGCTTATTTGAAGTTGCAATTTTACAATATCGCTTATCCATAGTTACGTTTTGGTAATTTTGTTTGTCATCGGTCATAATTTACAAATCTCATAGGCAACTTTGAACTAAACATAAAAGTTTGCCTTTAGTTTGCATAATCATTTGTTGTCATCTGTGATTTTGACTTATCATAAGTGAGTTTAACTCTTTGTATGTGATTTTACATAACATTAACTGTGTATCTATGGTTTTGATCATTACAGTAGTGATTTTGAATTTAAAATTACCCTTAATTTTTCCTTAAATTTTTTCTTTTTTGAGTCCTATTTTTAAATCATTTTGGTGAATTTTGAGTCATTCTGAGCATCCCATAAGCCCCAAATTATGTTTCGCATCATGGGATCTACCCCTTGACCTTGCACCTAGGGATCTGCCCTTGGACCCCATAAGGGGTGCTTCCCCTTGACATCATAAGGGGCATATCCCCTTGATGTTGTTGTGGGTTGCCACCCCCAGACACTTGTGTCCTGTGCCTAATTTAAAAATTTATAATTCAAAACCCATGATTTTTTTTAGTGTTTTTATTAAGGCTTATTAGACTAACATTTTTTTTAATTTTCATAGGGGAGAATTCGATGGCATTTTTGTCTTGCTTGATTTTACCTATCAACTTACCAACATGTGTGCTTGTAGGTCTGATCAGTCCAAGGCTATAAATCTGAAACTACTAATTTATTTTCTTGGAGTACACCCATCAAGTGGTAGTTTTAAATTTTTTTTGAATTCCATCTTGTTTGCTTTATTCATCAAACATAAATCAATCAGTTAATTAATATTTTAATTGTTTGTGTGTAAATAATGAGGGATAAACTAGTGTATTCTCTCCTCCCTATGTCCTAGTGGCAAGTCTAGGAGGATAAAAAACCACTAACAAACCCTCCTCTTTTTATGTTTTAAGGGGCAACATGATAGGGAAGCAACACCCATGCACTTCTCATAGTCCTACAGGGATTATGACCATGGATTTCACCACCACACACAAATCCAACCTATGTGTACCTAATGAAGGTTAAAATTTAGGGAAACCATCATTAATGTAAGTAGTTAACCCCATATAGGTCTTTCATGAAGGGAAATCATTAACTCTCTAAACTAAGCATTATACAATAGCCTAAATAGGCTTGAGCCCCATAATACATTCATGTATATCAGGGATGCCCTTAGAGATCAAATCAAACCTAGCTTAGGACCTTTGGTTGTAATAGGTAACTTGTTACTAGAGTCAGTATCAGCTCCCATAATGATCGTTATGTGCAAAAGGGATTGAGAGGGTTTGGGAGATTCTGTCACCAACTTAAAACCTCATTCATGATGCTGTTAGATGACATGTCATCGATTCCTAAAGATAGTTTACTAGTCATAGGCGTATGGTTTACTTGAATTATTTGAGTCTAGTGGAAGACTAGTGTTGTTTGAAAACCTTACATCCTACACACTCAAACCCATACATCTAGTTGGCCTTTAGGTTATATGCTTATCCAAATCATACTCATCATACCCCTAATCATTAGTTCATCACCATAGGCTTATTTTGATCTCAAATCATCTTTGATCCCTCCATATATCCCCGTATACCCTCTATCACATAATCCTATATTCATTCCATTTTTAGTAATTTGGTGCAAGTCTTGAAGTAGTCCTTGGTCATATCATCCATCCTAGTCTACTATCATTTTATCTATCATCCATTACTTTGTCAAATTTTATACTCAGTGAATACTTTGTTAACAACCCATCACTTTATAAGTTTCCATCTAACACCCAGTCATCTCTACATCTAGTTGTCTTGCCTATTTATAACTAACACCCATCCAGTCATTGTCTTGCTAGTTTAAATCAAGGCACTAGTCAAATCCACATCATTTTTCTATCTTGAAATTAATGATTATTGATATGCTATTAACACATATCTGCCATCAACTTGAAATATGATCCTAGTCTAATATCACAGTCCTTTTAGCCTATCATATCTATCACTCACTTAATCATTTAGATTTATTTTTTCCAAAAGACTATACCTTAAACAAAATCCTAATCCACATTCACCATAGTCTACCATCACACATTCATCATATACTCCACATGGATTTGGACCCAGTTTTCATAGAATAATACTTATTTTCCAACAAGGACAAGATCCTTTGGTGGGTCTTATAAATGGGTGCCCACCTACTTGTAGACCTCGATCCCATAAAGCTTAAAGTAACATCCCCTATCTTTCATCATAAAAAAAATATAGCTACACTTAGCCTACATGTTAACCCACCATGGTCAACCACATTGTCCATTCATAATAACCATAGTCGTAATGTCCCCCAATATATAAGTGATGAGGTCACCCTATTTCACAAGTATATATCTAACAATAAGGATGAGTGCCTTTTATGACTATTGGAGATGGGTGCCCACATTCCCAATGATTTTAAACCCTTAAGCCTAATTTCATCTACCAAACAAGTCTCTCATCACCCTTATCCACATATAATTCTTATGACAACCAATCCCATTCAAATCCCCCATCGACTAGTCCTAGTCCTGGTCATGACCTTCCTATTCAATATACTAATAAAGAGATTGTCTTATTTAATAAATATATTGTTGTCAAAAAGGATGTAGTCCTATTATGGCTCTTATAAATGGGTTCCCAACTTTTAATAGGATTAAACCCCATTTAAATAATTTTACCTCCTATTCATACTTGTCTATAGTTAAATCCTCAATTTACCAGTCATAGTCCATCATAAATCCACCATCCTACTAGTAAAAGGAAGCCTACTTTGTCAACCTCATATAATTCTCATTCATCTCCTAAAAAATATCACACACCACCATCTCCCAATATCATGACATCACCATCACATTTTTTCACTCCTAAATCCAACACTATAGACAAACAATATACCCCTCTCCCAATATCCTTGGAAACCCTATTTTAGAAACTAGAGACTACAAACATGATTGTATACCCATAAATAAAACCTATAGATGTGTCCAAACATAATCCCTCATGGTATCAAGTGGATCAAATTTATCCATACCATAAAGTCCCTAGACATTACATTTATAAATGTCATCCTTCTAGAGATTATGTCTAAAACCTAATTGATAATGGTGATATTAAAATTGAGGATGAATCCAATACGTCTACACCTAAGAGTGTTCAAAAAAGGGTATGTCAAGAATCGCTTTATAAGTATGATCAATCTTCTTCCCTTCTTAACAAAGGTAATGATCCAAATTTTCTCCATACAAAAAAATCCCTATATCCCATCCATATTGAATCCCTATTTTCATAAATCCCTTAATCCTAAGGAATCCATTCATAAACCCAAAGTGCAAAAGGTAATTACAGACAATAATTCTATTTAATAGGCCCTTTATATGGGCACTATCTAATTATAATAAATTTCTAGTATTACCTCATCAATATCCTTATTAGATTCAACATCAGATTGGTCATTTACATTAGGATCACGTTCGACACTAGTGTATGAATCAGAATCCACATCCCTTACAAAAAATGAAATCTATGCACACACCTATCTATTTGAGGATATCTCTAATTCAAATGTTGACCAATCAAAAGGCATGACTCTTGATCCTTCTCAGGATGATGAAATTATAACACAATTATTAGATGTTTTATCAGTCTAAGATTATCAAGATGGATATGAATTGACTTTAGATGCTAATTCTATAAAGAGTCTTAGTGATCCTTTTGAGTTTATTAAGGACATTTTCTCTAACATTGAGGTTGGGTTTCCTAGTAAATTTTATGAAGACTATGTTACAAATCATCCCCTTACTCCATCCCTTTCACCATACATCCCTAATAATCCACCTCTTGTTAACAATCTCTCCATCCTACTCCCCAAATGTGAAAAACATGAACACACATCATTATATTCCCCTCAACATGAAATCTCGTATATCAAATATATAAGGATCCAAGTCAATAATCAATTAATCAAGCCAAATAATCAAGTGAGATATGATCCAAAAGTAATCAATCAAAGTCAAAAAGAGTTTCATAATTGAACAATTCAAAAAGCATCATCCCTTATAAAAAATCCTTGAGGTGACAGGGATTCATCCAAGTCAAAATAATCATCTTCCAAGTCTAAAGTCAAATACCCTTGGTGAAGCCCAGTTACAGGCATTGGGGGTAATAAAAATCTAATCAAGTTAGCAAACCAAGAAATCATCATGGCACCAATTAACACAAAAGTCAAACAAGTCAAAAGTAATGTGGTCGATCATCCTTATAATAGTTGGATCAAAGAGCAAAGAATTCAAATAGTCTTAGATTATTTAACCTTGCTTAACATATGATACCAAATGCAAATAACATGATCAATGTCTCTAATGATGTGTGCACTTGATAGTCCTATCCTATCAATCTCCATCATAAGTCAAAATCCCTTTGATCCCTATCCATAATATATACCACATTATCCTATTCTAGGCAACATTGTCTCTCATAAGAGATATAAAGACACTTGGTTAAGATGTTTGGAGGAATATAAATCAAGAATAAAGGATAATCACTAAGCAATAAATACATCCAATGTAAATGACATGTTACTAATAATGCAATTATCCAAAATAGGTATTGGCTAAAGATTAAGAAAGCATACACATATTACATATTTCCCACCTATAATAAATTAAGATGCCCAAAATAAGTCAAAAAGTCAAAAAAATCATTCATCCAATGGTGAAAACCAATCTTATGGTGCCTTGGGTAAGTATCATGATGAAAATTAATTTATGATGTCATGGTAAAAATAGTCTATTATCTACATCATACCTCAAAACTTGGGGGCAAACTCCATCCCTTGTCAATCCCATCCATGTCATCTTTATCTATCTTATCCCTCAGTCCATTACTCCTACCCATCATCTACCATCATATCTTACATCTTATTATGTCCATCCTTACTTATAGTCTTGACCTTCGTAAGGGAGTGGAATACATATTGGGAAATTTTATGGAATCATCTTGGCATATACTTCACTTGACACTTGGGTAAATAGACATTTGGTTCCTTCATGATGTGGTGGGTAAATAGACATTTGGTTCCTTCATGATGTGGTCATTGGTAATCCCTAGTTTATTCTCCCTTGGTCCTCATCCCCTTTTCAGAGTCACCTCACCCTTTTTCCATCCCATCCAACATTCCATATGTCCTCATCCTAGTTTTTAGGCATGGTATTCCTTTTTCTATTAACCCCCTTTGTATAGTATATTCCTATTCCAAAAATCCCTAAAAATTAAAATATGTTAAAAATAAAATAAAAATAGAAAACATGGTAAAAGCCAAAAATATTCCAAGATGTCTTGTCGTATGCCTATTCCCCACATTCAAATCCATCTCCATTCCCTTCACCTCTCATTTACATAACCAATTCATAGCCATCCAAGCCACTCTTTTCCTATGTCACAAATTCTAAACTGGGGAAAATACAGTCTATATTGAACTAGTACTAACCTCATCTCACCATAGTTTGATAAGTTATGAGTCTCCAATCTAAATTCAAAAATGGATAACCACTGAGTCAAATAGTTCCTATACTTACATCAAGATTTTCTCAAGCACATCCCATTCCATCCCACTTATGATCAAGGTGAGTCTATTCATCCTCATTTATTGACATCAATAATCATCTTCATCCATCCCAAACTTTTTTCATCTAGACAATAGGCAAAACACTAATGGTTTCATGTACATGTTTGCTTGAGTGATTTATGTGTGGTGTTTACTATTATATATATGATTGTATTATGTTTCATTTGTTTGTTTATGTTTATTTTTAATCTTGTGTCATGTATCTTTTTATCTATTCAGTAATGAATGAGGATGATATGATGACACCAAAATCTATAATAATGCTTTTGGGTGACCTATGCAAAGTTCATCATTTTCCCCTTTTGTAATAATGCACTTTGGCACAATATACTCTTGGTCATAATTAATATAATGGGGCATACTACCTAGTGCTATATTTGCATCAGATTGCTTAGACTATGATGAGAATTATTTCAGCATAATGTCTTGACAATGGACAATCTTCTCATCACATCCATATCCCACCACACATATCTTGATCACTTAACCATGTCTCACTTATAATATTGAATCATTTCTCCAAGTATTATATCCTTTAACAACTCATAAGTTACCCATCACATCCTTTTTTCTAACATCTAAATCCATTAATGTATCTAATAACTAACACTGTCTCACTTAGCCTCTTCATACCATCCATCTTGGTAATTTTCACTTTACTAACCTTTCTATTCACAATAATTTTTATCAATTAATAAATCATTTGGGACTAATTTCATTACCTATGTCACATAATCCATCATTATAGATAGCTTTTTCTAGTCATCATCCTTTCAATCAATTCATTTCTCTGCTACACCCCTAACCCATCACATGTATGAGGATAGTATTAGTCGACTTGTGGCATACTTATCCCTCTTTGACATTATATTACATTTATCTATGCTTTCTTTAGATTAGTAGGTCGGCCTATGGAGTAACCATGGCCTAGTTAGACTATATATAGGAGGTAGTGGGTAATCATTTATCATCATATTGTGAATTCTGCTCTTATTGAAGCTTGTGGAGGTTGCCCCCTCGAAGTGGCTTATCTATTATCATATATTTGGATATATTTTAGTAATATTTGGATATAATTCTACTGTTATACTTAATTCTTGAAGTAATTTCATTACAAGTGGTAACAGAGCTGCGATTTGGGCAATCTTGTGGGCGAAACACTAAATTTCTAAATTTTGCGATATATAAAAAATAGTTGTGAATTTCTCTGAAATGTTTTTATTATAGGTGAAAAATAATCAAATTAATATTCCATTAAAATTTAAGATCATTTTGATTTGTTTTTCAAAAGTTATCACTATTTTATTGTTTTTCATAAAATTGCTTTATAGTGCGCAATTCAAAGACTTTTTCTAAGTTGTTTACATTTTTGGAAATATTATAAAAATTTGGCTATGGTTTGTTCTTTGTATATTTTTATTTGGGGCCTAAATAATTCCAAAATTGCTTGGTCAAAGTTGGGTCAAAAGTGTCAATAAGGGTCGACATCGTAAAACCCTTTTATGGCAGGTCCAAAAACTCGGGGCTGAAGAAAGGGTGCTAAAAATCTAGGAAAAACTCCTAACAAGGATGAGATGGAGTCAGAAGGGGGATGTAATAGACCCTTTGTACCAGGTTATTCTGACATAGATCACAAAGTGAGCCAGCTTGACTATAGTATGCAAGGCATTCAGAGTGAGGTGCAAGACATACAATCTAATATGCAATCCATACAAGATAGTTTGGGAGATATCATGAAGGCTTTGAACATTAATAAGTCAAATCATCAAGATAACTCTATTTCAAAAACCCACCAGGGTGGTTCTCCTAACCAGTATACTTCAAATCCAACTCCATGGCCACAGAGGAACCTATTACCAAAGGTGGATATGCGTAAATTTGATGGAAAAGATCCACTCAATTGGCTTAACCAAATGGAGATTTTTTTTGACTTACATCAAATTCTAAGTGGATAGAAGGTTACCATGGCATCCTTATATCTTGAACCTAATCAATTCATTTGGTATCGATGGTTGTGTGCTCAAAAGAAAAAGAGGACTATCAATGTCACCTGGTCAATTTTTATAGAGGAGCTACAATTACACTATGGAAATAGTGTGACAAATAATTACTTCAGCCAACTAGCAAAATTGTGACAAACTAGCTCTATCAAGGATTATATTCATCATTTTCAGAACCTTTCCTTACGTGTGGAGACAATTTTTGAAGCAAACTTGAATGACCTATTTTTGGGTGGACTCAAGGACCACATTCAACATGAGGTACGCATTTTTAATCCACTTAATATTTCTGAATCTATTATCCTAGCACATAGAGCTGAGGAAAAATTCATAGCCAATAAGAAGCAACCATTCACTCACTTCAAAGATCATAGCATATCATCACCAACATTTCCTCCACCTACTAGATTGACCCCTCAGCAAATTGAAGAGAAGCGTGTAAAAGGATTATGTTTTGGTTGTGATAGCAAGTGGAGTAAAGGACATAGATGTGCTGAGAAGAAGTTATTCTACATTGAGGGACCAAATGAAGATGGAGTAGATGATGCCTCCAATGAAGATGAGGAAGATATAAAGGAGATACCTAAAGATTCCTAACCTACAATCTCTTGTCATGCACTTGCAGGTATTAGCACTCCATAAACTCTTAAGGTGATGGGTTTCCTCAAGAAATAGAAGGTGATAGTTTTGATTAATTCAAGGAGCACACATAACTTTATAAACCATAAGTTGGCCACTCGATTGAACTGTTTCATCTACCCAACACCAGAATTTTAGGTCATGATTGCAGATGGTGGCATAATTAATTATTAAGGCAAATGCCATAGTATTAAGCTTACTATGGGAGGGTACAATCTCAACTCTCCTATGTTTGCTATTCCCATGGGTAACACAGACATTATTTTGGGAGTCCAATGGCTCATAACCTTAGGTACCATTGAGATGAACTTCTAAGAACTATTCATGCATTTTCATTCTGAAGGTAAAAACATTGAACTACATGGATTGCATGCAAAATCTCCACAATTGGTTAGTTCACATCAGATGACCAAGATGCTAAAATAGGGGGTAGAGGGAATTATCGCACGAGTATGCTCCATAGAAGTTCAACCCACATAGGTATCTACACATCCTGATCTACAAATAATTCTTAAAGACCACTCATCTATTTTTGGGGCCATGCCAAAAGGACTACCACCAAAAAGAGAACATGATCATGCCATTCAACTAATTCCAGGTAGTCAACCACCAAATATTAGACCATATAGATATCCATATGCACAAAAGAGTGAAATTGAAAAGATGGTCCATGCGATGCTGGAGGCAGGGATCATCAAGCATAGCCAAAGTGCATATTCATCACTAGTGGTCATGGTGAGGAAGAAGGATGACACATGGAGGATGTGCCCAAATTATAGGGAACTCAACAAGTACACCATCAAAGATAAGTTTCCTATTCCAGTAATTGATGATTTACTTGATGAGTTACATGGTGCTAATTATTTCACAAAATTGGATCTTCACTTGAGGTACCATCAAATTAGAATAAAGGATGAAGATGTTCATAAAACTGCTTTTAGAACACATGAGTGCCATTATGAGTTTTTGGTAATGCCCTTTGGTCTTATAAATGTACCATCTACTTTTTAGAGCTTGATGAACACTATTTTTAGGCCTTTTTTAAGGAAGTTTGTGCTAGTTTTCTTTGATGACATTGATTTATAGTCAGACATGGGAAGCACATCTACAACATGTGAAACAGGTGTTGATAGTTTTGGAGAAGCACCAACTTTATGTGAAGCCATCTAAATGTGATTTTAAAGTATAGGAGGTAGAGTACCTTGGTCACATTATTTCCCATGAAGGGGTCAAAGTTGATCCCCAGAAGATCAAAGCGATAATGGAATGGCCCATGCCAAAAACTCAAAAACCTTTGAGGGTTTCTTGGACTAACAAGTTACTATAGAAGATTTGTGAAAGGTTATGGCAGCATAGCAGCTCCACTCACTACATTGCTAAAGAAGGATGTTTTCCATTGGAATGACGATGCCACCAAAGCATTTGAGAAACTAAAAGTAGCTATGTGCACCACTCCAGTTTTGGCTACTCCAGACTTCTCACAAACATTCACTGTTGAATGTGATGCTTTTGGGTCTGGATTGGGGGTAGTACTAATGCAAGAAGGAAGACCCATTGCATTTGAAAGTCATCAATTCAAAGGTAAGAATCTATAAAAGCCTATCTATGAGAAAGAAATGATGGCTATTCTTCATGTAGTTAAACAATGGAGGCCTTATCTGATGGGTAGACACTTTATGGTGAAAATGGATCATGATAGTCTCAAATACTTTTGGGAGCAAAGATTATCATCTGAGGAACAGTAAAAATGGGTAACCAAAATGTTGGGTTATGATTTTGAAATTATCTACAAGAAGGGTAAAGATAATGTAGTAGCAGATGCACTATCCAGATGGGATGCATCGACAGAAGCATTACTCTGTGCAATGTCCATATTGCAAGCAGATTGGGTGGATGAAGCTAGGTTAGAATGGGAGCAAGATAAGGATACATAGGTTCTGATTCAAAATCTCCAGCAAGGTAATTTATCCTCTAAAAAATTTGAATGGAAAGGTAATGTCCTATGGTATAAGGTTAGGTTATACTTGTGCAAAAATTCAGAGCTTAAGCATAAGATTCTTGCAGAGTTGCATGCATCTCCACTTGGGGGACACTCAAGGTTCTTGAAAACTTATCATAGAATTAAGAAAGAATTATTTTGCGAAGGACTCAAGGGAGATGTACAAAAGTTTTTGGAAGAATGCTTGATATGCCAACAGAATAAAGGTGAAATAGTTAAGACCCCAAGTTTGTTACAACCATTAGCAATTCCTAGTCAAAGGTGGGAGGAGGTTTCCATGGATTTCATCATTGGGTTGGCTTGTTCTAAAAGTAAGAATGTTATTTTGGTCATTGTGGATAGGCTTACAAAATATGCCCATTTTTGTGCTCTCTCACACCCATTTTCAGCAAGTACAGTCACAACTATTTTTATGGAAGCAGTTCTCAAATTACATGGAACCCCAAAAATACTTCTAAGTGATCATGATCCTATTTTCACTAGTAATTTCTGGACCGAACTATTTTTTTGTTTGGTTACTCAGCTAGTTCATAGCTCATCTTACCACCCCCAATTTGATGGACAAATTGAAGTGGTTAACAAATGTTTAGATGGGTATCTCTATTGTTTTGTATCAGATAAACAAGAACATTGGGTTAAATGGCTACCACTTGTAGAATGGTGGTATAACACATCTTTCCATACCTCTTATAAAATGTCTCCATTTCTAGCACTATATGGTTACCATCCACCTTCCATCACTTCTTCATTAAAGGTGCACACTAAGGTTCGAGATGTGGAAGAGCACATTCAACATCAACAAGAGGTTTTGGCTAGTTTGAGAATTTGGCCTTGGCATAAAATAGGATGAAGCAACAAGCATATCAACACTGGAGTGAGCAAAATTTTGAGGTGGGTGTCTAGGTATTTGTTCATTTGCAACCTTACAAGTAGATGTCCTTGAAGCAACAGAAAAAGGACAACAAACTTACTCCAAAGTATTATGGCCCTTATCAAGTTCTACAAAAAATTGGAAGTGTGGCTTACAAGCTCAAGTTACCTCATTCATCTCTCATACACCCAGTATTTCATGTTTCTTATTTGAGGAAGGTCATTGGACAGAAAGTTTTCACCTAGATAGAGCTCCCAGAACTAGATGAAGAAGTACGAGTCATTTTGGAACCAGAGAAGATCCTCCAAACACGTACTAAGAGGTTGAGAACTAGAGAGATTAAGGAATATTTGATCAAGTGGAAAAACCAAAGCAGTGAAGATGCAACTTGGGAAGGTGAAGAATTTCTGCAACAACATCTAGAGTTGTTCAATGTTGAGGACAACGTTGGTTTGAAGGGGAAGGGCATGCTACACCCCTAACCTATCACATGTATGAGGATAGTATTAGTCGACTTGTGGCATACTTATCCCTCTTTGACATTATATTACATTTATCTATGCTTTCTTTAGATTAGTAGGTCGGCCTATGGAGTAACCATGGCCTAGTTAGACTATATATAGGAGGTAGTGGGTAATCATTTATCATCATATTGTGAATTTTGCTCTTATTGAAGCTTGTGGAGGTTGCCCCCTCAAAGTGGCTTATCTATTATCATATATTTGGATATATTTCAGTCATATTTGGATATGATTATGTTATTATACTTAATTCTTGAAGTAATTTCATTACATTCTCTCCCAATCATTGATAATAAATCACTTTTTTAGTAACAATAATCAAATCAATCACATAGTCTATTGGAGACTTGTATTTTTCTCAATCATATATCCTTGCCTAGGACACATTGATAGCCTATGTCTCCTTTGATAATCTAATCATTCCCTTGCATGTGTCCTTGTTAGGGGCATCATTCCAGTCAATCATTTTGATAAATGATAAGCAATTCAAATATGAATAGTACACAAATGATAAATAAAAAATTAATATTTTTTACATGTGAATCAGATTATATCAATATGTTTTAACCTATCTGACAAAGTAAAGTCCATGAAAAAGACAATCTCTTGAAGGAAAGATATTTTATTTTATAACTTATATTTGAATCAATTTACTTATATCTCTTAATATCTTTAAGCTCAAAATAGGTCAAAGGAAAATAAACAAAACAAACCAAAAGACACATAAAACAAATGAAAGTGGAATCCAAATAATGAAATGGTAATAAAGACTAACATACTAACTAAAACATACATTAAAGAATTACATTATAAATAAACAAGTAAATTGAATAAAATATCTAACTCTAAACTATGAATATCAAACTATTCTAGAAACAAATAAGGAATCATCTATTTTAGAATATGTTCTAAGCTAATGCATAAATAAAAGATTGAATAGAAATGAAGTAATATTAATCTAAGAAAGAAAATATAAAAACAACTAAAGAATATTTAAAACTATTTAATGTTGTAAATAATAATTTTAAATTAATGTAAGAATAAAAAACTAACCACTTAGAGATACTAATACTATCTAATTATAATGACTAAAAAAAGTGCTTTAAGTGAAAGAAGAAAATAAAGACCGATAAACAAAATAGAAAATAATAAATGAGACTAAAAATGAGTAATGGACAAGTAAATAAAATCAAATTAAAGAACATATAAAAAAATCATAATGATATAAATAACTAAAGTGAACAGAATAGTAAATAAAAGAATCAGAACTGATGGGAAAATTATTAAAGTCAAAGTCGAAAAAACATAGGCTATCTAACTAATTTAATCTAAAATATAAATTAATCTAACTATAAATAAAATAAACAAGAAAACAAAACAAATATAAAGAGATAAAGTCAAAGTCTTGGAATAAGAGTCATCTTAGAATAAATGGATTGATATTTTATTGAAAAACAATAATTTTTAGTACAAACAACCTTAAAAAAGACAACATTTTACAATTGAAATACCAACAAAATATCATAAAATAAAATGTATTCATCGACTATATAGAGTTATTCACATATGGCTACATATCTATCATCATCAAAAGATATTAAATCCTAATAAATTTTAGATAATTTGTTATGAAATAAATAAGAAACATGGATATGACTGCCTAAACAAGTAGATTAATTCATTGTTAGAGAATGTATTATTTGGTTTATCTAAAAAATAGTTATTTAGTCTCAAATTTGCTTGCATATAAAAGGAAATAAGGATGGGCAACTTTAAAACTTCAAAGCTCTTGTGTACCTATCTTGTTTCTCTCTTTGTATCTTATCTTCAATCCCCTTATAAAATAATTTCCCATTGAGATAGTTAGAAAATAAGTTACAACTAACTTTTAGTTAGTTATTGTTACAATAAATAGACTTTTAAAGTCAACTAATTTACTTCGTAATATTTAAAGTTATACTTTATAAATTAAATTTTGAAATAAAGTACAAGAGATTAAATCAAATATAATAGATCAATTAAAATTTCTTGAATGGGTGGGTGCCCTTGACACATTTTACATCATTTAATTAGTCACCAAATATACATATAACAATTATTTAATAAATGCAAACAATAAAATAAATTTAAAGTTCCTAATATTAAAATATGTAAGTATTTATCCATGATAAAATTTAAGTAAATACGCTAAAAATAGCAATATGTTCTATATGTAAATAAGTTTGTTGTGTAAACATACTATATCACTACCAAAAATGATTATCCACATGCTCAAAATAAAGTATATAAAAATAAGTTCAAAGTATCAACCATCAACATAAAAATAAATAAATAGTCAATCCGACTCAATATCTGAAACCAAATCAATTAAAGGAGCACCCTTTTTAGTTTGGTACTCTATATACTCCATAAAACTAGTGGGAAGCTCAATCAAATGTGTACCTATATAAATAACATCAATCTCCAACTTTTTAATCATCCAGGCAACCATAAGTTCACTTATAGGACTATTAGCATATTTCTTGTTAGAAGAAGCAGGTCTCTTAAGTGTAGGTGAAGTAAGTCTGTTTTTAGTGGCACAAGTGAATTTGGCTCAATAATTTATGTATTAATTATAGGAATAGTTTCAAGATGAACATGCAAAGGAGTATTATACATATTGGGTTCAATTATAGTATGTAATCTTGATAAGGATTCACTTATATTACCTCATTCAAAAGGATGGGTTCTCCAATTTGAACCTCTATATCCTCTATTACCACTAAAATTTAAGGAAGTGAAAGGAATACTATCAATATAATTACATAAAATAAGATCTAAAGCATCAAAATAGATAGACATATGGGTTCCATGATTAAAACGCTGGGGATAAGTGTTAATAGACATAAAACCACAAAAGAAACAACCTTGATAACTATCCCATTAGGGATTACTCTCACCATGTCTATCATCATTCCTTTCCCAAACATTTATCCCTAAGTCATGTAAATCTAGGGTCCACCCTAATGTATTAAAATAAGCATACCTACAATAAAAATTCAAAGCATAAAATGTACAACCAAGACATCATTCATTTATACTAAAAAATAACCAAGTGCTGATTATGGGAACTATAATAATTTTAAAACTTTTCATTTGAAAAAAAATGACATTATTGTAATTGAAAAATGAAGAAGAATCATCTTTGCATTAAACCAAATTTACATTAGTCATGAAAACATGCCAAATACAATCACTATATGCATGTTATATATATTGAAATAAACCTGAATACACACACACACACACACACACACACACACACACACACACACACACACACACACATATATTCAGGTTTATTTAAATATATATAACATGCATATAGTGATTGTATTTGGCATGTTTTCATGACTAATACATACATACATACATACATGTGTGTGTGTGTGTGTGTGTGTGTGTGTGTGTGTGTGTGTGTGTGTGTGTGTGTGTGTGCGTGCGTGTGTGTGTGCGCGCAATTCAGCATATGTTTGAACCACTATATTTTTCTATATTTTTCAAGTCAAAACAAATAAACTATCCATGAAATTATGCTAATATGTGTGTGTGTGTGTGTGTGTGTGTGTGTGTGTGTGTGTGTGTGTGTGTGTGTGTGTGTGTGTGTGTGTGTGTGTGCGCGCATGCGCGCAATTCAATATATGTTTGAACCACTGTATTTTGGAAGTCAAAACAAATAAACTATCCATGAAATTATGCTAAAAATCATTATATAATAGTGCATTTTCATTTTACCCCACATTCTTTAATTTATTCAATCTTATCCATATGCTTGTATGTCAATCAAAAAGACCAATGAAACTTAGAAAATAAGCAAAAACCTGTATATAAAATAAACTAATGCGACCAATAACCTTTGACATTCAACCTTTTATCAATAAAATGTTTGATTTCATTCGAATAAAGGCACAAAATTCAATATAGAATATCAAATGATCCCAATGAAGAGAAAAATAAGCATCCGTATCAAACCCTCACAAAATATCATAACTCAGTCATTCCATTTTAACAACTTTTATCAAAATATGCATTTGAAACTAACAACTTTCACTCAAATGAAAAACCCTAATGTGAACTATTTCTCCAAATGACCAAATATGATGTCAGTGAAACAATTTAACTCATATGTAAATTTTTACAAGCATAATCAACTCAACCAAAACAACCATTGCACATATTTTTAAATTAACATATAATCTTCACCAATATATACAAGTTCAAAAATAAACCACTAAATGAAAATGAAAACATTGATATACATTATCTGTTTCATTTCAACATCATGCCATGGAAATCAAATCTAAAGGCAAACCAAAATCAAGACTTGATCACATTGCATACAACTTTCAAGTATGAATTGTGAAACCAAACTATAAATCAAGTTCATAAAATAAAAATACTATATACAAAATTAGTTGAGTTTGAAGAATTAAGAGATGCATTCAAAATATATTGGAAGTTATTACATAGTACCAAAACATACTATCCATTTAAAAGTCATTTTACAGCCACTAAAAAGTTTTATAAATATGTTTATTCCATATATTACATACAATACCAATAAATCTTTCAAATATTGTGAACTCTCTTTCCTTTTCATCATTTTCATATGAACATATAAATAGAGAACATCCTCAACACAATATACATCCATACAAACATTTTTTTTCAAAAATAATTTGCATGCAGAAGTATTTATGAGAAAAAATAATCGTATTTGAAAAACCAACCCTATTCTTTTCTTGAACATTTTACCATGTAAACCATTTCTAAAATAACCAAGAACTTCATAATCATTTGACTGAAAATTTTTAGAAAGATTGGATTTATAATTGCATCTAAATAACCATACAAAACCCATTTGCTTTCAAAACATGGCATCGATCCAAACTTTTCAAAAAATAAATAGGAAAAGAATACTCCACATAAGTTATCAATAAATATGAGAATGCATGTTAAAATATGTCTCAAAACTAAAGCAAATTAAACAATTAATATCACCTTCTACAATAATATTTTCCCTTTCCACAAGATTTTTTAAATAGTCTATCATTGCATGAAATTTATTTTGTCATGAAACTCAAAAGACAAAGAAAATATAAAAGAATGACATTCGTACCTTGAAGATTGAAATCCTAAAAAACCAACGTTATTTGTCTTCTTCACTCTTCTTTCTATCTTTTTCTTGGAAGATCTTTGCTTTGGTAGGCAAGTTTAAAAAAATGACATTGTGATAAACACAAACTGACATTTTTATATTCCTATAATTGTTCATTAACTACTAACTGTGACGTGTCAAAACATGATTGATTTATGGCATCTATCACCAAATTGAACTAGCTTAACCAAATTAACCATTGAATTATCTACTTAGAAACATGTTTAGTTATCCTACCAAATTAATCTCTAATATCCCTGACTGAGGTGGGTACATCATGTATTAACTTCCTTTACCAAAAATAACTTGAGATCTTAAAAAATCCAACTTTGAGGTCCAAGACATTAACTCTAATGCATAAGAGTGTGATGATGGATCTACTAACCACTAAAAATTGAATGCCTCATGGGTTACTTCAAACCCAATCTAAATAACCATCATGGTAATTAAAATAAACCACCACCTTGCCACATCAAATAAATCATATCTTCCACCTTGTACCAAATGACATGTAAAAGAGACAATGCATGTTTATATTAAAATAAATTAATGAAATGGTACATGATCTAAGTCATGTTTAAATTTATAACTTATGATTTGTAATTACCTAGGTCCATGAATCCTTCAAATACATAGACATTAGGACCTCAAATATATTAATTATTTGCAATGGAAATAAAACATACCAGTAATATGACTATCAAACAAACATAGCAATCATGTGTTATGGTTATTGAAGATAAAAAGATGTGCCATGACTTAATTTTAATCAAATTTTTTACCAATGATCCCTTAAATATATGAAATGTCTTACAATTCAAATACCTTTATGCAATATGATAATTTTATTGATTTTATAATCAAGAAAAAAAACACCTGCACTCACCTTATTACTACCTTTGAATGCCAAGTCAATATCAAACAGAATCAATCATATTTATAACTATGATGCATGAAAATACATCATCTTAACTAGAAAAAGAAGAATTTTTATATTTGAAACTACCTTAATGATAAAAAAATAATGCTAAAAAAAATTAAATTAGCCAACATTTGAGAGATTATATGAGAATATTAGGTAAGCATCAAAATCAAATCTACACAACCACCAATCTTTCCACAATGATTATTTTTGAAAATAAAATGCCAAATTGCAATATAAAAACCGAAGAGAATACATCCAATATTGATCCTGAATGCAATATTTACTTAATGTAATGACTGATTTTATCAATCATTTAATTAATGTTACAATCAATAAATATCATTCAAATTATAAATATTTCATATTTGCTCAAATAAATGAATTTTCAAATTAATACAAATGAGTTGGCTCCCACTAAGATTTTTAAATTTCATGACTCAAGTCATCATTATGGTAGAACTAAAACATGTCAAGATTTTTAGAAAAAGAAGGGGTGATAAAAGTAAGCATAACACTATTGACCTTGTTAGTTGATTTCACTTGTGAAATCGGGTTGCAACAATAATTTTTAATTAAAATCAAACTTGAGAGTGTGATTCAAGGTACATAATTTATCAATAGCTATGCACGAAACCCTTTTTTAAAAAGTTTTCAAGGATGAATTGCTCTAATAGCGTGGCATGAATATTATGATTAATTTAAACCAAGAATTTTAGGTTGGATAAATAACCAATGCATAGCCTAGAGTACAAATTCTAAAAATTAGTAATGTTTAATGACACATTTATATTCAATACTTTTTTAATCATAAGAATTATATACCGAATGATATACAATAATATATAAAAATATTAAAAACTTACAATGATATATTATATCTCGTATGTCCTTTTCCTTCATAATGATGAATACTTGCATCTTGAACAATTGTGATCTAACCAAGAAGAAAAAATAGAAAAAAGACAAAATAAAAATGAAACAACAAACTAAAAAAGAAAATAAAAATAAAAAACTAAAACAAACTAATAAAAAATAAAAATCTAATTGTAAAAGAGATTTAAATTATGACTATTAACTGAATGATACAACCAATTACCATCAAGATCTTTAATATGAAAATAATTTTTCCTATGAACAATAGCAATTTTAAAAGGACCAAGCCAAAGGAAATCAATTTTATGATGTTTACCTATGTCCTCATTGCCTTTATCTCAATATAAAACAAGATCACCAACTTTAAAAGACGTTTTAGATACTTTCTTCTCAAAGAATTTCTTTAGCTTCTCTTTGACTTTCTCTAATTTCTATAAATCAACAACCTTGGCTTTATTTAAGTCCAAAAGATCATTAAGTATTTTTTCAATAACATTAGTATCTTCTATTAAATATTGAAGAATAGTCATCACATAATGAATTTAAAGTTAAATTGGCAAATCGGATTTAAAACCATAAGCTAACATAAATGGTGAATACCCTGTAATGAATTTCACTATTTTACGATTAGCCCATAATATTTTAAAAAATTTAAAATATCAATTCTGCTTGTTTTAACAAACTAACTTTTTCATATTTGAAATCATTTTTTTGTTAGTGGATTCAACTTGTCCATTCCCTTGAGGATAATATTTTGAAAAATGACTAGATATAATACAATAATATCTCTAAAATTCTAAGTAATCATTTAAAATAAATTGATGATCATTATCAAAAATAATCTCATAAGGTACACCAGGGTTTTTTTAGCAACAAATATTCATTAATTCATGAATATTCCACTTTTAGGATATTGGTTTTGGTGATTTTTTAAGGTCGATAGATTGGATCAGATCATCAAAATTTTAGGGATTTTTTTTGGGGGTCAACTTGCCAACCCTTTACAATGATATATAAAATTACACTTAAATTTTACAAATATATATAGTATATCCCCAGAGGGATTGACCTATACCAACCAAGGAAACAAACATAATTGCAATTGAAAGAGCATAAAATTGAACAACAACAATGAATGAAGAAAATGAATGACAACATCAAACAACAAGCTAGACCTCATCACCAAATGGTAGAGTTGAACACCTGAGCCAAATGACATAAATGAATGACACAACCTAATAACATAGTTGAGTGACATAGCCAAATGCCCCAGTTGAATAACTCAGTTGAATGACATAGCTGAATGATAATGCTGAATGACAGAGCTGAATGGCTCAACTATTCAGCATAGTGTTTAGGCTCATATGTTTAGCTCAACCATTCAACTTTGTCATTTGATTGAGATATTCATCTCGATCGTTCAACTCAAACATTTGGTTTGATCATTTGCATCTGATGTTTAGCTCTACCATTCATCTCAATCATTTAGTTCATTCTAATACTATTAGTTCAGATGCTTGATTCAGTGATTTGATTAAATTATTCAGTTTAACCATTCAGTTTAGTTGTTCACCATCACTTTCAGAGGATTCTTCATGCCCACGAATCAAATTTTCTTAGATTCATCACATATTTCCAATAGGTTTTCCAGTAGGGTCTCTTAAAATGAACCTTGAGGTATACCAAATCTAGAAAATATCTAAATTTTAAAAAATGAAATCATTTCAATTGTAACAATTTTTTTTAAATTTTTATCTTTAGGTTATTTTATAATATAATATGTAGCAATGAAAATATACCTCTGACTAGCTAAAAAATGAAGATGAATATCAGAGATAAAATCAATTCCCCACTTAGTGAATAGATTTTTTAGAATAATTGGGTTTAAAAGTATGGTAGGTAATCTATCTTGACCAATAAATAGTTAGAAAGACATGAATGTATGAACCAACCTATAAAAATCTTGAAACAATGTAGGTCAATAATAACTTGCGCACAAAGTCTTATAAGTAGTAGTTTTTACTGTATAATAACCATCACAACTATCTTCATGACATACTCTAAGAACTTTCTAATTTTGATCATGAGTTAAACATCATAAAATAAATCCATCCCTATTTATATAGAAATACAATTCTCTAATAGAATAAATTTTAAAACTTGAATTATAAGTGATCTTCTTTGTTTCTTATCTAAATTATTAAGACATGCCTAATTTTGAAAATAGTAATCTAAGTCATGATATTAATCATCTTTAGAAAGCAAACATTCCCATTCATTCATTTTGTGTCCAAACTTAAACTATTTAGAAAAATTAGCAACTTTCATTCTTTTAAAATGAGGCTTATCATGCAAAAAATTATCAACTAATAAAAGTAAAACATTTATACTTGAGCTCATATTTTTAATCAATTTTTTTTCTAAATCATTTCCTTTGATAGTTTTAGATGTCTCAAATTCAAGATAAACTTCTTGAATCCTTAAGATCTATTTATCTATCTTCCTTGAATAGTAGGATGTTTTAAAATATAATAAAGAACAACACATTTGATCTAAAAATAACCTTATTCCCCATCAAAAGATAACAAAATTTGATTAAATAAGATAATAACAAAATCATAAATTTTTTAATTAATGGATACTTGGTTTCTGAGTCCTTTACAACTTGGCTCATATAGCCAATAGGTCTTCATTATTTTCATCAATTTTCATAACTACAACACCTATGGATTTTTTAGTAGCATTTACATAAAAAATGACAAGTTTATTTAAATTAGGTTTAGCAAGTGTAGAGAGGATTACAAAGCAAGTTAGTCAAGCATTAGTCCATAAATAATGAAACATGCATAAATAACTAACTAACCAAGCCTATTAATTCCTATGGGAATTACAAAAGATAACAAGAAACAAATGAAAAAAAGTAACATCATATTACCTTCCCAAATGGATTCACCATACCTATGTGGCTCAAAATCATGTTCTCCCTTGATCAAGCATCCTTGTCTTTGTCAACAATGGTGGTAAGCTCCTCCAATGCCTCAAGAACACTCCATAAAACCTAGGCTCTTGATTCCAAATCACTAAACTAGCCTATCAATGAAGCTTGCAAAAAAAAGCTATGATAAAATGCAAAGCCTTGTGGAAATAATTTAGCATTATAACTTTGCAATATTCAAGATTAAAATTCATGTCCATGGCCTCTCTATTTATATATTTTTGAGATTGGTCAGGATCAACCATGACCATCCATCTCAAGATTGAGATGTGTGGCCATGCATAATCCTAATATTTGGAATCAAATCTATAATTATCTTCATCTTGACCTTGGAAGAAAAGGCTTGAAGAGGCATGGGAGGCATTAACTAGGCATGGGTGACCCATAATCTTGATATTTGTGGCATTTATGGCATAGGGATGTCTTCCCAAGAAATGATGTCCCTTGATGATGCAGTTAATAAGAATAAATTAAAAAAATATATATATTCAACAAATCTCATGAAAAATCCACTTAAGCTCTTGATTTGGATTAATTGGCCTTAAATAAGGTTAGTCAACATTTGTGTAATTATTTGAAAATTAGCCCTCAATTAATCAAAATGGTCAAAAAGTCATATTACTGGGTCATAGTTTGATTGGAGAGGAACTGGAGGGTGATGTTAGATGCATTGGAGTTATATTCCCATTTAGGATGTTTCTAACACTATATAACAAAGGTACATGATGTATACCAATGAATTATAAGAAAAGAGTGATCCAGAGCACTAAATGGTGAAATGGTCATTTTGACTCAAAATGATCTGATCAAAGTTAGCTAGCCCATAAAATGCATTACCATATTTAGGGATACTTTGACCTAAACTAGTAATTTTAAGTTACAAGTTTGAACCATTTAGGGCATTTTATGTATTTTAACCTAAAATGTGCATTTGAGTGCAATTAGAGTAAGATTGACAATTTCAACACAAATGGTGTTAAGATTTGGATGTCTACATTTTGCCCCTATTTGAAAAGGTGTAGCGAGACATTTAGGTGAAGCAAAATCTTTTCAAAGAAAAGAGTTATCAAGAATAAATTGAAATAGACCCATGATGCCCCCTCGAGAGGACATAGTAGGATGAAAGAGAAGGATGGACTCTCAAAAAGAGAGAGAAAGTGAGAGATTAACCCATGGAATAGATCACATCCAGATGAGCTAATGCTTACACACATGATTACCATCAATGATAAAAATATAATTAGAGGTATAATAGGCCCCAGAGATAGGGGGAATGGGAAAGATACAATTCATAAATGTAAGGGACACACTGTAAATGTACCTAATTTGAGAATACAAGTTGCGTGCTTATGACATTGATCAATCCTGAGACAAGTTACATACTAAAATATTGCCATCATGGACTTTAATGTGGAGAGTTTGGAATTATAGGAAAAGAGAGAACGTTCTACTTTAGGAAGGGAAGCACCACTAAAATGGGGTCTCCAAAGAGAATATAATAAGTACTCCAGTAGAGTAGATTTGATAAAGAATAAATAATGATTTTCCCCTATAGAATTGATTTGATTTGGATGTGATTTAGATGTTGTGCCCCAACATGGGCAATTGGTAAGCAAAATAGCTCAATAATTGAAAAGATAGGTTAAAATGAGTGGGCATAAATGTACATGTGATGTTGTTATGGCTTAGAAAGCCATATAAAACCAAACATATGAGAATGCACAAAGTGATGAGAGAAATGAAAAGAAGAATGGAGATATTCTAACTAACCTCAATAGAAATTAAGCACTGTTTACATAGTTTCATGGACTCATGTTCCAACATGAACTTTAGGCCAATGTAGTTCACCCAAGTTTGGGAGAGAATGAAATGAAGAATGACGAAAAATGACCAAGAATTTATTAGAATCAATATATACGAAGAGATGCATGTCTAAGAATAGAGAAAGAATCCTAAAATGTATGTTACCTAGATGCCTAATTCCATATCATGAGCCTAGGCTTTGCAAAGTGTTCTTGAGAATTGTTCATCGGAGCTAATGTTGATGTTAAGACGTTGAGCCCTGAGCACAAAGTGCTTGCTATAGAAAAATAAATTAGGCATCAAAGTATGAATAACTTAGAATGACATAAGATTCCAATTGTACTGAGCCAGTTCAAATGTGAATACCTATAACTAAGGATATTGGTAAAATAATGACCAAAACTACAGTTACAACAATTTACATTTAAACAAAAAAGTAAAAGAAAAAGATAAACATAAACATAAATGAACCTAACTTAAAATTAAGATATGATCTATCAAGACTTAAGTAGGAACAAAAATATTTAAAAATAGAAGGCAAGAACATCTTAACGACATGAGACCAAGATATGAATAATCAAGATCCATATGGACCATCAAGGCATTCTTGAACACAAAAGGTAAAAGCAAAATCAAACAACAACAAAAAAGACACCAACAACAATAAAATAAAAAAAATGGTCCAAGAACAATGTAATAACATAGGATCAAGATATAAACAATCAAGATCCATGTGAATCATTAAGATGTTCTAAAACATAAAAGAGATAAGCCAAAAATAATCAAGGAAACACAAGACCAAGAATGGAGAGAAGAAGTAATAAAAAGAGAAAAGGAAAAGAAATAACAAGAGAGGTGCAAAATCACAATCAAAACACCAAGAGAACTCAAATAAACACACACAAACAAAAAGAAAGTTAGTGTGGTTTAAACACAAATGTTCATGCATGTGCAGTAGAGGTGTTACTTTCTACCACATCATAAGAAAGAATCAATGACAAGACAATTGTTCTCTAATTAAAGAGGAATAATGATAGAAGAAATGTGCGAAGATAAGAAAAGGAAGGGGTTGGTCGAGCTGACTCCAGATGTATAAGATAAGTGGATGCTACCTACATAGTTCCATGGATGCATGTTCCAACATGAACTTTAGGCCAAATGTAGTTCTCCCAAGAAATGGGATAGATAAAAAATGATGATTAGACCAGCATGATTTATAGAAGAAATGGAAGATACAATAAATAAATAAATGAGAATGGTCTGGCAAATAAGAAGCTGATGAAATGAGAAAGAATGATCTTGAAAAATGTCAAGTACATGGGACAAGATGAAATGAACTTGTGTTTCTATGCTTGTAAAATGGCAATAACATTCAAACTTAATAGTTACTTGCAAAATGGTGAGAGAGTGGGATGGTGGAACTAGAATGTACAAATGTACAGAAGCATGAGATAATGTTTTTATTATTTTGTGGATCATGTTCTAATGTTTTTGATATTTTCAAAGTATTTCTAATGTTTTTTGTGTTTTTTGGATAAAATATGCACAAGGTGGGACCATCTAGTCAAGGAGATGCACATCTTGAGAGTAGAGGTTATAATAAGATAGCTAAGCTATCTGCAATAACCCATGGTCCCAAATCAATGAGAGTGAGGTTCTTGATAAAATAAGAAAATAGTAAATACTTGTACTGAAAAGATGTGGTTGTTCACTTGTTTGAAGCTGCATAAGACTATCCTAGCTGAACTACTTTGTAGAACTATTGTTGAAGATGTTCAAAATGTTCATGAGATATAATCAAGAACATAATTAGTCAAGGAACAAAAAGTGTTCAAGATTATAACATGCCTTAGACATAACAAAGAATATGCTTCTCAAAGAGAGCAATCTAGAATGGGATGAAGAATGTGTTCAGAGTGCTAAGGGTTCAAAGCCTTTACTGTTGGGAATCATGAAAAGTGGACTAGGGTAGTATAAAATGTGTTCAAGGTAAGATAATATTATGACAACACAAGTTTCCCCCAAGTCAGGGGTCTTATAGACAATGGTTTAAAGTTGTTCATGTGTAGAATCTCTTAAGGTGTATGATGTTCATGGGCTCTGAAAGTTCTTCACCATTAGGTTTAGCCAATCAATATGCTCATGATACATAGTTTGTTGTGATAATATATGGTCCTAACCAATTAGACTAAAACTTTCCTTTCTTTTTAGGTTTAGTATTCATGTTCTTTTGGTTCTCTTTCAAAACTAAGTCACCAATATCAAATTGTCAAGGGAGAATGCATTTGTTGTAGCTTCTCCACAATCTATTCTGATAGGCCTACAAATTTTCTAGGATAGCCAAATGCTTACCATTAAGAAGTTCTAGTTCTTGTAGTCTTGAGGCTCTATAGTATTCATCATCTTCAATGTGCTCCAATGATATTCTTAATGATGGGATCTCAATCTCGACTAGGATGATAGCTTTAGTGCCAAAAACAAGGGAGTACAAAGTAGCTCTAGTTGGGGTGTGATGATTGGTTCTATAAGCCTATAGGGTAGGAAAAAGTTGCAAGTGCCAATTATGGCCAACATCATTGACAATCTTTTTAAATATGGATAGAATGGTTTTATTTGATGCCTCAACTTGTCCATTGCCTTGTGGGTTATATGGAGGGAATTTTGCGTGCTTGATTTTGAATTTTTCATAAAGAGATTTCACATCTTGGTTTATAAAGGATCTACCATTCTCAAATATAATACAGGCTGGGATGCCATATCGATAGATGATATGGTAATGAATGAATTTGGATATTTGTTTCCCAGTAACATAAGTGAGAGTAATGGCCTCAATCCACTTGGTAAAGTACTCAATTGTAGTCAAAATGTGTTTATGGCCATCTAAAGATGTCAGGTTAATTTTCCTAATGAGATCGAGACCCCATGTTGAAAATGGCCATGGTGTTGTAATTGGCTACAATGGTAAAGAAGGTGCATGTATCAAGTTACCATGTTGCTAACAAGGAACACACTTATTTACATAATTACAAGCACATGTCTCCATTTTGGGCAAATAATAGCCTATTCTAAGAAGTTTCTTTGTGAAGACTACACCATTGGTATGGGCCTCGCACATTCCTTCATGAACCTCCTTTAGTGCCAGCTTGGATTCTCCCAAAGATAAATAATGAAGAAGCATTCCATAATAGCCTTTTTGATAAAGCATGTTTACAAGGAGGATATAATGTGTTAAGTGATGAAGGAATAATTTTTGTTGGTTGTTGGAAAGGTTGGCAGGAAATACATGGCTATGGAAATAGTTATAAAAATCTTGGTATCATGTAGCTTAGGTGAGGGATTAGGATCAACAATGGTGCATATCCTCTCTAAATCTTATAGAATATGTGTTTGTTGAAGAATATTTTCAATTAAGAACTAATACTCTTTAGCACTGTCATGCATTTGAATCATGGAACCAATTGTTAACATGGTGTCGGTAGATCTGTTATTAACTCATAAAACTTGCTCAAATTGTAGAGATTTAAAATGTGTTTTAAGGTTATCAATAATTTTATTATAAAAAACAATCTTATCATCTCTTGTTTAATACTAATTAGTTGTCTGATTCATGATTAGTTTTGAATATCAATAGACATTTAAGCTTTAAATGTCCCATTTTATGGGAAGATGGAGCCCTACAATCAATGCCTCATATTTGGCCATATTGTTTATACACTAAAATTGTATATGGAATGCTTTGGGTATCAAATTCCCCTATGGCATGATAAATAATATGCCAGCTTTAGATCCTCAAGATGTGAAGGATACATCAAAATAGAGTGTCCACTATTCAGGTTCTTGTGATGCTTATTCTATCGTCATGATAGAATCATCTAAAAGGTCAAAGTTGAGGGGTTGAATGATGTAATGAAATTACTTCAACAGTAAATTAGAATATAAGAAATAGATCCAAATATGACTAAAATATATTAGGATATATGATAATAGACAAGCCACTTCAAGGGGGAAACCTCCACAAGCTTCAATAAGAGTAGAATTCACAATATGATGATAAATAATTACCCACTACCTCCTATATATAGTCTATCTAGGCCATGGTTACTCCATAAGCTGACCTAATAATCAAAAGAAAGCATAGATAAATGTAATATAACATCAAAGAGGGATAAGTAAGCCACAAGTTGGCTAATACTATCCTCATACATGTGATAGGTTAGGGGCATAACATGCCCTTACCCTTCAAACCAACGTTGTCCTCAACATTGAACAAATTTGGATGTTGTTGCAAAAAATATTCCCCTTTCCAAGTTGCATCTTCACTGCTTTGGTTTTTCCACTTGATCAAATATTCCCTAATCTCTCTGGTTCTGAACCTCTTAGTAAGTGTTTAGAGGATCTTCTCTGGTTCCAAAATGACTCATCCTTCTTCATCTAGTTTTGGGAGCTCTATCTGGGCTGAAACTTTCTATCCAATGACCTTCTTCAAATAGGAAACATGAAATACTGGGTGTATGTGAGATGAATGAGGTAACTCAAGCTTGTAAGCCACACTTCCAATTTTTTGTAGAACCTGATAAGGGCCATAATACGTAGGAGTAAGTTTGTTGTCCTTTTTCTGTTGCTTCAAGGACATCTACTTGTAAGGATGAAAATTAACAAATACCTAATCACCCACCTTAAAATTTTGCTCACTACAGTGTTGATCTGCTTGTTTCTTCATCCTATTTTGTGCCAAGGCCAAATTCTCTCTCAAACTAGCCAAAACCTCTTGTTGATGTTGAATGTGCTCTTCCACATCTCAAACCTTGGTGTGCACCTTTAATGAAGAAGTGGTGGAAGGTGGATGGTAACCATATAGTGCTAGAAATGGAGACATTTTAGAAGAGGTATGGAAAGATGTGTTATACCACCATTATGCAAGTGGTAGCCATTTAACCCAATGTTCTTGTTTATCTGATACAAAACAACAGAGATACCCTTGTAAACATTTGTTAACCACTTCAATTTTTCCATCAAATTGGGGGTGGTAGGATGAGCTATGAGCTAGCTGAGTACCCAAACAAGAAAATAGTTCAATCCAAATATTACTAGTGAAAATAGGATCATGATCACTTACAATTATTTTTGGGGTTCCATGTAATTTGAGAATTGCTTCCATAAAAATAGTTGCTACTGTACTTGCTAAAAATGGGTGTGAGAGAGCACAAAAATGGGAATATTTTGTAAGCCTATCCATAATGACCAAGATAAAATTCTTACCTTCAGAACAAGGCAACCCAATGATGAAATCCATGGAAACCTCCTCCCACCTTTGACTAGGAATTGCTAATGGTTGTAACAGACTTGGGGTCTTAACTGTTTCACCTTTATTATAGTGGCATATCAAGCATTCTTCCATAAAATTTTGTACATCTCCCTTGAGTCCTTCACAAAATAATTCTTTCTTAATTATATGATAAGTTTTCAAGAGCCTTGAGTGTCCCCCAATTGGAGATGCATGCAACTTTGCAAGAATCTTATGCTTAAGCTCTGAATTTTTGCACAAGTATAACCTACCCTTATACCATAGGACATTACCTTTCCATTAAAATTTATCAGAGGCTAAATTACCTTGTTGGAGATTCTAAATCAGAACCTATGTATCCTTGTCTTGCTCCCATTCTAACGTAGCTTCATCCACCCAATCTGCTTGCAACATGGACATTGCACAAAGTAATGCTTCTATGGATGCCTCATGTCTGGATAGTGCATCTACTACTACATTCTTTACCCTTGTTGTAGATTATTTCAAAATCATAACCCAACATTTTGGTTACCCATTTTTGTTGTTCCTCAGATGATAATCTTTGTTCCAAAAAGTATTTGAGACTATCATGATCCGTTTTCACCTTAAAGTGTCTACCTATCAGATAAGGCCTCCATTGTTTAACTCCATGAAGAATAACCATCATTTCTTTCTCATAGATAGGTTTTTGTAGATTCTTACCTTTGAATTTATGACTTTCAAATGTAATGGGTCTTCCTTCCTACATTAGTACTGCCCCTAATCCAGACCCAAAAACATCACATTCAATAGTGAATGTCTGTGAGAAGTCTAGAGTAGGAAAAATTGGAGTGGTGCACATAGTTAATTTTAGTTTCTCAAATGCTTTGGTGGCATCATCATTCCAATGGAAAGCATCCTTATTTAGAAATGCAGTGAGTGGAGTTGCTATGCTGCCATAGCCTTTCACAAAACTTCTATAGTAACCTGTTAGTCCAAGGAACCCTTGAAGGTTTTTGAGAGTTTTTGGCATGGGACATTCCATTATCACTTTGATCTTGTGGGGATTAACTTTTCCACCTTCATGGGAAACAATGTGATCGAGGTACTCTACCTCCTATACTCCAAAATCACATTTAGATGGCTTTGCATAAAGTTGGTGCTTCTCCAAAACTATCAACACCTGTTTCACATGTTGCAGATGTGCTTCCAAAGTCTGACTATAAATCAATATGTCATCAAAGAAAACTAGCACAAACTTCCTTAAAAAAAGCATAAAAATAGTGTTCATCAAGCTCTAAAAAGTAGATGGTGCATTTGTAAGACCAAAGGGAATTACCAAAAACTAATAATGGCCCTCATGTGTTTTAAAGGCAGTTTTATGAACATTTTCATCCTTGATTCTAATTTGATGGTACCCTGAGCGAAAATCCAATTTTGTAAAATAATTATCACCATGCAACTCATCAAGTAAATCATCAATTACTAGAATAGGAAACTTATCTTTGATGGTGTACTTGTTGATTTCCCTATAATCTGGGCACATCCTCCATGTGTCATCCCTCTTCCACACCATGACCACTGGTGATGAGTATGCACTTTGGTTATGCTTGATGATCCTTGCCTCTAGCATCTCATGGACTATCTTTTCAATTTCAGTGTTTTTTGCACATGGATATCTATATGGTTTGATATTTGGTGGTTGAATACCTAGAATTAGTTGAATGGCATGATCATGTTCTCTTTTTGGTGGTAGTCCTTTTGGCATGGCCCCAAAAATAGATGAGTGGTCCTCAAGAATTATCTGTAGATTAGGATGTGTAGATGCCTATGTGGGTTGAACTTTTATGGAGAATAATCATGCAATAATTCCCTCTGCCCCCTTTTTTAGCATCTTGGTCATCTGATGTGAACTAATCAATTATGTAGATTTTACATGTAATCCACGTAGTTCAATTTTCTTACCTTTAGAATGAAAGCGCATGAATAGTTTTTGGAAGTTCATCTCAATGGTACCTAAGGTTGTGAGCCATTGGACTCCCAAAATAATGTCTGTGTTACCCATGGGAATAGTAAACATAAGAGAGTCAAGATTTTACCCACCCATAGTAAGCTTAATACTATGGCATTTGCCTAAATAATTAATTATGCTAACATCTGTAATCATGACCTAAAATTTTGGTGCTGGGTAGATAAAATAGTTCAATCAAGTGACCAAATTATGGTTTATAAAGTTATGTGTGCTCCCTAAATCAATCAACACTGTCACCTTCTATTTCTTGAGGAAACCCACCACCTTAAGAGTTTGTGGAGTGCTAATACCTAAAAGTGCATGACAAGAGATTGTAGGTTGGGAATCTTCAGGTACCTCCTCTATATCTTCCTCATCATCAATGGAGGCATCATCTGCTTCTTCATCTTCATTTGGTCCCTCAATGTAGAATAACTTCTTCTCAGCACATCTATGTCCTTTACTCCACTTGTTGTCACAACTAAAACATAATCCTTTTGCATGCTTCTCTTCAATTTGCTGAGGGGTCAATCTAGTAGGTGGAGGAAATTTTGGTGATGATATGCTACGAACTTTGAAGTGAGTGAATCACTGCTTCTTGTTGGATATGAATTTTTCCTCAGCTCTACGTGCCATGATAATAGAATCAAAAATCTTAATTGAATTAAACATGCATACCTCATGTTGAATGTGGTCCTTGAGTCCACCCAAAAATAGGTCATTCAAGTTTGCTTAAGAAATTGTCTCCACACGTATGGATAGGTTCTAAAAATGATGAATATAATCCTTGACGGAGCTAGTTTGTCACAATTTTGCCAGTTGGCTGAAGTAATTATTTGTCACACTATTTCCATAGTGTAATTGTAGTTCCTCTATAAAAATTGACCAGTTGACATTGATAGTCCTCTTTTTCTTTTGAGCACACAACCATCGATACCAAATGAATTAATCAGGTTCAAGACACAAGGATGCCATGGTAACCTTCTGTCCACCTGGAATCTGATGTAGGTCAAAAAAATTCTCCATTTGGTTGATCCAATTGAGTGGATCTTTTCCATCAAATTTACGCATATCCACCTTTGGTAATAGGTTCCTCTGTGGCCATGGAGTTAGATTTGAAGTAGACTAGTTAAGAGAACCACCCTAGTGGGGTTGTGCAATAGAGTTAGCTTGATGATTTGACTAATTAATTTTCAAATCTGTCATGATATCTCCAAAACTATCTTGTATGGATTGCATATTAGATTGTATGCCTTACACCTCACTCTGAATGCCTTGCACACTATAGTCAAGTTGGCTCACTTTGTGATCTATGTCAGAAAACCTTGGTACAAAGGGTCTAGTACATCCCCCTTTTAAATCCATCTCTTTCTTGTTAGGAGTTTTACTTGGAGTTTTAGCACCCTTTCCTCGGCCCCAAGTTTTTGGACCTACCATAAAAGGGTTTTACGATGTCGACCCTTATTGGCACTTTTGACCCAACTTTGACCAAGAAATTTTGGAATTATGTCAGCCTCAAATCAAAATATACAAAGAACATACCATAGCCAAATTTTTCTAAGATTTCCAAAAATGTAAATAACTCAAAAAAATTCTTTGAATTGTGCACTATAGAGCAATTTTATGAAAAACCATAAAATAGCGATAACTTTTGTAAAACAGATCCAAATTAGCTAAACTTTTAATGGAAGCTTAATTTTATTATTTATAACCTCTAGTAAAAAATATTTAGAGAAATTTATGACCTTTTTTTATATATCACAAGATTTAAAAATTTAGTGTTTCGCCCACAAGATTGCCCAAATCGGAGCTCTAACACCACTTGTAATCAAATTACTTCAATAGTAAAGTAGAATATCAGAAATAGATCCAAATATGACTGAAATATATTAAGATATATGATAATATATAAGCCACTTCGAGGGGGCGACCTCCACAAGCTTCAATAAGAGCAGAATTCACAATATAATGATAAATAATTACCCACTACCTCCTATATATAGTCTATCTAGGCCATGGTTACTCCATAGGCTGACCTAATAATAAAAAAAAAGCATAGATAAATGTAATATAACATCGAAGAGGGATAAGTAAGCCAAAATTTGGCTAATATTATCCTCATACATGTGATAGGTTAGGGGCGTAGAAAATGGTCGTAATAAGAGCTTTTGCAAGTTGGTCAGCAAGAACTTGGACTTTGATTGCCTTATGATTTTGGTACTCAATATCAAACTCACTAAGAAGCATAATCCATTTATCCATAAGTCCTTGAATATCTAATTTAGATAAAAGGAACTTGAGAGGATCTACCTTGGTGATAAAAATAGTTTTGTTATTTAGCATATAATGTCATAATTTTTGAGTGGCAAACACCATAGCTAAAAATGCCTTCTCAGTAGGCATATAATTATGTTCATAGGATAAAAAGGTGTATCTTAAATAATAAACCATGTGTTCCTTACCATGATCATCATGTTGAGACAAAAGTGCCCCTAGTGCATGTTTTATGGATGATATATAAAGAAGCAGTGGTTTTACTTGTGTTGAAGGTCATAAGACCGGTGGATTGGCCAAGTATGTTTTAAGCTTTGTAAATGCTATCTGATAATCTTCATCCCAATAAAATTTTACCCCTTTCTTTAAGAGATGTGTAAATGGGTGACACTTATCTACCGGTTGAGAAATGAACCTATGTATAGACTAGATCTTGCCTTGTAGACATCACAATTATTTAAAATTGTTTGGTGGAGGCATTTCCATAATATCATTGACCTTTGCAGGGTCGACTTTAATCCCTCATTGTGATACAATGAACCCTAGAAATTTTCCTATTGTGACTCCAAAGACACATTTCTTAGGGTTTAAGCGGACTTTATATGCATGAAGCCTCTCAAATATTCTTCATAGAATGTCAGGGTGTCCAGCTCTTGTTCATGATTTTTTTATTATATCAACATAGTCCTTGATAATGTCATGCATCATGTCATGGAAGATGATAGTCATTACACACTGATATTGTCAGGGAAGTCCAAGAACAAACACACCTCTGTTCTGATTCCTCTTGTTGGATCTTGCTCCTCAGAAAGAGCACAGTATGATTACCAAATATAAGCAATTATAAATGCGGAAATAACCAGAAACACAAGTAGCTAGAATTCACCAATAACATAGAATATGAGAGACAATACACTATCTTGTATTAACACTTTACAAAAAAGAATACAACAAAGAGCCGCCACACTCTTTCACCTTACAGAGGTTTGCCACACCTCAAGTGTACAGTAATTCTTCTCACACAACACTCTCCTACACAAAAAATGGTCCCAACAACCAACTCACAAACAGAATTGGTGTTCACCTCTCCAACTAGTCAGTAATAACCCTGCCAGTTCACCAAGCACTCAAAAGTACTTCAAGTTGATCTCCCATGAACCTGCAACCTGTAATTCAACAGACCATACTCACATGTAGATCCCCTATGAGCTTGCAACAACCTGAAACTCAATGATCTTACAATGGAAGCAACTTACTTGCCTTCCTTTCTATCTCATGCCTTAATTACAATACATGCCAATGGGTCTATAAATAGATCCCTAACTCAAACACTAACTTAGACTCTTAATTTAGACAATTATCCTCACAACCAAAGACTCTAACTGGCCTTTACATGCAAACACTTCATTCACTTAACTAACTATCCATGTAACGAGCAGTTCTAGAACACACAGGCGACCGACGTCGGTCCCTACTAGTCTGGTTCTGTCGACGTCGGCCGACTCCCTGCCGTCACCGGTGGCCTTCTGCACTGGGTCACGACCGACGTCGGTCCTGTTGTCGACGCCGATGCTCCTGGATCTCAGCAACCTTCTTGTTCCATCTATTTGCAAAGAGTTGAAGCTTTTAGCTCCACAACTCAACAATCTCCCACTTGGAGATAAATAGCTGCAACCTGTACCTATATTTGTACTTAGTCTAGTTTGTTCCCTTGGCTTTATATCCCTCCTCAAGACCACTCTTGAAGACCAACCACCACAAACCTGTAGTGTAAAACCTGTCATCCAAATCACCTACCACATCCACATCTATAAACCATGTAGAAAATAACCTGAACCTGCATAGCATGTGCACCTGCTGCTAGTCCCTGTAAGAATCCACTGAACTATCCTCCAATGGTTCTCTCTCAGATTGGATCCAACTTGTGACAACTCCCACTACTTGGGAAAACTCAGGTTTAGTACATACCATGCACTCAACCTCATTATGTGAATCAAGACACCTGTTCATAGAACTGTCCAACCATCGGCGTACTAACCGGTTTCACGCAATCACCCTGAAACAAAGTCAACAAATGACCTACCATGTCTCTAGAACACACTCATGCCAAAGAATCTTGCTGCTCCTAGATTCTCCATGATAAACACCTGAACTAGCTTTACCTTTAGTTTAGCAATACCTATATATGTAACCCTGCAACAAGCACATCATACAGAAATAGGATAATGTAGCTAATATTATCCAATCTGGTAAAGAGAAACACAATGATCAAACCTCCATTGCCCTGCAGCTAATACAAGACCATATACCCTGATCTTCCATCTCATGTATCCATTTCCGCTCTTCTTTATCCTGAACATCCATTCGTCTCTCAGTGCTTACTTCTAGCTGGCCACTCTACCCAAAACACCTGTTTGGTTCTCCTCCAAGGAATCACATCCTCATCCATGCCTAGCTCCCACTGTTTCCTGGATCTACCTGTTCTGCTTCTTCAATAACTTCCTGGTCCTATGCCATAAGTGAGCAACAAGTAGTGTAAAGAAGGGAAATGACGAATTTAAGAACTTACATACACTTTCAGTCCTCCATATGGGCGCTTGAGACTCCATGACAGCTTGCTGTCCACCCAAAATTTGTCTCAGTAACCGATGTCGGTCACATCTCAGTCTGCAGACGACCGAAGTCAGTTTCTTGCGACTGCCACCTTGCCGACATCGGTTTCCCCTGGCCAACGCTGGTCAATATCTGCCCTAAGTCACCGACGTCGATTTTCACATAGCCGACGTTGGTCCCTGTCTGGACGTCGATGCCGGTTTTCCTGCTGACATCGGTCTCTGTGTTTTTCTTGTGAGACCTGACTTTTTCCTGCGAGCTCTTTTTGGATCAAATCCTTGTCCAAATCACCCTTGCTCTGCATCTTGTGCTGAACTCTATCCGTCACCTTCTCCTTAAAAACCAAGGCTTTCCTATTCTTATCACTAACATCGAGTTCCTCAAGAAACGTTACCTTCTTCTTCTGCATACAAAAACCATGATCCATACCTTCCAAATCCGAAAGCATATCCTTTGACTCAAGAACAAGCATCTCTTTCTTGTCTATGTGACCAAGCCTATCAAGCCACATCTCTGAATCTACAGCTAAAGTAGAAAACCCAGAAAGAGAATCAGTAGCACAAGTAGATAGATAAAGCGTACCTACTTTCTTACCTCTAGCTATAACAAGTGTACCCTTGGTAACCTTCCAAGAGTCCGCTGTGAGAGTTACTATGCAACCCTCATCACCCAAACTTCTAACAGAAATTAAATTCTGCTCCAGAACTGGGACATGCATGACTTCTTTTAACACCCATGTGTTACCTGTCTGCAGTTTCAGCTTCACTTTCCCTTTGCCAACAATCTGACAAGGCTTACCATCCCCTACATAAATTTCTCCAAAATTTCCCTGGACATACTCATGAAAAAATTCCCTATGTGGGGATGCATGAAAAGAGGCACCAGAATCTAAAACCCAAGATTCTACTTTATCCAAAGAACATACCAGAGCATCCCGTGCAGCATAATCTGCAACGTTTGCTTCTTCTTCATGTTCTTCATGCTGATCTGTACTCGATCTACAATCTCTCTTTAAGTGCCCTTGCTTTCCACACTTCCAGCAGGTTATTCTGCGATACCTGGACTTGGATCTTCTTCCTGTCTTGGACCTTGATCTCCCATGCTCTATCTTTTCTCTTTGCCTTCCTCTACCTTCAACACTCAAAGCATTTCCTGATGATTCACCTGTGCTATTCCTGTGTATCTCTTCATTCAAGATCACACTTACAACATCATCCACTTTTAAGACTTTTGAAGGAGACACAGTATTAGAAACCACCATTACCAAACCTTCCCAACTTTCAGGTAATGAACACAAGATTAAGAGAGCTCTAATTTCATCATCAAATACAATATTGACTGAACTTAACTGGTTTACCAAACCATGGAAATCACTAAGATGGCTATGAACAGATCCACCTTCCAACATTTGCAAATTGAATAAACGCTTCATAAGAAATACTTTATTAGAAGCTGAGGGTTTTTCATATAGATTTGCCAAAGATTCCATCAACTCCACCGTTGTCTTACACTGTGATAAGCTGGAAATCACAGATGATGCAAGACTCAATCTGATAGATCCCAGAGCCTTCTGATCAAGAACCTCCCATTCTTCATCTTTCATATCTGAGGGTTTGCAAGTAACCCCTCCCAACGGTAAGTACAAATCTTTTTGATACAGATAATCCTCAATCTGCATCCTCTATAATTGGTAGTTCTTGCCATTAAACTTTTCCATCCGTAGCTTACTGTCTTCTGTCATTGCTCAACTCCCACTCAAATAGAAACCCTGTGAGTACCTGTAATCAAAACACACTAACCAGATCTAATCCAATCTGTTAGTATCCCAACCAAAAGCTCTGATATCACTTGTCAGGGAAGTCCAAGAACAAACACACCTCTGTTCTGATTCCTCTTGTTGGATCTTGCTCCTCAGAAAGAGCACAGTATGATTACCAAATATAAGCAATTATAAATGCGGAAATAACTAGAAACACAAGTAGCTAGAATTCACCAATAGCACAGAATATGAGAGATAATACACTATCTTGTATTAACACTTTACAGAAAAGAATACAACAAAGAGCTGCCACACTCTTTCACCTTATAGAGGTTTGCCACACCTCAAGTGTACAGTAATTCTTCTCACACAACACTCTCATACACAAAAAACGGTCCCAACAACCAACTCACAAACAGAATTGGTGTTCACCTCTCCAACTAGTCAGTAATAACCCTGCCAGTTCACCAAGCACTCAAAAGTACTTCAAGTTGATCTCCCATGAACCTGCAACCTGCAATTCAACAGACCATACTCACATGTAGATCCCCTATGAGCTTGCAACAACTTGTAACTCAATGATCTTACAATGGAAGCAACTTACTTGCCTTCCTTTCTATCTCATGCCTTAATTACAATACATGCCAATGGGTCTATAAATAGATCCCTAACTCAAACACTAACTTAGACTCTTAATTTAGACAATTATCCTCACAACCAAAGACTCTAACTGGCCTTTACATGCAAACACTTCGTTCACTTAACTAACTGTCCGTGTAACGAGCAGTTCTGGAACACACAGGCGACCGACGTCGGTCCCTGCTAGTCTGGTTTTGCCGATGTCGACCGACTCCCTGCCGTCGCCGGTGGCCTTCTACACTGGGTCACGATCGACGTCGGTCCTGCTATCGACGCCGGTGCTCCTGGATCTCAGCAACCTTCCTATTCCATCTATTTGCAAAGAGTTGAAGCTTTTAGCTCCACAACTCAACAATCTCCCACTTGGAGATAAATAGCTGCAACCTGTACCTGTATCTGTACTTAGTCTAGTTTGTTCCCTTGGCTTTATATCCCTCCTCAAGACCACTCTTGAAGACCAACCACCACAAACCTATAGTGTAAAACCTGTCATCCAAATCACCTGCCACATCCACATCTATAAACCATGTAGAAAATAACCTGAACCTGCATAGCATGTGCACCTGCTGCTAGTCCCTGTAAGAATCCATTGAACTGTCCTCCAATGGTTCTCTCTCAGATTGGCTCCAACTTGTGACAACTCCCACTGCTTGGGAAAACTCAGGTTTAGTACATACCATGCACTCAACCTCATTATGTGAATCAAGAAACCTGTTCATAGAACTGTCCAACCATCGGCGTGCTAACCGGTTTCATGCAATCATCCTGAAACAAAGTCAACAAATGACCTACCATGTCTCTAGAACACACTCATGCCAAAGAATCTTGCTGCTCCCAGATTCTCCATGACAAACACCTGAACTAGCTTTACCTTTAGTTCAGCAATACCTGTATATGTAACCCTGCAACAAGCACATCATACAGAAATAGGATAATGTAGCTAATATTATCTAATCTGGTAAAGAGAAACACAATGATCAAACCTCCATTGCCCTACAGCTAATACAAGACCATATACCCTGATCTTCCATCTCACGTATCCATTTCCACTCTTCTTTATCCTGAACATCCATTCGTCTCTCAGTGCTTACTTCTAGCTGGCCACTCTACCCAAAACACCTGTTTGGTTCTCCTCCAAGGAATCAAGGAACCATGGTCAATATAGCATTTTAATCAAACAAATCTAAATTAGTAAGCTCATGAAAAAGGATATAATGGGACATTATGTCACTGCAAGGAGTCTCGTTACTAGTCACTTTAGAAGAGTCACTATTAAATGTCATGAGGTCATCCTATATTGGTTTAAATCTGAGACCATGATTCCAATTAATAACTCCAATTGATAAGGGTTATAAAATTCCTTGCACCTATGGGCCAAGGCCTTTCCCTGTATAGTCAAGATGATCCATTATCTTGTTAGGGATAGGATAATTTGGATTCTAAAAATAGTCAATGAGGCCTTCAAAATATAGCCAATCTCCCTCGGCAAAATCCTCTTGATCTTTCTTTGGTGCAATTATAGGTACAAAAACCATAGGAGGTTTTGGTTACTTCTTCTTTGGTTGCCAGATTTGATCAAGTCTATTAGGAGTCTGGGAGGTTTTAGGTTTAACAAATGTTTTACAAAATTTTGGTAATTTTTCAATATGAAGGACATCCTCTAGATGGTACATGGAAATGCTTGCATCTTTAATAATAACCTGTTTGGCTAGAGTTGTAGGAAATGGGTCAGTTGAAGTGGAGGCTAGATCACTTGGGTCTATATAATTAGATGGAGATGGATGAGAAATGATAATTTTTTTCTTCTTTTCAATGAATTCAGAACCTAGGCAATAGTTATAATTATGAAACTCTACTTCAAGATGTTTGTAGTATCGGTATGGCTACTAATTAGTGGGAATAGTAACCTCGATCCCATCATGGGGAAACTTAAGGCATTGGTGAAGAGTAGATGAAACTACCTATATTTCATGGATCCAAGGTTGACCAAGAAGTGTGTTATAAGGAAGCTCAATATCCACAATATGGAATAATGTGTGATGAGAAATAGATCCAACCATGACTGGCAACCAAATTATACCAGATGACTCCCTTTCAGCATTGTCATAAGCCTTGATTGTAATAGTCTCTGGCTGAATGTCTTTATCCATGTAACCCAATCATCGCACCAATTTAAGAGATATGATGTTCAGCCCTAAACCATTATCTATAAGGACCCACTTGATCTTATGATTTTAAATTATTATCTCAATGTATATTGGGTTATTGTGGTTTGGGCCAAGGGTGGACATGTCCTTTTGATCAAATGTGATTTGCCAAAATGAAGATAAATGTCCAAATAGGTTCTAGAACTGATCAAAGTTTATATCATTAGGCACAATAGACTCTTTTAAAAGTTTGTTGAAGATGGTTAGATGGGAATTAGATGTTCACAAGAGTTCTAATATGGAAATTTGCACAAGGGTTTTATCTAATTGATCCATTATACTATAAGGCCTTTGAATTGTGGATTGAAATAGTTTAGTCTTTGTTAGGATAATATTCAGCTTTGGAACCGTTAGCACAATGTTCTCATTAGGTTTATGGAAAGAAGTGGGTGAAGGGCCCTGAATGGTAACTCACATGCATCTAGTTGTAGCTGCATAACCTAGAGGTGGTAAGGAGTTATTATAATTAGAAGAGCAAGGCAAAGGGCCTTGGATGGTGATTCATGGGTGATTAATTGTATTATGACCATTTTGGGTCAGCAAGGAGCCTTTATAGGAAAGGTACTATTGTTCAAGATTAGTAACTCATGCAAATGGAGTAGCAACATGATGACATGAAATCAACATGGTATTACTAGGGGGAGAGGATGATGACCCTATAATGATGGGTCTCATGTTGTGAGGAACATGAGATTGGCCACATGATGTCACAGTAACAATGGCAATGTGGGTTATATAAATATGTCCCACATTGTTATTATAGTCATAAGGTACATTATTATAAGCCACATTATTAGTGTGGGGATCATGATCTTGATTTTTATCATTAAAATTTTGACCTTGTTGGTTTTGATTTTGTCTCTGTCCTTGATTGTGACCATTTTGATTGTTTCTTGGTGGTAGTAGATCATGTCAAGGAAAGGGGGTTTTGTAGATTCCTATATCTTGATTTATGTCCTAATTAGGGGATAACTTAATTTCTAGCTCACTATTTTCAATAAAGTCCTCAATAATATGTCACAATTGAATGAAATGATATGCACCATGACCAGCAACATGATGAAAGTTACACCATTCATTCTCTTTGTACTAGTCTGGTTTTAGCTAATCTTGAGGAAATGGCCTTGATACTAGCCATATAATTAAATTAGATGCAATGAGATTTTGTAACACTATTTCAAATGATTCTCCTAACTTAATAAAGACTCTAAAATTGTTATGCAATATCCTTCATGGAGGTTGTCTTTGCAAATTAGGTAGTGGATTTGAGGGAGTTAATTATACATTTGGAGGAGGCATAACCTATACCATTTTTACATGTCTTATTTTTGTCACCCCATTTCCAGCCATGTTCTTATTTTTGATAAAGCCCTTAAGTTTATCCTACATGACTATTTGAGCCAGTGATTTAGTCTGATTATATGCTTGACCTTGCACAAAAATCTTAACAAGGGCTCTAGCAATAAGAGCCATCTCAATCTGCACTCCTTTGTCAATAATTTCTTCAAATGAGTTAGCACAAGATAATCATAGATTATGCACAACTTTAGGATGCAAATTTTGTGCAAAGATATCAACCAACTATTTATCTAGTACATTGTGTTGAAAGTGACCTGCCAATGCTCTCCAACTTTGTAGATATGCAGTGAAATTTTTACCATCACGTCGCTTGGCTTTATAGAAGTCAACAATGGTCAATTAATGTTCTATGTTATATGAGAAATGGTTAACAAACTTTTTTGATAAGTCATTCTAATCTACAACTGATACCTTGGGTAGTTTAAGATCCAATCAAGAGCTTGTCCTGCTAAAATTTGTAAAAATAGTTGTAATAAGTACTCGCTACTATAAGCAACCTCTTGACATATGATGAAAAATGATTGTATGTGTTCATATGGATCTCATTTCCCTTTGTAATTTTAAAATTTGGGTGCCTCAAAATGAGGTGGAAAGGGGTTTTGGAGAATAGATAAATCAAATGGATATGGGCATATCTCATCAAATTTGTACTTTTTGACTCTATTATTCATCTCCAATCTTTGGAAAATTTCCTTCATAGAATCTCATTCTTGCATGTTTGGTGAATTTATGGATTGGATAATATGATATTTGGGTGGAATGTGCCCCTGGTTTTGTTGTTGTTGGGGTGGAATGTGCCCCTAGTTTTATTGTTGTTGGGGTGGAATGTGCCCCTGGTTTTATTGTTATTGGGGTGGAATGTGCCCCTAGTTTTGTTGTTGTTGAGGTGGAATGTGCCCCTAGTTTTATGTGGATCTATAAGAAGTGTATACCTTTAGATCCATGATTTAGTTTTGATTTTTTGCTTGATTTGAGAACATAGGTCATTGATTCTTGTATTGTAAAACATTCCCTAAATCTAGCTGTTTCACACTTTGTTGATTTTGGAAATTTCTATGTTTATTTACCAATCTTTGGGTTGGTTAAAAAGAACTAGCCAAATTGTCTTGAGGGACTTCCTCAATTTGAATTGAATGTTTAGGTTTTTGATTTTGTAAAGTAATAAGAGGTTCTTGATGATTGAAGAATGTATGTTTTGTATCAAATGGAACACTTTGTAAGGTCTCTTGTGTCTTTAACTATTCATTTAGATTTCCTTGATCCACTATGGTAAAGTTCTCACCCAATACTTGTTACGTACTTTCAACCATATCTTTGTGTTCTTTCGAAGCATTATTATGAATTGAAGTGGCAATTAGGGAGTCAGTTAAGTCTGTGATAAGTTAATCTACATATCATTGACTTAATATCTTGATCTTAGCTAGAAGATCCATATTTGTGGGTTTTGGCTCTATTTATATTTCCTTTCCTTTGTTAGAGGAAGAAGGTATGTCTATTTGTGCAAAATCTTGCTCTTTCCATCATTATTCTCCTTCTCTAACTATGGATGTAATTGTTTTGTAGGAAAGTCAAAAGGTAGTCTAGCACCTAATTCTATCAATCTAAGAAGGGCTTTGTCTTGATCTTCTTGGGGTTGATATTCATTGTAATCATCTTCAAATTTTACTATTGTGGGGATATCATAAAAAATAATGGGGTTATCTTAAGCATCATAAAATTACTCATCCTCATAACTAAGGCCATAAGAGGCCCCACTACAAGTGAACCTTTGAGTCATGTCTAAAAAGAGTTGTTTTGTGTATTGGCTAACTTTGGACCAATGTTGGGCAACCAATCAAAGTATGCTTTGGCTCTCTTTCAAACAAATAACCAAGGTACCAATGCAAATATAAGGGAGGGTGGTTTGAAACCATGCACAATTTTTAGAAGATTTGGTTCACGAGTTTACTCAACCTTTGGTAAAGTTAAAATCATATAGATCAAAAGAGAGTAAGGTAACTCAAAGACCCAAGGTGAAAACTAGTACACAAAAGCCTAGATCTTTGTGATACACCCAAACTACAAAAGCTAGCTTCAACTTTGAAAATTTGACCCTAGAAGTTTAGAGGAAAGCTCTCTAGATTATGAAGAAGACAAAATGAACTAAGCAACTCAAGATTTAAAAACATACGTGAATCACTAAGTATAAATTTAGGACCAAATAGGCAGCACAACATCACCACATGATTCTAAGAGGATAAAATATGTTCTAGGACCCAAATCATGAGTGATACGCAAGATGACTTGAGTCCACTAAGATGATAATGTGATTTTGATTCTTAATAAACAACCTTCAATCAACATAGAAAATTAAACCCAAGTTAAAAAAAAGCTTAATGCACAAATGGCGAACCCACTTTGATGCACCAACACTTAAAACTCAGAAAGATTCAATTTTGAATGTGGATTATAAATGAAGGATTTAAATAAATTAGGTAAAATATCTAGACTCAATTGTGTAGCATGAATGTACCAAAGTGGATGACATGACACAAAAACAAATTAAACAAGGAAAAGATGAATTTTCCATTTGGACAACGTAATGCCTCCCTTGCTTAAAAAAATTGAGGACAATGTGTTTTGGTTAAGTTCATTTAGTTAACAAGTAGTTTTAGACACAAATCAAGACCAAGTAAGCTAATGACAAAAAACAAATGTCTTAATTCTAAACTGACAAGGTATGGCAAAGTGGGGTCTACTAAACTAGTAAGGTTTTGATCATTCTATGGGAAATAATTGCATAATGACTTTCATGTCAAACAATGCAAAAGACAAGCATATAAATTAGGTGACAATGGCATTGACTAGTTGTAAAAAAGGTCTAGTCCTTTTTACAACCACTACATCCTACTATTCACTCAGTGTAGTGCGATGTCCAAATACAGATATGTCCCATGTGCAACTCCAAAAGAGTCAAATAAAGTCAATGTTGGGAGGTGAAACCCCAAGTCAAAGCTTCCCTAAATAACTCGCATGAGGTAATGACGTCCCTCTCACAAGCCAAGTTTGCATAAAAATAAAGAAAGCATAAAATAGAAAGACTTTAGGGTTGTTTTCAAGATCACCCAAACTTTGATGAGTTTTTGAGGAGTGCTTTAGATGAAATTCTTTATAAGCCTTGGACTAGGCTATTTTCAATAGGAATGGCACATTTGATTCCAAGGGATCCCTAAATGGGACAAATAGAAGAGCATACACGAAACATTCCTCTTTTTGCCAAACAAAACCTAAGTAAACAACTATTGAAAACAAGAATTGATAAGTGTGTTTGATTTTAAAATCAAATGAAATGTTTGGTGGTGTTCATTTGACCCCTTGGTCTTAGTTGCAAACTTTGAAAACATTCACCAAAACATCTAAATTCTTTGTTAAACACCCAAAACAAAGTTCCTAATTCATTTTTAAGCATGAAAGAGGTGATTTAAACATGTTTTTAACAAATCAAAAGCTTGTTCTTGTAGCAAAAATGTCAGCATGTCCTTTAGCTTTGAAGCTCTTTTTAGCTTAAAATAATGAACTTTGAAAAAGTAGCTCTCAGGTCTATGTTTTTTGAAAAACATAGTGACCGACGTCAGTTACTTTGGCTAATGGAGATCTAACCAATGTTGTTTTGCTAATCAATGTTGGTTAAGCAGGTAACCGATGTCGGTATGCTTATCGACATCAGTTACTATTGAAAAATCGTGGTAAACAAAAATGGCAAAATAAAGTTAAAAAATCAATTTTTAAGAGTTTTAAAGGCTCAAATAAATATTTTAGAGTTTCAAAAGGATCTCCTTCATGTGTAGGATGCATCTAGTCCCATCAAGTGTGCTAAGATGTAGAGAGAATTACAAAGTAAGTTATTCAAGCATTAGTCCATAAATAATGAAATATGCAAAAAGAACTAACTAACCAAGCCTATCTATTCCTATAGGAATTACAAAGGATATCAAGAAACAAATGAAAGAAAGTAACATCATATTACCTTCCCAAATGGATTCACCATACCTATGTGACTCAAAAGAATGTTCTCCCTTGATCAAGCATCCTTGTCTTTGTCAACAATGGTGGTAAGCTCCTCCAATGACTCAAGAACACTCCATAAAACCTAGGCTCTTCATTCCAAATCACTGAAATAGCCTATCAATAAAGCTTGCAAACAAAATCTATGATCAAATGCAAAGCCATGTGGATATAATTTAACACTATAACTTTGAAATATTCAAGATTAAAATTCATGTCTATGGCCTCTCTATTTATAGATTTTTGATATTGGTCAAGAGCAACTATGACCGTCCATCTCAAGATTTAGATATGTGGGCATGGATAATCCTAATATTTGGAATTAAATCCATAATTATATTCATCATGACCCTAGAAGAAGGAGCATTGAAGAGGCATTAACTAGGCATGGGTGACCCATAATCCTGATATTTGTGGCATTTATGGCCTAGGGATGTCTTCCCAAGAAATGATGTCCCCTAATGATGCACTAGAGTTGTATTCCCATTATTAAATGATGTCATTTTAAATCTAATGCGTTAGAGTTGTATTCCCATTTAGGATGTTTCCAACACTATCTAACAAAGGTACATGATGTGTACCAATGAATTAGAAGAAAAGAGTGATCTAGAGCACTAAATGGTGAAATGGTCAATTTGACTCAAAATGATCTAATCAAATTTAGTTGGCCCATAAAATGCATTTCCCTATTTAGGGATACTTTGACCTAAACTAGAACTTGTAAGTGACAAGTTTGAATCATTTAAGGCATTTTATGGATTTTGACCTAAAATTTTGAGTGTAATTTGAGTAAGATTGACAATTTCAACACAAATGGTGTTAGGAATTAGATGTCTAAAACAAGTATAAGTGCACTCAAAATGACATCTTTGATGATATTAAAAATTTAACACCCATATCCCACACAAAAGATTTAATTTTATTTAAAAACATTTGTAAATGGTTAGATTTATCATCAAAATCAGAAATGTTTTTTGTACAAAACTGATTTTACAAAAGAAATATCTAAGACCAAATTGATATTTATGGGGTGATAAATCCTTAATAGATTTAATATGTTCTAAATCAATTGAAATTTTATTTTTATATATTATATGTCCTAAAAATTCCTTTTATAACTCTAAAAATAGACTTCTTAGGATTTAAAGAAATACCATATTTTATACATCTTGTGAAAATTTCATGAAGATATTTGATATGATTCTTTATTTTCTTGGTATGTAAAATAAGATCATCTAGGTAGAGCTAAATAAAAATCCCAATTAATTCTTCAAAAGCTACATACATAGCTCTCTAAAAAGTGCCCCTACATTCATAAGACCAAAATGTATTATGTCAAAAGTAAAAGTTCCTCTATGCATAGTAAACATAGTCTTATGTTTATCATCTAGATTAACAAAAATATGATTATAACCAAAAAATACATTAATTAAAATCATCGTATTATATCATGAAACTTGTTATAAAATATGGTCAATTATAAGAAGAGGAAAATTGTCTTTAACACTAGCCTTATTAAGATTTCCAAAATCTACACAAAGTTTAATATCACCATTTTCTTATGAATAAGAACTAGATTAGCTACCTAACCCAAATATTTTTTAAGAATTATGACACCATCATACAACATTTTATCAATCTCCTTGTTGATGGTGTATTCCAATAAGGGGATTATCCTTATAAGCTTTTGCTTAATAGGTTTAATACTAGGTCTGATAGAGATATCATAGTTAATTATATTGATATCATAACCTTTTAAGTATTTATAAGACCAAGTAAAAATATAAATGAATTTTTAAAATAGTTTAATAAACTTAATTTTTTTCTCATTAGTACATTGAGTTCCTAAATAAAATTATTTAGGATCTTCCTCAATACCCAGATTGATGGGAATAGTCTCACCTATCATTTTCCTAGAAGGCTCCTCAATGCATGAAATTTTAAATTGATAATTAGGAGTGAACATTGACTCTAAGCTGAACAAGCTAGTAGGTAATTTTTTAGTACTTAACTACAGATAATCACCATAATTCAACACATAATCACCATGATAAGAATAACTTCCTTGAATTAAAAAACCAATATGATCATCACAATTGAAAATAAGCCAATTTTCATTTAAATTTGGGCACCTTAGATGTGAAAATTTTAAAAAGAGAGAAGTCAACACTTAGTTCAATTTCACTTAAAGTAGGATTTGAGGTGAAAACAACAAGTTTATTATCTCAAATGTTAATTTTTCTAAATATATAAGTGATATTAAAAGATTAGAAATTTTCAATAAGTGACCAAACCTTTTGAGTATATATAGGTAGACGAGTTTGATTATTTTTGTAAATCATTTTAACTTATCTAATAATTAACTCTAAATCACCAAAGACTTCTGAATATTTGATATTAAGTTCAATCAAATTTTAAATACCTAAACATAAGGCTTAAAATTCCCTTGTATTATAGGTATTATGAAATGATAATTTATATGCATAATGAAATATTTTACTAATATGATAAATTAAACAAATTCAAACACCACTACCATGTTATGAACATGCTTCATAAAAATATAGAGACCATAAAGTATCTCTAGAAAAGGATATTTTTTGTTGTTTTTAGGTTCATCTAAAGTTAACAACTCATACATACCAATAATAGTTTTCACATAGGTAACAATAGTTAGTATGGAATCTATAGGGTTACTAAACCATTTCTCTCTTTGTATGAAAGCAATCTCATTGCCAATAGGAATCCAAGTTGTATCCTTTCCTATGAAATCACCAGTTGCTTTTGATCAATCTCTTCCCAAGAACATAACATAATTGATAGGAATATATAATAATTGAACATTGGTCATACATCTAATTCTTTAATCTTGTATGATTTTGATAACAATATCGTGGAACTTACCAAAGCTTTTGGTTTGATGAGAATAAAAACCTATGAGTTTCCTATTATCAATTTCGTAAGATATGCCCAATTGATCAGTAATGAGTTTTCAAATTATATTCTTATAGGTCCCTATATCAAGGATACATTTTTAAATATTTTTATTATTAGTTTTAACTAAAACATAAAAAGATGTATATAATCACTAGGAGGATCATGGATCAGAGTAAAATTAGGAAATTATTCATTATTTTTATTTTTTGAAATCTTACCACATTTTAAAAAATTGGGTTTTTTTAATTGAAATTCAATTTCTATTAATTTAAAATAAAAAACTAATAGCACAATGCTAGTCATACAAAAAATGGGTGGAAAAGTCACACCCTGAATACCAAATCGAGCTAAAAAAACCTCAAGAGAAATCAAAGTCTAAAATATTTGGCCACATGCAATTGATAACCATAGTTAAATTAACTCAAGTGCATCTCAACAAAAAAAGATAATAAAATAACACAAACATCAAGGAAAACACTAAGCAACAACTATAAACATGGTGATCATAGGAGGAGGTGGAGGTAGAGGGTCTTGAGGCTTCCCTCCCCAACCATCCTTAGTTGGGGGATCTTCATCCATAGGGAGGGGGTCCCAACCATTATCTTGTTGGTTAGTGTACTTGTCATTCTGTATTTGTGAATCCTGGTAGGAGGGAGAGATGGCTATCTCTACATGTGGAAAATTTTTTTGTAAAGGGGGACTCCACCCCCCCCACCACTACTATATTTGTCTCTATCAGATCCTCATAGAAGAGAATGATAGTGATAATAAGGGGAGGAATTACTCCAACTTCAAGACTTCTATTTGCAAGAGCAGTGGTTCCTTACCCCATGTTTATGACCCACATGAGGAGAGTGATGAAATAGAGAATCAGGTGGCTCATGACTGACTGTGCAAGGAACATTCTCTCAATGGTCTAGGAGAACTTGAAAATGATGAATCTCAAGCTAAATATTGTCTATTTGACTATGAATTTGGAGGGTAACATTAGGAATCACATAAAATTTGTTTATTTTATGTTAATCTCATTATCAAAACATGTTTGATTTCTATATTTCCAAATATGAAATAAAATATTAGTATAGAAAATCTACTAGAATCTATTATATCTTACAAGTAATAGGATGAAGTCCCACAGGAGAGCCATTTTCTAAGTAAGAATTTTAGGATTGAAGGGTTTGAAAAAGTGTATGATTCCATCTTCAAGATGACTGAGCATGTGGGAAAAAACAAAAGAGGTGTTTGTGTTAGAGGTAAAATCACTAAGAGGGGGGTGAATCAGTGAGCCCAAATATTTAAATTTCAATTAAAAACCTTTAAAACTATTAGACAACCATCATATATAAACTTGATCAAGCAACATTAACACGAGATCTCATTCATTCAATACAGACACAAGATTAAACATATAACACATAGTTCTTATGGGGAATAAAAACCAGTCTCAAGCCTACAACACATGGAATACTTGTCCTATAAGAAATTATAAAAAAGAGACTGGTCAATTACTTTAGACCAAAAAACCTTGATCAAATCCTTTAGACTAAAGACCTTTAGTGAAATACCTGTTTCATAAGGAGAAACTACCTTTAAGGAAGATCAAGTCCTTTAGACCCTCCTTTGAACACCTCCATCTTAGAATTGAAGTATTCAACCATTTATGATGGATCTCTAATTATATAACCTTTCAAAAAATTCCTCTCTATCTCATATAAGCCTCTCACATAGTCACGTCACAATCTCTCTCCATTTTTACTCAAACTGTCCTCATATGCACACTCATACCTCTTCACATATCCTCAATCTATAAGAACACTATTTATATATCATAAATATGACCTAAAATTCATACACATAGTCCTCAATTTTATCTACTTTTTAACTCATCAATGGGGCATTCTACCTCTCCTTCATTCCGTAACTCTCACATATACCTTGCACTAGTCTCACTCACAAGTCTTCCACACACCTAGAAACCATCATATTTGGTTTCACTATTTATAGATAATTTTTGAATTATAAATATAAAAACCTTTCCTTTTAGACATAGCACATGGATTCACCCTTAAGGCATCTTACATGGGTCACACTTAAGCACAACTTTCTTTCAAATAGGCGTAAGTCACCTTTTAGGTCCTATGGAGACCCATTCACCTCTTTGACACTTCTCTAAGAAAAATAATAACACAAGACCAATTTATAATACATATAAACATTCCACATGACCACTTTTACATCCTAAAATTATCATATTTTCCAAAACACTCTTCTTCTAAAGCATAATTTCCTCAAACAACATTATATGCACGCAGTCACCAGGAATAAATACATAATCAACTTGTAAACCTTTATTTATACTACATATGATTGGTTAAACATTAATAATTAAATAATGAATAAATATGGTCCTAATGTATTATAAAACATTCCAAAATTAATAATTCATCATGATACATCAAAACAACATTAGAATGAGCTCAATTACCCTTCTCGGGTCACTTGCAGAACATAATCAAACATAGTCAACTTTGGACCTTCATAACTTTGACTATAAATACTTTCATATCTTCAAATATATATTTATATATTAATCTTGGATTATTATAAATATTTTATTTTTACACCATGGTTAAATTATATATATATTGAAATATATAGCATAAAAACCAAACACTAGTTTTTCTTTTATTAAATTCAAATATTTGAATTCAAACAATCACAATTAAACCTCAAACACCATGTTATCATCTCAAGTACTCACTGATTAGATTAAACACACACCATTGATATTATTTTAATAATATAAAAATTTAACACAGTGTGCCAATGCCAAAAGGTAAACTTGAACATAGTGACCTCATCTTATGCACTCTTGTAATATTGACTCAACACATAACGTCAATCTTTACAGATCAATTAGGTCTTTATCTTATAGCACTCACCATTATATCTTTCTCATGACCCCCATGATCATGAAAATTTTCACCCTCACATTCCTCTTGAGCAATTTTACTATTATACATCATGCCCTTTTTACCATCTCTCTCAACACACACCGTTAGATCAAAACTGTACGATCGCTTGTGCATTGTTGTATTGTAAAAGAAGCTCGATCTTTATCTTTGTTAACCAATGATAAAGTTGACCTATTTGAATTTATGTGCACCATATATCTTCACTGTATGATCAAATTTAAGCCATTATATCTCCATTTAGACATGATCTTTAACATCATCCAAAATAGACTACGTATGGGGACTATTGCTATATGCCTAGAAGGCTAACTTTGCACCTCCATATCTTTTGATTTGATCAAAGTACATGCTCTAAAATTTATATCTTATGATATACTCACATATGAAAGTCTAAAAATGTGTCAATCTACTCTTGTAATCCTCACATGTGTGAGATATAATGACATTAAAATGCCTCTTTATATTTATCTATTCACAGAGCCAACTATGTCAAGAATTATCTAGAAAGACCAACTTTACACATGCATAGATTTTTTCATGATTTAGTGATGACATAAAAGTTAGATAAAAACAACTAATCACAAAACTAAACAAACCCATATGATCATCTTCTCCTAAAATGTCCACATGTGTGAGATATGCCACCATTAAAATACCTACTCAGCTTTTCTTACCACATTGCGAATTTGGATAAGTATGGGAAAATACTATCAAAATGCCTGCGAGCCCAACTTTGCACTTGCATATATTTTGCAATGCTTCATCATTAGACTTTAGACTTTACATAGAAAATAAGGATTAATATGATCATAACCATATGACCAACCCCCCTGACTCATCCATACGTGATAATTATGATGTTATCAAACTGCCTACTTAGATTTTTTGCCATTGGATCCAAAATGTCTAGATGAGAATAATGATGAACTGGATGAATTCCACTTATGCACATCAGATCTCCAAAGAATATAAATCCTCTTATGGGACCCCTTGCACATTTTCAAATCACCATACTCATCCCTAAACATCTTTAACCATGCCAAAATTGAAGATCAAGCAAGACAATTTCAAGCATACGAGGACAAGCACATTGTACACTTTGTCATTGTCACTTAGACTATCAAGTTACTTCATCCACTCAATTGGACACCTCCATGACATCATTTAAAATACTCTAATAGCTTGATGTTTTTTGGATGTTGACAAACTACGCAAGTGGGATTAAGAACCCCCATGTGCTTGAGCCAAGTTCCCATGGATAAACCCTTGTAAAGAATACACCAAATGAAGTGTGCCTTTTTAGGTTTGATACAATCTTCCAAAATGTTATCAAATCTATTAGTCCAAACCTGATGAAGGGATTTGAGAGACCATTAGTGATTAAGAACTTGTATGTTAATATGTTGTGGGGATAATAAATTATAACTCATTCGAGGAGAGTAATGAATGAATGTCATGGATATAGGCTAGGACCAGTCCTTCCACCATGGTGTGAGAAAGTAACTCTAATATTTTGTAAGTACTCATCATGTATGAAACTCTATAATTTAATAATGGATTCTACATTTCCCTATTAAACTAAAATTTGGCCTTTAGTATAGTCCAAAGAAGCTAGTCTCTAGAGGCCTTATAGAACAGATCACCAATCATGAGAATAAATTTCTTAAATAACTTTGATATTTTGATCCAAAGACCATGGCAAAAGGGACATTATGTAATGTCAGCTAAGGAGACTACCTTAATGACTGGGAGTTTAGAGAAATACCACTTCTAAACCCCTCCCCTACCCAAATAAAGTGAGATTTAAGCTCTTCTTAGGCCTTCCAAATAATTTACATGATAAATATGGCCCCTAATTTTATAGACACTGGTGATATAAACGCATTGTGAAAGCCTATGCTTTGTCAAGTTTTTCTATAGAAAAGAAAACTTGATAAATGAAGTGTTGTAGTAAAATTTTATAGGTTTCATCACCTTCCAAACTTCTAATGATCCATTTATCACCAAGAGTTATTCCCTAAATATTTATGTCAATAATATCAAACCTAAAATCTTCTTCAGGACAACAATAAATATCCCAAGAGACGTGATGAAAGCCATGGTGGCCTTCAAAATAAGCCCATAAAAAATCTTGTAGTAGCTTTTCAAGCTTCACATAAGAGGCATTTGAAGGGGCTCAACAAGATGAGAAATAAACATTACTAGCAGTGAGCACCCTAGAGCAAATATGGAATTTTATGGCTAAGGTCAAAGGCTTAGTGATCCATAAAGAGATTTTTTCTCCACTCTTTGAACCACATAAGATGAAAAATCAACAGGAGAGGCTTTGAAATTGAATGGAATTCCTAAAAATTTAAATTAAATCCTTAGAAGGATCTATTTCCACATATGTCCCTCCAACCAAGGAGGTTTGGGAAATAAGGATTGGTGATATCAATGGATTTTATGCCATTGGATAAATGACCCAGAGGTAAGGAAAAAAATATCCAAACATTCCATGACATGCTTGATAGATATTTCATCCTCTAGTAGGGTGAGAAAGGAGTCATCAATAAAGAACCCATTGATTAAATGGTGGTCTAAATTAGGTAGAGATATCCCTTTGACAAGACCCTTAGAAGCATAACTAGCCAAAATAGATCTAAAACCTTCACTAACCAACACATAAAGTGAAGGGGATAGGGACAACCCTATTTGATGGACCTATGGAGCTCAAAGTGTTGAGACTGAGAGCCATTGATGGTGATGCAGGGCTTAACATCTTGAAAAAGCATATTGATAGTATGAAAAAACTTGGGGCCTGTTGGTTGATTATTTTGTCTATCAACGTACTGGTAAACAAAATAGGTCTTATCAGCCAAAGCAAGAAGATTAGTTGTCCTAATGTGTAAGTTTATAACATCAGAAGGAGACTTCTCTCTCCTCTCATCAAGGGGAGGTTCCCTATGGATATGCTATGTATATATATGAATAGAAAATAGTACTCAAGGGTAGGACCAGACATCCATCTCTCTTTCTTCAGAGATGATGTATACAAAACAAAGGAAGAACTCAAGAGAATGACAGATAACACTCCTCTTCTTTTAGAAGAACTGTTCAACTAGCCACAAGAATACTCCTATAAATAAAAGTAGAATATGACTAAAGTATGGTAACCAACAAATCAAGACACAACGCAAAGTCTGCACATGAAATACTCAAGAGTGATATACGAAGAACAATGAAAGCTCAAAGTCTTTCCAAAGTTCTTTACACAGTAATGAAAATACAAACACACTGAAGGCAGCTATGGGGGCACAAAGTCTCTCCACAGTTGATTCTCCAGGACACCTTCTTGACAAACTAACTAATTTTGCTTATTAAATCAATGAAACAAACAAGATATCACAGCACAAAGTCTAAAAAAGTCCCTTGTTTTCATTAACAAAATATGATAAACAAACTAAGCATAAAGTCTCGATGATGCCTCTCAATTTTGGTAGAGTTTCGTTCCCCTTATCAAAAAGAAGATCTCCTTATTACCATCGAAGAAATTCCCTCTTAAGAAGGATTTGGGAATAATCAATACATCAATTTGCGTTGGAATCTGTTAAGGAGATGCGCAGGAACTTAGGGGTGCTTTACCCATTTGATTTTATCAATGCAAGGAAATAAGTCATGCTTATTGAAAGTTTGTAACTTCCAATGTTCCACTTGGTAATCTGATCTTATCGTTCCTCCTTGTCTGGCTAATTGAATCAGGTCTTGGATTTAACTTGCTATTTTATTTCTTCCCCGCATTCTTCTGGTCTTGGCCTTGAAAATTGTGAATGTATTCTATCCTATGGATCAAAGGATCAACATCTATTTTACTGTCTCTAAAATTGATGTTTACATGCCCGTCACTGTGTTTCCAATGGCTAGTTGACTGTGTTGAATTTGACGTGTTCGGGTGCGTCATCCCTTGGTCTTCTTTTATCTTTCCACTTGGCACTTTTCTAGACTGGACTTTTCCCTTTTGAGCCCTAAGAAATGATCCTTCAGCTTCATTTGTTGGCTCTTCACAAATTTCCCCCAGGCTTTCCTTTAAACATTCCCATAAATTTCCCCCAGGCTTAATGTCTGGGTGAAATTCATTCCACCAAGTCTTTGAACAAGTCAAAGTGTCCTCCGCAAGGGCACTTGTCCTTCAGAAAAGTTCACTTAGCATTGAACTATCCTTTTGAACTTAGTCGATGAACCTTTGTTGAATCAGTTCAAAGGTTCAATGAAGCACGCCAAGCCTTTGAAGCAAAGCCGATGAAAGCATTAAACCACTTGATTGAACCCACCTTTGAACTATTTAAATTTGAACCAAAGGATGAACCAAATGTTGAACCTGCTGCTGATTGTTTGCCGATGAAAATTCCTATAGAAGTCGTGAAGCTTGTTGAACTTGGACATTGAACTGTTCCTTTGGTTGAACCGACTGTTGAACTTGCTAAAGTGACTGAACTTTGAACTTTTCTCAAAAAATGAACAAATGCTGAAAATCAATTCTTTTGACTGAAAACCGCCTGCAAGAATCTGTAGATTTTCTGAGAAGCTCTGAAAATGAGAAATCTGAATACCTAAGACAAATTTTAAAAATGGAAGATATTATTTTGGTTTGTAGAACCAAAATAATTCAAATGTTGTTCCAAAAATGACTATTATTTTTAGGAGACAATAGGGCCAAACCCCAATGCATATAGCATAGCTATAATAAAATTCCACTCTATACAGTCATACACTTTCTCAAAGTCAATCTTGATGAACAAGGCCTTATGGCTGGATATTCTAGCCCATTCTATTCCTTCAAATATAGAAATAACATTGTCCAAAATATATCTATACTGAATGAACCCAATTTGTTCACTTCACATAATTAAGGGAAGTAAGTAATTAATTCTGAGAGCTAAAGCTTTGGCTATGATTTTTTAGGATGCATTTAGCAAAGTGATGGCTCTCTAGTTGGTAATTACCTCAAGATCCCTTGCCTTATGGATGAACTTGATGTTTCCCTAATTAATGAGGTAGACTAAGGAATTGGTTAGGACTACTTCAAAATAAACATTATGGAGATCAGGTCTAACCATGTACCATAAGGTTTGAGATCAGGTCTAGCCATGTACCACAAGGTTTGATAGAATTCATAGGGAAAGCTATCAATGGTTAGGGATTTATTAGAGACCATCTACATAACAACTTCCTTATGGTCATTGACATTGAGAAGATTGTCATAGGTAACTCTCTGAGATTTCAATAGCTTATAAGGGACCACGTAAAGGCAATGGGTGAGGTTAACCTCATGAATAAGAGACAAAGGTTACACTATAAAGACACCATAATAGTGATGGATAAAGGCTTGGAGGTATCTATAAGTTTGGTAAGCCTATCTGAAGCACTTATAATGGATTTGATTTTTTCAACTTGTCTTGACTGAAGGAAAGCAAAAAATTCCTTAGTCACTTTGTCTCCTACCTTTAACCAATGCATCCTTGCTCGATGTTGTGCTCCTCTAGCCTTGTAAATCTTTGAAACATGGAGCTTGTACCTCCACATGGTGACCTAAGTCTATAAATGAAAGTTTAAAGGCATAATTTCTAATTCCTATGAAATCTTAAGGTATTCATAGTTTATAGCATTATAAATTCACTACCTTAAAATAGTTGCTTATTTTCCATAGTGTTGTGGGTTATAGCATAAAACCACCAGTCAATATAACCAATGTCCCTTATCGGCTTAGGGACTAGATTCCAAATCTTGGTGATATGATCCATTGTCCACTCATGCTTGATATGGGTAGTGTTGAGATAGAACTAGGAACCCTTGGGTTTAACTTGAGGGGAAGTCCAATTAATACAAAAATAGATGGGATGATGGTCAAAAAATAAAGAGTATGAAATGATAGACATAATTCATCCATATATGGGAGTGAAGAAGAAAAGGTATTGCTTAGAAAGGAGGGAATGATCAAGGAATTTGAGGACCCAATCTTCTCCCTGATGAAATTTAGACCAAGTAAACCGTGGGGAATTTGAATCACCCTTTTTGCCATGATTTGGATCAAAGACCCTAAGTTTATTTCACATGTATAACTAAGATTTTGGTTTTCTTACACGCCATATCATGGGAAGGAAACCTTCTTTGTCTTCCAAATAATAAATCATGTTAAAGCCACCACATAGAATCTAATGGGCATTTAGGAGGGAATCAAGTAACCATCTCCATATTAGGGAACATTCCACATCATTAGATGCATATAGATCAACAAGGATAATGATGCAATTATCAAAGTCAAAAAGAGTCTAGACCACCAAGTGGGTGGGTTTGAAACCCCAAGAAATGATATTCTGAGACAAGTCAAGTGTCATCAAGGTGACAATTCCCATATGGCTATACTCATGATAGATGCCCTGATAGAGGGCCCCAGGCTAGATAGTGCAAGTTGTATATTGAAGTAATAAGCCAAAAATAATGATTTTTTACATGCATATAATTTTCATGTGATCAAAATGATGAAAATTATTCCTAGACATATACTTATGAGTTAGATCAGTGAATCCTTGAATGTTAAAAGAATAAACTATCATTACGAAACATATAAATTCATATCATTTCCCTCAAAGAGGTCTGAAAGGGATACAAACTGATTGAAAGTTGATCTTGAAAGGGAAAAATCTCCTATCTTAAAGGTTTTCCTTTTATTTGGCACATAATCCACATATACATAGGGAGAGGGACTATGTGAGTAGCGTATGATAGCCTTTCAGTTGAGGGTTACAATCCCTAGATCTAAATCTGAATAGTTCACACCTAAAAGTAGTTGTGATAAAGGAGTCATAGGAGTAGGATATGGGGAAGACACAAACTGAGTGACTACTTATGATGAGTGAGAGATGGGAGGTAGGGGTTTAACTTGAGATGGTGTCGGGGATTTTTTATAATGGGATGAGGAACTTGGACCTATTAAGGGATGATATACATCTAGATGAGGTTTACTATTTCCACAAGCAATAATATTTTTCTTATTGGAAATCGTGGTCCACCCATCTAAGGATAGGGGTTTTGTCTTAGACCCAATTTTGTATTAAGGGACCATAAGAGTGGGGAACATTATAGGACATTCCCTAATCATGTTTTTTTAGGCTTGACACCTAAAATAAGTGTTAGAAAGGTTAATACAAAGGACATGCTGAGATAACTAGTTATTGCCCACTTGATTGTTGATAGAATCTTTAAGTTCTTTGGCTAGGTCAATTTTTATATAGACCCTTCCCTAGGGCCAAGATCCATATAAATTTGGTTATGCATGGTAGATAAAGTGGCCCAAAGTCTTGATAAGTTGTTTGATAAAATTTCACAGAGGTAGAGGTAAACTTGAAAACTCTACCCATACTATGATTCTAATATTTACTTATTCAAACACTTGGAAGTCTCTGATCTAGAGGGAAAAAACAACTATGGTGTTGCAAATAGACCATGGACCATGGTTAAAAATGGCTCTATAGTGTTCAAGGTTTGTGAAATGAAACACGAAGAAACCCTTGGTGAGATTTTGGACTCCTTCCAGTTTCACCCCATGACCAATTATTTTAAAAGGCTCTCTAGAGGAAATTGACATATAAAGTAAGAAACAAGGGTAAAATTTTAAAAATAATGGAAAAAATTATCAAACTCTGGTAAGTCTATAATCACATCTTGAAGAGGAGTATCAGAGTCAGAATCAGTACCTCATGGTAAAATTTTAGGACAAACTTCCAAGCTTGTTTTGGTGCAATGGCTTCTCTAGTTCTTGATGGTGGCACCTAAATCAAATGATGCAGGAAGGTTAGTGGAAGCCATTTAATATAGGGAAAGGTGATTAACCACCCAAAGGGTAGATGGGTAGCTTGACTCAACATAGTAAATCCACTATCAATAACTACCTCATAGATCAAACAGATCAATAGTGTGATGAGAGGTAGGAGGAAACCCTACAATCCCATAGACCATAAGTGCTCTATACTCTCCTCCCTCCTCTATCAAAATTTCAAAATGATATAAAAAATGAGAAACTTGTCCACCAAATTTGGGTTTTTGATTGTATCATTAATTTTATCAAGCTGACTAGGTAGACCAACAACCTATAATAATTAAAAAATACACTTTAATAGTGGCTAAATCATCTATGATATTATAAGAACCAACATCAAGATGATGCATGTGAGTATAATTATTGGGTTTATAAGGAGGATACTATGTATTATTAAAATTATTAGATAAAAGGTTATGTTATTAGGAATTAATTATAACATTATCAGATGTAACATTATTCTATGTACCTTTACCTTTATATTGATTTTTAGAGGATAATGGCTGATTATTAGTTGTGTTAGAATTATCTTTTTAGATAAACTTATAATCTCTTTGTCCAGTGTTGACATCATAAACATTAGTGGTTTTAACATCGTCTAAAGATTCATCAAATTCACACATGTTTATGTTATTAGCTAGATCAATGGAGAGAATACCCTTTTCACAAATAAACTTTTTAAACTTTTTCACATCTATACAAGTATAGGATCATGATCTAATTAAAAAATTTTCAATAATGAAAATTTAATTCATTTGTACTTTTCTAAGGGTTAGTAGATTTACCTGATGTATAAGGTTTGCCATTTAATTATCACTTGATGGTGACCAACTCATTGACAATATTATGAATGGATTTTAAAATTTATGTATTATTAGAATTTAAGCATGTGGTAACTCTATCTTTAAATCAAAAACATTTCAATTTATTTTCATACTCAATGTAGAAAGTTACAATTTCATCATAATTTATAATATCTTTCTCTTATAAAACCATTTTATATTTTAGAGGCAAAGTGTATACACATAATATTTTCAACTTTTATCAAATACTGATACTTTACATCTTGAAGTAACCCATCAAGACTCAATCCCTCTAAGTGCACACCGAGAAAGGGGTGGGTAGACCATTGGTGCTTCACAAGATTTTTGTCCCTTATTACCACTTATTACCAATCCAACTAGTTCCTAAAACTATTCCTTCCCTAAGCTATTACTCCTCATTGGCACACTCCTCTAGTCTTTTCCACTTTCCATCCCTCTTTTCCTCACTTTAAGTCTCAATTGTTAGTTGACTGTGCTAGGTTGGCTAGGTCGACCCTATATATTTTTAGGTGATTTTTACTTAGGAACTAGTTTGGCCTTTGGTCGACCTAGATCATGACATAGTGAATAATTATCTAAAATTATGCTAGGTCAACTAGGTTGATCCTATCGGTTGGGATTTTGAGAAGGGTTTAGGGTCAAATCCACCTATATATACAAGATAATTTCATAATTATTTCAATATACAATCAAGAGTTATTATTCACTTGTACTTCTTTACAATATGCTCTTACACCATTCTACTTGAGGAGTCTTAGCTTAGGGTTTCTACTTGGAGAATCTAGTCTTGGATGCTTTGGCCTTTATTAGTGATCCTTAAAAACCATAAAAACCTCTTGCAAAGATCCTTTTTCCAAGGAAGATATTGAGTCTCATTGGGTTCATCATTCAGGTAAGTATTCTCTAAATTTGCTCCTCTCTTTAGTAGATTGAAGTAGCATAAGTATTGGCTTCGAATAATATTACTCTTCATATTATATGTATTAAGGTCTTAATCATACATAGATTAATTGAGATTATCTTATACATGTTTTGATTATTTACTAACCCCTCATATTGTGCCACAAGCTTTAGTGAGCACTTGATTAGATTTGCTTTACTTGTTATTAGTTTAGTGTGATATCGAAACATAGGACCCCTTTAGGTTTATTGCATGATTGTACTTGACTGGAAGCTTTGGAACCCTCCCTAGCATGGTGTACTAAGGTAAGATATCTTCTAATCAGGTCTAGTGGATCTCCATATTGGTCATGTTACCTCTTAACAAACATGTCCCCAATAGAAAGTGTATGGTATGATTTATCTTCTCTAAGTTAGTATTAATTTATAGACATGATGCATTTCTGATTACATACATTTTGGTGAACTCAACATGAATCTAACCCTTGAAGGTTTTTATTCATTTATTTCATCATTTTATCATTTTATTTTTCACATATTTGTAATGTTGAGTCTACTGTATCAACATAGTACTAAATTCTATACACAAATTTAACACATAGTCACATCTATACGAATCTATTCTATTTGTGAAAGTTTTCCAAATTTTTAGTTTATACTACTAGGTCAACCCAGTCGACCTTGTACATTTTCATGCTATCAACAATAGGTTTCTACAAATATAGGTTAACCCAGTCAACATAGTTAATGGATTTGGCAAGTATAAATCAAGGTTATTCAACAACAATCTTATTTTTCTCTGCATCCTCCAACCCACCAAGGTTATTTTGTATCCTTCGTTATCATTTCTATAATTTGTTATAGTTCTATTTTTCACAGTTTGTAGTCTTTAAAACTACCCTTATATAGTCAATTAGGTTGACCCTGTTGATGTAGTTATGTATTCTATATTCTATCTAGAAAGCTAGGTCGACCCTATCAACATAGTTCATTTTCAAACCTTTGCTTCCACAGTACAAATATGAAATTATCAACCATGTTCTATATTATTTGCATACATTGTCAATTGCAATGACACTGTACTATGTTTAAAATTTGAAATTAACCCATATATGCTAGTAATTAGCTCATACTTTCATTTCTTGTTACTTGCATGCTTAGGATAGATCACATAGTCTAATTAGGTGGTTTTTCAATATACCATTTAGTTACACTATTTTCTCTTTTATGCACCCATTACCAAATCACAAAATCTTAAAAATTATTTTAAAAATTATCTACCCAAGGCCAACCTACTTGTATTTCATCACCAAGGGGGAAGCTGACTTGGTTTTTTGGCCAAGTATAAACACGTGGTTAATGGTATATTTTAGCTAAGCACCTGATACCCTTATAATTATGGTGTGTGAAGTGAGGGGGTAGGCCCCAATACCAAACCAATATCATTAATAATACATATCTATTTCATCCCAAACATCTTGAAACCATTTACAAATCACATCTAAAACTATACTTTAATAATCTAAAAACATTCATGTTGACCACTTAGTTAGCTTTTAATTTCCAATTTGATTGCTTGCTCTCTGCTCAATTGTATGTTGTATTATAAAAACTTTCATTATCCAGTGTTGGTGCAAGGTTTTATGCTATGTGCCTCAATTGGATCAACCTCATTGACCCAATTTATTGTATATTTCATTTCATTTATTGCTTTCAAAAGTACTTGCAAAAATTTTATTGTTTCTATGATCAAATAATTTAACCTAAGAGAGGAGGTTAGTATAGTGTTAGTTCCAAAAACACAATGAGATCAACACACTAACAAGCTAACATATCTAGTCCTAGATCATGAGGGGAGCTTAGTGAACAAACGTATTGAAAACACAACTAAAATGCAAAGAAATAACAACTTCCTTCCCTTCCTTGAATGCTCCAAGAGATCTCTTTGTTGGCTTGCTTAGATTATGCTTAAAAGGTCTTCATCAATGGTGCTTGACTATCTCCATCTCCTCTTGGTACCATGGTTGGCTTGATGGCTTGGATCAATTTTGGCATTATAAAACTAGGCATTTACTCATGAATCAAATCTTGCATTATAACACTACTCTATCCAAGCTCTCCAAATGAAGAGATATAGTATTGCTTTTATAGGCTTTCAAATGACTTGGAATGAGTTAAATACTTAACTTGGTTGGCTTAGTTAACCCTAAAAGGGTTAAAAGGTGTTCAAAATCTCATTATTAGTATGAATAGGTGTGCTTTAAGATATTTTGAATTTGGACAACTCACAAAAGGTAATGATTAGCTTTTTAGGATATTTTTGATATTTGAGTTTTCCCTTTTGATAATTGATATGTGGTATACTAAAAATATTACTTTTATCATGAGCATTTGGCACTTCTTATGGCCTAATGAGATTTTATTTTCTTGATAGCATTGAAGGAATTTTTCCAAGTTATTGATGGCTTCTTCATAGGTATTTATATAGAAAGTAAATTTATCCATGTAGATATATACACAATTATGAAGAATATACAAATATATACTTAAAACAACCATTTAAAAATCATTGGAGAATCACATATCCCAAAAGTAAGGATATGGTATGCATATATTGCCCATGGGTATGTGAAGGTATTTTATCTTAGAATTTTTGGCAAATTATAATTTGGTTGTAACCACTGATCCATTAAGGAAAGAAACATATTTATTCTCCAAGATAGTTTCAAGGACTTGGATAATAAATTCTAGATGGAAGTGATCTTTATGAGTGGCAATGTTAATCTCTCTATAGTCCACATAAATGTGTTATTTTTCACCTTTATTAGCTACAATGACAAGTGGTGATACCCATTGGCTATCTTAAATTATATAGATGAATCCTACATCAAGGATTTTTTGTAAATCTATTTATTATATATATATATATATATATATATATATATATATATATATATATATATATATATATATATATATATATATATATATATATATATATATATATTGTACAATGGGATTCATCCATCTTTGGGTTTGAAAATGGGTTTACACTCATCTTTGATATAGATATGGTGGGTGTATATATCTAGGTGTATTCCTCTCATGTCGTGATTATATCAATAAATAGTTATTTTGTGTCATTGAAGCATGTATACTAACTCATCTTATTGTTGAGTTTAAAGTTGATTAATAATATTAAAATGTTGACTAGGCAAGATGCCAACTATTTTTGACAGGGAGGCCATCATCTCAATATTACCCATCAATTTGTTAAGGCCAAATTCATGAGGTAGAAACTAGTGTAAAGCAACAATATCAATATTAATATATATATATCCTTTAGTGGGAAATATGTGTGTGGGAGGGAAGTCAATATATTGAATAAAATTATCTCTAGGTTGATTTATGGATATATATTCTATAAAAAAAATAGAGATTATTATGTCCTCATATGGCTACTTCAATGATAAGTTTTGATCAATTGTTATGATGTGTTAGATAGTATTATGATCATTTTATTTTGTTTATATCCAAAGATGTTTAGTTTCATAGGAGGGCTATGTGGGTGGGTATGACATTAATTTCTTGGTGTAAATTACATTATAAATGACCATGTTCCCTAATCTATATCTAATATATGCATCCACCATACCTAACCAAGGTCTAACTATAACGAGAGTATAACATTATAAATTTTCCTTGGGTAATAGGATCATAAAATCAATTGGGTATTTCCATGATTTTATATATATAACAAGATCTTCAATTACCTCTTTAGGTCTAATAGTGGATTTATTTTCCATTTCAAGGATAGTGGTCTTTTTTTTTGAAGGCCATGCATTTTTAGTTATTCCATGGTTTCATTAGTCAGAACATTGATGGTAGATCCTAGGTATATAAGATTATTTTGAATGAAGAGACCTCATATGTGCACATCTACATTAGGGCTACCTAGATCAAGTTTTTTGTAGGTAAAATGTTCCCTAACATAAGATTAGAAAGTTTCTAAATTACTTGGATAGTATGAGGGTATTTTATCTTCTGATAAGGTTTCATGAAACAAAAATATCAAACATCTTTGGTGTAGATGGGCACACCTATGATGGCTTGGAACAAGGGTATATGGAAAATACATTTTTCAATTCCCCAAAAAATCTAAACTTTGGCTAGTATTCTTCACATTAATGGTTTAGGCATTCAAGGAAGAGAAGGTTGGGTGGGATAACCTAATTTGTTGATAGAATAAGTACATGATGTGTTCATTATTTTATGGTTGTGGTGGTGGGTCAGTTGTGTTTTTGAAAATATCTTAAGGAGGTGTCATTATTTTGGGTGTGTGGGTTTTTGGACTACCCTCACTGAGTGAATTTGAACACAATTTAACTTAATTTAATTTTTAGGATATACCATCACTTATTTATTTTATATTGGTTGAGACAATTTTTTTTTGGGATTGGGTGCAAGTTGGGCAAAGAGTTGTGGTGCCTAAGGGGGTGGTTGATTTGGGTTATAACATATTAAAACTTGTGGTTTTTGTTTTTATTGTGGTTGTAATCCAACATTTTGGTTTGGCAAAGGTTATTTCCCTTCCATAGCTATTTCCATTGGTTGAAATATTTTACTAAGTTACATCATATATTTTGATAATAATTTTATGGGTTGTCATGTTATATGTAATATGGATACATGTTGATATCCATGTTACTTTTATATGCTACTCCATGTCAACTCTCTCTTATTCTATTATTTCCACCCTTGGCCTTGTGTCTACCATTATTGGCCTTAAAGTTATGGATACCATTATTGGATTTGATATTATTATAATTGGCCTTACAATTGTATATATATTTTTGGAAAATTTTGATTTTGAGGTGGCAATTAAGGTGGTTGATTCTAAGAATTAGATACATACTTTTTGTTAGGAGGAGAAACATACATATTATTAAAAAGTTTAGGATTGAAAGGGTTATATGGTGAAATTACATTCTATTTCCTTGGTTGCTAAGGTCTACTTTGTGAAATAATTAAGACTTTCCTAGTCCAATTCCTCAACTACTTGAAGTTATATTACAACTAGTTATTCCTATGTTATTCATAGAACCTTATAACCTTGGATTGAGTGGCTTGGAATTGACATTCATCCTTATTCCAATGGAAATCAGGACAATAAAATTTTAAAACTTTTTATACCTCCTCTTTCTTTATTTTTGCTTTCAATGTGTCCAACCATGTAGCAATATGGTTGATAATATCCAAATTCATGTATTCCAAAAGATTGTGAATTCATACTTCAGAAAATCCACTCACTGATTTTGATGATGGGAGAATTGTTAAATTTCTTCAAGTCATCTTCATTATAAATATTGAATAATTTATATAAAAGGAACAAATGTCCTTGTAATGGAAATTATGATATATCCTTGCCCCAAATGAGATCCAAGTATTTTATGCATTCCTTGATTATGACTTTCAAGAATACCATCTTAAGTGTCTTAAGTTCTAGCTTGATTTATTTAAATCTTTGTATACTAAAATGAAACCTTTCCATGAAATCTTCTTGTGGTTATTCCTCTTTTTGTGACGTTTTGAAAATGTCATCTCTTTGAGGGTCTCTACCCTTATAATCGTATTAATATTTGTTGAGGAATTTTTTCTTTCATGTATTTTCAATTGATAATATCATCCTTTCCCAATCCCATGAACTATTGGAGATTTGCATCCTTAAGAGTGGCTGGAAATAATTTCAACCTTTTGGCATCTTGGTTTTAGTCTTAACAATGACACATGATGTCAAACTTAAAAAGGAACGTGTTAGGATTTTAAATAGTTATCCATTAGAAGTTAAGCAAGGATAATTGGGGCATATTATTCATGGGGTAAACCCTTATAGTTTTTTTTAATGAGGAATCAAAAAGTGGGAGGTTTATTTATAGTGTTTTCTCCTTAAAAGTCACAAATGATATTGTAAACTACCTTTTTTTCTAGTAACTTTTTTGACCCACCTCTCAATATTTTTCTTAATAATTTTGGACTAAGGGGATTAATGAATTATATTTTTAGGATTTTACATAGGGAAATATTCTCTTTGAGATACAAGTAATGGAGTGAACTCTAATGGGATTTCATTTGGAAACTCAATTAATATATCATCTCGTTTTGCTAGTTCTACTAGTTTTGCAGGTCTAGAATTCCATCTTGGGGCTAGTAGGGAATACATAGCTCTCTTGTAAAGGAGGTTTGGTGAGGATTTGAGGGATTGAAATTAATATTCTTGGGTATAGGTTGGAAAAATTATCACTCTTTCAAAGAGTGTAATATTGTCATTTTCAAGAGTGGTAGGTTCTTCTTGCTCTCTGTATTAAGACTGTTCCACCAATTCTACTAATAATTATTCAAATGCTACTTTTTATTACAATTCTTTAGATGATGTTGGATGTGAGATAAAAAAATGTGTAATTATGTTTATTTTAGTGTTTATAGGTGTTATATCATATTATATACCTATGTCAATGTCCAATTTCTTAGGTATAAATCCACCTAGGTGATCCGTCTCATACTTCATACAATTTAATCAAATTCCTCTTTTAAATGCCCTGATCTATCCTATATAGCATTAGTTCAAAAAAAATGGTTTTATTTTTTTATTTTTACTAATTTAATAACAAAAATAAGAATGAAATTTTATCTAGAGAGTAAGAAACTATCTTAGCTCTTCTGGTACCTAGTACTTGACACCTATCCCTATAAATGATGTAAAAAATGTAGAGGTGTACATTTAAATGTCAATTAAAAGATGCATATTTTAGAAATGGGTAAAAATTGAAAATTTATACCAATTAATATTGAAAAGTTAAAAATATAATGTTATGTATAAAGTATTGAAATTAAAATTAACTAACACTTACAATAAAATGAAAGCATTGTTTTTAAAAGTAAACACACTTTGTTGGAATTAAATTATAAGAGAGTAAATGGTAGAAAAGTAAATTATGATTCTAGTTTAAATATTAATACACATTGGAATTGAAAGGCACACACATGAAATTGAATATTTCACACTTAGGAATAAATTTAACTTATAAGGAACACACAATACTCATTGTGTAACTAAATTATAGAAATGTAAATGCACCCACATAAAAAACTAAATTATATTGATGGATGAGGATCTTCATAGAAAACCTCATGAGTGGAAGCTACCTTGGTTGGATTGGAATTTTAACCCCTTCCTTGGATTCAACATGATTAATTCAAATAGATCAATTTATTAATTCATGAAACCATAACAATAAGGGGATTACTACAATTTGATCATAGTTCTATTACAAGTAATAAAACTATGAAATTTATAATTATTATAATTTATTAATACATTATAACTATGGATTATCCCTTAAGTATATAAGGTTGACTTTATGTAGATTATCAAGACCTAACTAAGTACAAAAATCATTCTACAACTAAACTTACAATAATATACTTACACCAAAATAAAATATACAACAAAAAAATAATAGCTACAACCATGTAAAGACAATATTTCAACTAAAAATCCAATAAGGAGATGAGGTGTAAAGGAAACTAATAGATAATCCCCTATTTTTTAAGAACTACCTTATGCCCATTTAAGGTGAGAACCAAATTAAACATGTATCAACTAACTACCATGACTAGTGAAGAATACCTACAATTGTTACTTTGGGATAAATAGTCAATTACTACAAGTGAATAAAATTAATGTGAAACACTAAACAACACAAAATGGATATAGGTGTTGCATAGGCTGTATATTCTTTGTTATAGGTACCATCTATGTCACAATAAGATTAAATGTTTTGTAATCTCTCTTAATATTAGTAATACCAAAATAATTAAAACAATAAATCATACTAATTTATTTAAGATTAACAAGACTTAGAATACAATATAAAAGATGTGAAATATATATACCAATGTGTTAATATAAAGAGTAATGGGTAAAAATGGTTATATCAAGTCTATGAGTAACAAGAAAAGGAGTAATATTTATGCTAATATAGATTCACATGAGGGACATTTCTAGGGCTCATCATTTGCAATAGCCTTGAAAATTTTGTCTTTAGCTTATCTCTTTAACCTAAACTTCTTGAATTCCTCCTTATTCATCACCACTTACATATAAAATTATAGTTCTTATCCTTTGTGCAATCTCCATTCCATCCAATCTCACTTGGATTCCTCTAATCATATCTACTAAGTCTATACTCTTGGTGTTATTCTTCCTCTAACAAGTATTCCTTTGTGTAGACTTAGAGCCTCACAACAACAATAAATATTCTCTTAAAAAATTTACATTTTACTAACTTAGAGCCTCACACACTTAACCCAACAAAGTAAACCTTTATCAATTGATATAGATGGGAATGGGGGTAAAATTAACATCTACCTTACTCCTTAATCAATATTTTCACTCACAAGTGGATAAACACAATCAAACATAGTAATGAGAATTAGAAACCTAAGATTTTTTATTTAATGAATGATCAAAGATTACATATATTTCATTACACCCACATATTTTCCTGACTAAACTATGAAGAATAAAACTCTATCTTAGTGTCTCAAGAAATGGTTACATTTTCTATTTTAGATATACACCACCCTATCAAGCCTTTATGCTTATACTTATTTCTTTCTTTGCCTCTTTTGGATTGGAATTTAATAAATCTACCTCTCGAATTGAATCTTCTTATCTCAAACCAATTGATCTAAATCTCTCTTGGATATTATGACAAGCTACATTGACTCTTCAAGGTCCTTTCATCAAAAGAGTCTAGAAAAAATATGTATGTTAGAACAAGGACATACATATTTATTTGTTAAGATGAAGGACATAACAAGAAGGGCCCAGAACAAAGAAAGGGCAACAAATATGATGCTAAGCCAAAATAATTAAAATATTCCTCCTCTTCATATAAGAAACCTAAGAAAGAGTGACTCATATATGGCTATTACAAGAAATTTGGGCATTATGAGTCCAAATGCATGAAGAAGTAGATTGACCAACTAACAAAAACACTCAAGAAACACAATATCAGTGTTCTTAATTATTCTAATTAGAGTCCATATACACAAGGGTATTTTGATTCCAAAGACATTAATAAGGGCAAATCACTTATTGAAGTTGTATCCCAACAATCCACATGAATTATTGATTCAAGTTCCTCACACCATATGGCTTAATCACATGACATGTTCTCATCCTTGGAGCCTTATTCTATGCCTTCCATCTTATAGGGTGATGATACTTCCATATAAGTTAGTGGGAGAGGATCTGTTGAATGAATGATGGAACATTTCATGATGTTCTATGTGTTCCCTCTTTATCCACCAATCTCTTTTATATTTATTAGATCACTCACATCGATTCTAGTAAGAGAGTTGAATTCACACCCAATTTAGTGGTCATTAGGGAAGTAGACAATGAATCCATTATTGCATTTAGGAATGCATATCACCAATACAGGTTGTATACTTTCTCACATTTTTCTCTTGATCAACCCTCTACTACATTACTCACTCATTCAACTGAGGTGAGTAAATTATGGCATGATCAATTTGGCCATCTCAAATATCACTACCTAGAGCAACTAAATCATCAATACATGGTTGCAGTGTTGCCACGAGTTAAGTTTTTTGTTGGAGTTTGATAGGGCTACATTCTTGGTAATCATTTAGAGGAGAAGTATAACCAAGGAAAATCATGGAGAGCTACACAAATATTAGAGATAGTTCATAGTGACATTGTTGGACCATTTTCAACACCTTCATTCAACATGATAGAATACGTGCTTACCTTCATCGATGAATTTTTGAGGTATACTTGGGTGTAATCTATTAATTAAAAATATGAGGTTTTTGATCACTTTTAGGACTTTAAAGAACTTGTGAAAAAATAGTTAGGTAAGGCCATTAATATTTTGTACACCAATAATAGTGGTGAGTATGTAAATAACCATTTTGAGCAATTCTACACATCAGAGGGGATTTAACTTCAATATACAGTTCCATATAGTCTTTAATAGAATAATGTTATAGAGCACAATAATAGGTCCTTGAAGGAAATGGAAAACTATATGCTGCACTCCAAGTCTCTTTCACCTCAGTCTTGGGATGAGGCCATCAATTTTTCTTATTACATCCATAACTAAGTTCCTTATAAAGTATTTAAGGGAGTCACTCTTTTTGAAGCTTAGAATGGTTAAAACCCCACTTTGGAGCACTTTTGAGTTTTTGGTTCACTTTTTATGGCCTACATTTTGAATAAGAAATGTAAGGCAATGGAACCTCAGAGTCAATCATACATCTTTGTTGGATATCCTAAGGGTGTTAAAGGATACATGAATCTCCATCCCATCAATCACTAGTTATTCATTGAGAGGAGTGTTTATTTTTTTGATGGTCCTTCAAAATCCACACTTGATACCTCTCCCCATTCCTTAGATGCACTAAGATTTGATGATAATTCAAATGATTCAGATCCACCTAAGTAGCTTCCTAATGATCCAAATTCTTCTTATAGCTTTGATGATGATATTAGTGATGTGGATTACCCTCCTCTTTCTCTTATAATATCTTCAGAGCATGAGGAATCTCCTCATAAAATTTTGAGCACTAGTCCTATTTGGGATAAATATACATTACAAAGTGTTGGCCAATGAGTTGGAGATCCATTAGATAAAAAGTGAACCCATTCGTAATTCCAAGATGCCCTACATGATTTCATTACATCTACTTCTAATCTAAAATCATTTCATGAGGCATCAAGCACTCCTGAGTGGTATAATGATATGGGAGAGGATTATAGTTCCTTTCATAGGAACAACACTTGGGATTTTGTCCCACTTCCAAAGGAAAGAAAACTTATTTAATGTAAATATATCTACCAAATAAATTTGATAAAAAAATGGATCTGTAGACAAGTTCAATTCACATTTTTTAGCAAAGATTGTTTCTCAGGTGATTGGAATTGGCTACACCACAAATTTCACCCCAGTTGCTAAAATGAACTCAATATAACTCCCTCTCACCATCACCACAACACATCACTGGGATGCTCATCAAATGGATGTGAAGAATGCCTTTTATCATAGTGATATAAAAGAGTAAATATATATGGACCAACCACAAGGATTTATGGAAGATTCTTCCTTAGTTTTAAAACTTTAGAAATTTATCTATGGCCTAAAAAATGCTCCTTGAGCTTGGTATACCAAGATAAAATCCTTTATTCTTTTAGTTGGGTTCACCAAATTCCATTTAGATCTGAATGTATACATTTTGCAACAAGATGATTCACTATTGATTTTCACTGTCTACATGGATGACCTATTGATGATAGGGAGTTATCCATACACCATCACAATAGTGAAAAATGCTTTATCTGACAGGTTGTCAATGAATTTCTTAGGCCTGTTTCACTAATTCCTTGGGATTCAAATATATCAATTTGAATTTGAGATCACTATTATAAAATCTAATTATACTCTTAATTTGCTTGCATGATTTAACATGGTTTATTTTAAGATATATCTAGATCTTTTTCTATCTGGTATGAAGCTTGAGGCTGATTTTCCATCTCTTTTGATTGATGCTACCTTGTATCAACAAATTATTGGTAGTCTCATCTACCATAAACACACTAGACATGATGTTTCATATGCAGTGGGTATGGTCTCAATATTTATGTATGAAACACATGAGCTACAATGGAAATAAGCTAAGTGGATCCTCCACTACATTTAGGGTACTCATAGTTTTAGGATTCATTATGTAATAGGCATCTACATCGACTTAATTGGGTATATAGATTTAAATTAGGTTGGAAACATTCAAAATCATAAATCTACTTTTGGCTATAGTTTCTCCCTCAATTCATGTCTGATTATTTGGTCAACAAAAAAATATAATGGTGTTCTTTTATCTTCTATAGATTTAGAATACAGAGTTGTTAATGCTACTAGTATTGAGGTTATTTCGCTTCAAGGGATTTTCACCTAGTTTGGGATCTATAAGAATCTAGTCTTTCATCAATAGACCAAGAATATAGATATTAACATGAATTTAATTGGGGAGCTCATCCACAACCAATTCATTGATCTCCATCACATCTATAAAATAAAACAAATTGTTGATATATTCACCAAACCTTTCACTGAGATCAAGTATCTTCATTCGTGATCTCTTCTTGGGGTTCAAGCACCTCCATATTCTTCCTCCTCTAAGGGATCATCTTTCTATACTTGGTTTCCTCATCAGGCCTTTCTTCTAGGACCCAATTATTATACCCACCTAATATATGCTTAAGGGGGGCATTGGTGTAGACTTTTGTCCCACTGAGTTTTATCTACTCGATCTTATTTAACTTTCTTAGGTTAATAATAGGTCATTAGGGGAAATGCACTTTAAGTAATTTTATAATTTTGAGTTGAGTTAATTACCTTCTTGGGTGACCTAATTCATCACTATATAATTTATCTTCCTATACAATTTTTGGATGATGTTCATTAATAAAAAAATTGTTGTGAAGATAATCTTATTCCATTTTGTGAGTTAATTTTTAGGTTTCACCACTCTATACGGATTCATCTCCGTGTATTTGACCCTATCAATTTGATCCTTATTGTGGCCCACTCCAACAAATCATGGAAAATAATAGGGTGTAACATGATAGATCAAGGCAGTAGTCATATAAAAATGAAAAGTAGATAGAGCAAGCAAGGAAGCCACATAAGAAAAAAGTAAGCACTATACACACAAAGTAGACAAATAAATCAAAACATGTATATATAAAAAACACATACATAAAAAATGATGTCACACACAAAGTAACAAATAAAATAAAGCAATTTGGACATCAAAAGCAAGCAATAATAATATATAATCATGTGACATAGATCTTACAAAGGCAGTGTTTCTACGCTAATTTTGCTTTCACATTCAAAAGATAGAAATGAGAAACTAAGAGATGGTTTAGGGTTAGAAGATACCCGGATATAGTCGTGCGCACCAAAATCAGATGTTGGAAGGTACTCCTCTTTGGCTGTGGAGGAATGACACCTGCAAATAAAAAGAGACTAAACACGAAAAAATGTTAGACGAAGAGATGGTGGGCTGTCAAGCAAACGCTTGATCCATGAAGTACGAAGACTTCCTTAAGGGATATCAACCCACTAATAAAAAGTAGAATATTTGACTGAAGTAGAAATAATGAAAGATAGAATGAAAGCAAATAAAAGACAAAAAGCAGAATGCGTACCTGATATGCAGCAAATTACTCTGTACAGTCGTCGGTGTCAGTCTCTGTGCCGACGTCAGTCAAGAAGAGTGCCGACGTCGGTTGAAGTGCCGGCGTCGGTCGGGGTAATGACTGGCGTCGATCAAGGCAATAATTTTGGACAGGGTCTAGTCAGGTCTGGACAGAGTTTTTGGATTGCAGAAGGGTCTAAAGTTTTTGTCTGAGGGTTTGGGAAGCCGGTTTAGGAGTCAGAGGGATTGTTTGGGGGTTTATGTGCAAGGGGTATGGGTAGAGTTACAGACTGTATATTCTGCAGAGGGTGGATAAAGGTGATACAGGTGGAAGTAAGGTCGGGGCTATAGTCTGAATCTAAATCTGGGTAATGATAGCAATTAAAAATAATAACCAAAGATCAGAATAAAAACACTATACAAATGCTTACCTGTTAGGCGCTGAAGATAAAAGTCAGAGACATGATTGATGTTGTCACTGTGTCACAAAAGTTTGATGTAGCAGACCTCCAGCAAGATGACTAAATTAGAATACCTGTAACAGAGAGAGAATGTGAGAGATTGATTGCAAATTGGTTGGATGCAAGAAATGGCTGATCCTCCAAATGAAGAGGTTTGCTGATTGATACGAAGGAAGGTCTGATAACCGATCGAGAAATGGATTGGCAACCGAAGGGATAATGGATAACGGATAATGGTTCCTATGTTTAGGTCGAGAACACAGTGTTAAAGATAACCGACGTCAGCAGGACTACCGACGTCGGTCGATAAGTGACCGACGTCAGCCGGGTTATGACCGTCGTCAGCAGATGCAAAATGGGGACAAAGGCTAACTTTAGCTCTCTGCTCATTTTTACATGCTGCCAAGGTCAAGGCTTGTGGGAAAATGGTCGACAGGGGTTAAATAGGCATGGAAAACTAAAATGGGGGTTAAGGGGAGGACAACAAGGGTTAGACACAATTACGGTGTCTACATTTGCCCCTTTTTGTCTTGTTGGTTGTTCTGGATGAACTGCAAGACAAAAATAGGAGTTGGTTGCCCCAGGTGTGGGATAAAGTCGATTCCATCTTGTTGGTTGTTTGAATGAACTGCAAGACAAAAATAGGAGGGTTGGTTGCCCTGATTATGGATGAGGTATTCCCCCTCAAAGCAGGAGTCGAGAGAAGGGAACCTAGAATCGGGTGCTGATTTGACAAAGATTGGATGAAAAAGGGGTGAAGATAGAGTAAGAACACTACAAAAGTTGAGATTGCACGTACACCACTTCACGAGGATGGTCAGGTCAAATTGTCACAGGTCGAGGGTCGAGGAGTGTCAAAATTGAAATAATCGAGCCCTAGCATTTAGTCATCTACTGATTGGGTTATTCAATCTAAGCTGAAGCTCCAATGGTCATCGTGTTCCAAGTATCCTGGGCTCAGGAAGTGCTCCTGAAAACATGAAAATGTCACAAGTAGTGGGGATCAACTGACTGGTATCCTATACTTGTGAGGGTCAAAAATATGGGCTGCACATAATTTTGCTAACCATTCGTGAGGTAGCAGACAGGCAAAAACAACCAAGGCAACATTGTCTTATAAGTGATCAAGGTCGAAGGAGATAGGTATGATCTCCAATGGTGATTGGTTGAGGTGGATGGATGGACGAAAGGATGTGGTCTCCAGGGTGCCCCAGGGGGTGAAGATAATGTGGTCTGGAGAACTGACTGATCGGGGGCAGGATTGTGGGGCAAGGTGATGAAAAAAAAGGGTTTGAAGTCCACCGATGTCGATGATAAAACCATCGTCGGTGGCCCAAAGGGACTGACATCGGTAGGATATCGGTCGACGTCAGTGGCATAGGGCACGATGATGCCGATGTCAGTGGAATGCCAAATCTGACAAAACCAGATTGGTGGCCCACCAAAAGTCATTTGCTATTGTTGACTGAGAGAAAGAAAAGAGCTCTGGAGCTAAGTGAGTGAAAGTGACCTAGAGTTAATCGAGGAGCAGTGTGAGTTGGTAGATAGGAATTGGTGAAGAGAGGGAGCGAGTTGGAGAGTGATTGGATGCTATGAAGGTGCTTATGGGCCAGGTAGAGCTTGCAGAGATTTAGACACTGAGGAGATGGCCGAGGGGAGTAGAGGACCCACGGGGGGTCCACCACTAGTGGCACCCATCGTGCCACCACGCCGACGATGTCAAGATGAGGTAGGAGGCCTTAATGAGCTCAATTGGTTGATTTGTGCTTTGATTTGATTTTTGAAATTTTTGATTGTTTAGGTAGAAATTGAGGGGGGAGGGTAGCTAGGAAGGTGGGTAGGGGGTCTATGATAGATTAGGAGTAATTTAGGAGTGATTTGGGGGGTTGGGGAGTCAATAATGGGGAAGCCCTAAATTTAGGGCTTGCCCCATTCGGTCGTAGGGCCAAACCAGTCATCGACATCAGCAGGTTCACCAGCATCGATCGACTAGAGACCGGCATCGGTCACTAACCTACCGACGTCAGTCACTAAGTGATCGACGTTGGTTAGATGAGTGCCATCGCTGGCATGATAACCGATGTCAGTGGCTACCTGGTCAAAAGGAGTGATGAAAAGTGGTCAAATTAAAGGGTCAAAGCGATGCCAAGGGCTTCTCGGGTGTCAGAATAGGCATAGATGGTCAGATAGGTTGGTTAAAATAGAAATGGGAGGAAAATTTTTAACATGAGATTGACTTGGGTGGATGCAAGTGAGACAGACTTTGATGTTACGGGATCACCTCCTGACTTTGTTGATGCAGATGCGCGGAGGTATGACGGTCGAGGAGTGGGCACAAATGAGCGCAGTTGGACTAGGTAGGTTGAGACGCTACTACAGAGTGGCACGGGATGTGAGCCTGATGGTGGCACTGATCGAGCGGTGGGACCATTCCACCAACACCTTCCACCTACCCATGGGTGAGATGATGGTCACGGTTGAGGACATGTACCAGATTTTGTATCTGCCGGTACACAGAGCAGACATCTATGCGTGCTCAAGAGAGGCACACGATATACACATGGTTACGCTATTTGGGGAGCATGTCGCTGAGACGAGCTACCACTTAGCAAGTTTTGCTTATGAGCCTCTGTACGTGGCAGATGAGGATGCACATCAGTTTGCTATCCTGATGATGATCGAGATTATAGTGTATGCACTCTCAAATGCAGAGGGAGGCAAGTTTCTAGTTGCCATGACTAGAGTTTTGATAGACATGATTGAGCGGTAGACAGTGTTCGCCTGGGCACCAGTCTTTTTGGCCCAGGTATATAGAGAGCTATGGGGCATCAGTCGGCAGTGATGGTATAGCTTATGTGTCGGCCACCTTCTGCACTGCTAGGCATACGAGCATATCACGGTGACATGACCTCTCAGCCTTCCAGTGTCTATCCAGGCTGGCTTTAGGGTTGGATTCAAATGATGGCACGAGGTGATGGCACAGTCATGGGTGGATGGAGTGGTCAGAGATATTGACCATTATAGAGGGGTACTGGAGGCCCTGATCTCAGCAGATATCATCTAGAGACCGTATTTGGGGTATCTAGCATTTAGAGACCAGGGAGAGCAGTTTGTTGGAGTGCAGAGCCTGAGATGGGTTAGGGGCAAGCGAGCCGGCGAGCTCGAGAGGGTGCCCGTGGAGAGAGTGTGGTGCCAGTACGGGTTGCTACAGGATGTACCACCTGCATTCCCATAGTACAGGTAGGATGATATTGAGGCACCGCTCCCACTACCAAAGGAGACAGGTGAGCCATATTTTGAGGAGTTGTCAGCAGGGCCTGGGATGCCTGACCCAAGTTGTACAGAGGCCTACACGGCATGGTGGGTAGGGTAGTACACAGGAGTTCAGGCAGGGCCACAACCAGATTTATAGGCTATCACTAGGGAGTGGGATGCAACCCATGGGGAGAGAGACACGGCGTGATAAGAGAGGGATGCAACATAGGCCCAGGTGACCATTTTATAGGGATAGGTCACGATTTTATAGGGGCAGCTGGCAGGGGTGATAGGATAGGTGGCTGCTTTGACAAGATAGGTCACTATGTTGTAGGGTTAGCTGGCCACAGCCTAGGTATAGGCATCAGTAGGACAGGGCTTGAGGGGATAGGGCTCGATGCAACAGCCATCTTAGCAGCTAGTTCAGTAGCCCACACAGTTAGTGTTAGTGCAGCCAGGGTTTTCACAGCCACAGGGCACAGCAGCAGGACAGATGGGTCCACCGCAGACTATATCTCTAGTTAGATACAGTGATGCACTGGATGAGATCACGTATTATGAGAGGGCCATCAGGGGGTTCCCTCAGATACAACGATACTCTGAGATGAGGATAGAGTAGAGCTGACAACGTTCTATGTCACGGGTGACCGCTACAGGTTCGTGCAGGCGGCCTAGATCAGAGGTGGGAGAGGATACAGCATCTTCTCGGCCACCACCACCAGCACCTAGGCCACAGCCTTGAGGGCAGAGTTTTGACATGATGTATATACCAGCCTACGTGCCGATGATGCGAGATGTATTTGACTTTTGAGAGAGAGAGATGCATAGATTGTGTGATTGTATAGAACATTATTGATATATATGATGAGATTTTGGATCAGTGACCTGTGTGATGGATGTTTTATAAATATGTGTTTAATGTTTATTGCATTTTGATGTGATGCATGTTTTTATTATGGTTTATGTGTATGATGCTAAATGAACTAGTTATATGATGTTGTTTAATGATATTGATGTTGATGTTTGATGTGAATGGTTATGATTTTTAGATTAGATGGTGATGCTTAATGACTATGGATGGACATGATGAAAATGATTATGCTAATGATAATATATGACTAGCTGTGATGTGATTGACAGGTGATGAGAGAATGGGATGGAAGAAAGTGACGAAGAGGATGGCCGAGCTAACCCCAGAAGACCCCATGTAAACTGAGTGCTGCCTACATAGCCCTTGTCCTAAGGGCCTCAGGCCAATGTAGTTCTCCCAAAGAGGGAGGAAAAGGGTCGAAGTGATTGATTGCTTGTGGTCGAGGTCAAGTCATGGGTCGAAGAGGATAGGGTTTGTCCATCAGATAGATGAACAAACAAGGTGGTCGAGCTAACCCCAGAAGACAGTCATGTCATCTGAGTGCTACCTACATAGCCCTTATGTGAAGGGCCTCAGACCAATGTAGTTTGAGACTAGGAGTCCAAGTGGTAGATAGGTGGTGAAAGTGGTTGATAGACTGGTCTTGGTCAAGGTCGAAATGATGAGGAGAAAAAAGATGTTACAGCCTTTTCCAAATGGTGTATTCTATAACATTGGTGATGTGGTCTTTCATCCCTAGCAATTTTCCATAGTCGTGATGGACGTATGCTAAAAATGAATTGAGGTCTATTTATGCTTCAACAAGTATCAGTTTATGCTTAACATAAATTACGTCTGGTCGATAGTTTCCATGTGTATTGGTGTCCATAGAAACTAGTGTGAATAGGTTATGATGATGTGACAGGTCTAAAATTGTTGGGTTGGCTTGGTTGAGTTTGACAAGTGATGAAGTTGAATGTGACCAAAGTGTAGAAAAAGTGAAAGGCATATTGCTCTTTCATTGACAAGGACCAAAAATGATAGCATAGATAGGGGTTATTAGAACCAAGAGCCCCATTCATGCATGACATCATTGACCATATGTTGTGTTAGAGTGGTAATCGAATCACTTTGACATTAAAGTGAGCTTGAAGTCCCTTGAGCCGGTGATAGGAGGAGGATAGGGTAACCTGTTTTAGAGCAGAGATAACTTTGCCCCTTTTATAGGAGACCCTGAGACAACTACAAGCCAAGTCCATGATTTTTTTTTTTAGGCAGACTGATCAATGCGAGAAGTCTACATAGAGATGTCATTTTCTTGGTGGTCATTTGCGAAGCTGATCAATGCGGGAAGCTTCTAAGAAAAATTTCTGTTGGTAGCAAGAGTTAATCATAGCCATCCTTCAAGGGAGTGGTCCATATTTTGCTTTATATATAAGGGCTTTGAATAGCTGTCCTTCAAGGGAGTAGTTTATTAGCTACAACAATGATAGTACAACTATCCTTCGAGGGAGCAGTCTGCCTTTTGATGCGATTTGGTGACATTGGATATTTTTGACATCTTGATTTGTTTTGACAGAAATGTGAGTCATGGACCAGACTATGGAAGGTCAAGGGTTCCCTTTTATTAGGACAAAGCATCCATACTGTATAAAAGGGGTATATAGGATTTGTTAAGGGGAGTAGGGTTGAAAGGAATGAGGACTAAGAGGATGGGGATTGCTCAAGGGACGAGCTCAAAATAAATGTCAAGTGGATGAGTACTCGACTAACAGTAGAATGGTCGTAGATGCAATGCATTAAGAGGCTCAGGTTCTGGTCATCCGTCGAGAGAAGATAAATGATACGTCCCTGATCCATACTTGTGTGTGATAATGAAAGGTCCGAGCCAATTAGGGGAAAAATTACATCGTTTACTTCACTCCATATTGGTCATGTGCTGATTCTCTTTGAGGATGAGGTCTCCGATATTGAAATCTCATTCTCGCAGATTTTTGTCATAGGCTCACTTGATGCGATGTTGATAGACATGGAGATGGTTGAGGGCAGCAAGACGGCGCTCATCAAGTAACTCAAGTTGAGCTAAGCGATCTTAATGAAAGTCATCGTTAGAAAGAATGTCATGTAGAGAGATGCGGAGAGATGAGATCTATACTTCAAGAGGTAGGACAGCCTCTGTTCCGTACACAAGAGAGAAAGGGGTAGCACCCGTGAAGGTTCGAATGCTAGTGTGGTAGGCCCACAAGGCGAAGGGAATGTGAATATGCCAATCCCTTCCAGTGTCGCTGACCATCTTCATGAGAGTTTTAGTCAAGATTTTGTTGGAAGGCTCAGCCTGCCCATTTGCTTGTGGGTGGTAAGGCAAAGAGAAACTGAGCTTGATGCCAAATGAGTCACAAAGTTTGTGGACAGTCTTGTTTTTGAAGGACTTGCCATTGTCGGTGATGATTATATGAGGGACACCGAAGTGACAGATGATGTGGCTATTGATGAAGTCGATAATCTTGTCAGCTTTTGTGGAGATGAGAGGAATGGCTTCCACCCACTTGGTGAAATACTCGGTGGCAGTGATGATGGATTGATGACGAAGAGACAAATGAGGGTTAATCTCACCGATGAGATCTATGCCCCACTGAGAAAAAGGCCAAAAATATTGAGCGACTTGTAAGGCGTGACTAGGAAGATGAAGCAAGTTAGAGTGTTGCTGACACTTGATGCAACGCCGAACATAGTCACTACAGTCTTGATGAAGGATGGGCCAATAATAGCCCAAACGAAGGATGCACTTGGCAACCGAATTCCCACTGAAATGTCTGCCACAAATCCCATTGTGGACTTGCTTAATGGCCTGAGATGCTTCAGTGGAGGTGAGACAGCGAAGAAGGAGGCCATCGAAGCCTCGCTTATAGAGAAGACCCCCTAGCATGGTATAGCAAGCGGTACGCTTGATAAAAGCTTGTTGTGCATTGTTAGAGAGGTTGGGAGGAATGACAGAAAAGATAAGTAGTCCACAAGTTGCTTATACCAAACATCTCATGGGTTAGAGTCTATAGTGTTGACATGATTAATGTTAGGAGAGATATAAGAAGGCAACAGCACACGATGCACCATGACAAAAAGTCTAGATGCAGATGAGGAAGATGGGATATGGGAAGTGAGAGAAGCCATGGTGTCAGCAAACTTATTCATGGATCGAGGAACAGTCTACAAGAGGTAATGGTTGAAAGATGCAAGGAGAATGTCAGCACGGTTTTTGTACCTTTGCAAAATTTCATTTTTATAGAGGTATGAACCATTGACCTGATTGACGACAAGCTGCGAGTCACCGAAGATATTGATGGACTTGATGCTGAGAGAGAGGGCGGTCTGAAGTCCCAAAATTAAGGCCTCGTATTCAGCCATATTATTGGTACAATTAAAGTTGAGCTTGAAAGACAAAAGCATGGGCTCACCATCGAGTGGGATGATAATGACTCCCGCACCCCCACCAAGTTGAAATTTGGAGCCGTCGAAGAACATGGTCATTTGGTAGACAGTGTCATCAGTGGAAAGTGCAGCAATAGACTCGTCAGGAAACTCGCACTGCAAAGGTTGATTGTTGGGAAGAGGGGCATCCGCTAGTTGATCAGCGATGGTTTGCCCCTTGATAGATTTTTGCTGGATGAATTCGAGGTCAAACTCAGCAAGCAACATGAGCCATCGAGTCATACGTTGATGTTGATATGGCTTGGAATGCATATACTTAAGAGGGTCAGTGTGAGTGATGACAAAGGTTTTGTGGTTAAGAAGATAGTGGCAGAGCTTGGTAGTGGCAAAGACTAATGCCAAACAAAGTTTCTTAGTATGAGTATACTGAGTTTCATAGTCGACCAGTGTTCGGCTGATATAGTAGCTCACTTGCTGACGGTGATGCTCATCTCGGTGCGCGATCATGGCACCTAATGAATGGTTGGTGACAGAGATATAAAGGTAGAAGGGTTGATCGTCTTTAGGTGGAATGAGGACTGGTGGAGAGACCAGATAGCGTTTAAGGGCTTCAAAAGCCTCTTGACAGTCCTTATCCCATGTAAAAGAGACGTCCTTCTTAAGGAGATGATGAAAAGGTTGGCATCAGTCAGAAAGATGCAAGATGAAACAGTGAATGGACTGGAGCTTCCCTTGTAGACTGTGAAGTTACTTGAGATTGGTCAGGGGCGGCATCTCGAGGATAGCACGGATCTTGGCGGGATCTATCTCGATGCCACAAAAAGAAATGATAAAGCTGAGAAGTTTGCCAGAGAGGAACCCAAAGACACATTTCTTGGGGTTAAGGCAGACATTGTATTGAAGAAGGCAAGAGAAGATGATTTTGAGAATGGTCAAATGGTCACGGCGAAGCTTAGACTTGCCGAGTAGGTTGTCCACATAGTCCTCCATGATTTTATGGAGGAGATCGTGAAAAATGTAGGTCATGGCACACTGATATGTAGCTCCTACGTTCTTCAAGCCGAAAGGCATGACTCGATAGCAAAAATTCCCCCATGGGGTAATGAAAGTGGTATTGTGTTGATCTTCTGGAGCAATCAAGATTTGATTGTATCCTGAAAACCTATCCATGAGAGATAGCATCTCATGGCCGGCCGTGAGATTAACATGCTGGTCAATGTTAGGAAGAGGAAAGTCATCTTTGGGACAGGCTAGGTTAAGGTCACGATAGTCTGTGCAAATCCAGATCCCCCCAGTCGCCTTGGTGACTGGGACGATGTTGGAGACCCACTGCGGATAATCGATGGGCTGGATGAAGGAGACAAAAAGGAGGCACTGAAGCTCCTCTTTGACAAGGAGGGCAATGCGAGGATGCATCTTTCAAAGCTTTTGCCTAATAGGCTTAGCCTTTGGTTTGGTGACAATGTTATGGGTAGCAATGGTGGGGTCGATGCCAGGCATGTCACGGTAGGTCCAGGCAAAGGCCTTGCTATGGTCTGAGAGGAACTGGGTATAGTCAAGCTACTCCTGAGTGTCTAAAGATTGTCCAATCTTTAAGACATGAGGAACATCAAAAGAAGGGAGGTTGATGTCAATGGTTGATTCATTTAACATAACCTGGGTCTTAGAAGGGAGAGAGCACTAGATGAAAGAGTCATCAGCGCCCATGTAGGAAAGAATGGCATCATCGTCAACGTAGTGGATAGTGTGAATGGTTTCCGACTCATCTTCTACCATGGTGGGAAAAATGAGAGGGAGAGACCTGGACACCCTATTGAGCTAATAAGTCAAGGGTTCCAAGTGGATGGTGTTTATGGAAAAAAAAACTAGGAGGGATGGAAACCACCGACTCCGTAGGTGAAGGAGGAGGGGTGGGTGAGCCTGGAGGAGATTGGTCAATGGTTGGTTCGGGACAAAGGTCTGTAGGGGTCTGAGTGGGGTCATGATATCCCAGGCCATACCGTTTCTTGGCATCGTCATCATTGAGCGGTTTGATGGGCTGATGGGAGCCCTGCTCATAGCGTCCGAAGCCAAAACCCTTCCATGCACACCTGTAAAGCTAAATGTGTGTAAAGGCAGGGTTGCCAAGAAACGAGAAGTCTGATGTGAAAGGTTGAGGTGAAGAAAGAGGATTGCAATCAGTAGGAGCTTGATCAAGCCCCCCATAGACAAGGTTGGTTTAGAGGTGAGGAGGACCATAAGGCACGATCATCCTGATCTGATGGTCGTAACTAGGGCTGTGATGAAGGTGTCCATACTCTTGTGGAGTTTGGAACATGTCTAAGGCCAGAAAGCAATATTCCCCCAATGAAAGTCTTTGGAAGATGTCTTCCATGGGATCTGTGGTCGTCGCTTGAAGGGGATGTGTGAGGGCGACTGCCGGTTGCAAACTGGTTGAAGCTTCCACGAATGGAAGTGGTGCCAGGGTTGATGGCTTGATAGGAATGAGAACTGTCATTTGGATGGTAGGTGGTGTTACAAGTTTTGAAGGGTGAAGGGTCAGTGGGAATGGTATGTACTTGCCCGTCGTGCTCAAATTTCACATAACGATGCAGGGTGGAGGGGACACAGGCCATGGCACAGATCTAGGGTTAGCCTAGCAAGATGTTGTATTGAAACTCTCCTTCGATGATATAGAAGAGCTCTGAGACTGTGCGTGGACCAACGCAAATGTGAAGGACGACTGTGCCAATGGTCGTGGCAGTGGTGTCATTAAAAGAATGCAAGATTATGTCAATTTTGGAGATGCAATTCTTGGGAAGAGCCAACTGTTCAAAGGCATGGGTGGAGATAATGTTGATGCTAGCACCTCCATCAATCATAACGTGCATTTAATGCATGTCTCGATCAACATAGGCAGTGATGAAGAGGGTGGTGTCCTGATCTTCTGTGTTGGATGTGGGAATCTCAGAATCGACTGAATGTGATGGAGGCAACAGGGGCTAAAGAGTGGACAAGGGCAGTAAGTGGCTGGGGCTCCTCAGGTTGAACCTTCGTTGCCTGCAGGGCTCTGATGAGGGCTTGACGATGTTGGGGCGAGGTTTAGAGGAGGTCATAAAGGGACATCTTCACAGGCATCTAGTGAAGTTGTTTCAATATAGAGTCATGAATTGCCCCTGAAGAGGAAGAAGAAGAGGGTTGAGGCGTGCCAAGGATAGAAATCTTAGGCTTGGGCGGTTGAGGTGGTTGGATGAAAGGGTAGGTCCAAGGAATGGCAGCTTTTTCCTTCGCCTTGTCCTTTTGTGACCTAGTGGTTATGTGAATGGCATTGATTTCAAAGATAGGGGGTGAAGGAGATGAAGGGGTCATGGTCTGCTGATGAGATGTTGATGGGTCTGAAGAGGTTAGAGGATTATGAGAATTAGTCAGGGGTCAGTTGAGAGTGTCCTCAAATAGAAGAGTGTCTTTCTCCAGATAGCGGCAAATGATGGTCTTGAGGGCACAGCAAGTCTCAGTATCGTGTCCTGCGTACGATGATATAAGCAAATCTTTGTGTCATCGAACCAGGAGGGCTTAGACTCAAGAGGTTGGAAAGGCCTGATGGGTGGAAGGGTTATGTTGGAAGTCTACAAAATTCAATGCAAGATCAAAGAGTATGAGCCCACTAAAGGGTCCGTGCTCGTCGATGTGTGCGATACTGGTGACTTTTGCTTGGGCAGAGTCAGAGGAGGCTTCCGTACCACCTTTTGGATTGATGGTGCGGTGACAAGTGGAGATGGTACTTTCTTTGTGAGAGGTACCGCCCTTTTGGGAGAGGGTAGGCTGAGTGGTAGGCAAAAGAAGCAAAGGAGGCAACTAGTTTTGATTAAAAGTCAGAGTGGGAAGGACTCTGGTTAGGGTCGAAGGATGGGGGCCCAAAATGGAGGGCAATGATGACGGAGGAGGAGGCATTCGCCTCTATGGTTTAGCAGTCTTCTGTGACTTGGGTTAAAGACTACTATTGGTTGAGGTCTGGTCTAGGTCCACCTTCACTTGCGGATGAATGAGGTTGGAGACAGGGCAAACACCAAGTGACTTGATAGGTTTAGATGGGGTAGATGCGGGTTTTGGTTTTGATGGGGTCGGTTGAGGCTTAGAAATGGGAGTCTAGTTTTTGTTAAAGGTCTTGGGAGATTTCTGCCATGGGAGGATTAATTGCATGAGATGAGAGGGCATGGGCATGTTGAAGAGCTGTGAGACGTTCCCACAATCCCTGATGCTCCACTTTCCTAGAAGGGAGAAGTTCAAGTTTCTCCACTAGTCGAGAAAATGGCTGAGAAGATGTGGGATGAGGTTTGGGTTCTTGAGAAGATGTGGATGGTTGTGGGGTTGAAGATGAGACTGGTGTAGCGGTCTCAGACCCAAGGCATGATGGAGTCGTGACAGGTTCATCTGTGGTTGGAGACGAAGGAGAGGTAGGTTCTTCCTTGGGTGGAGAAGAAACTAGAGAATGAGGCTCCTCAAGTGGGTAAAGAGCAGGGATGATTGTGCCCTCCACTTGCGGTCGAGGAGTAGGAAGGGTTAAGTCCTCCATGGGCAGCAGGAAGGAGGATGGTGAAACTGGCGGTGCTGGTAAGGTCGAGACATCCTCCAAGATGAGAGAGGTTGATGGAGAACTAACCGGAGAAAGAGGTTCATCCACATGTGATGGACTGATGGATGGACTCACCTCTTGAGGTTGGTTGGAAATGAAGGGTGAGACCGTATTGACTATTCGTATATTGTGTTCGTTAATGTTGTCAGTCAAGGTCTGGATATTGTTCTGAGTTAGTGGATGATTGGGGAATGGTTGCTTGAAGATGTCGATGCCCTGATTAGGTGGTGCATTGGGATTGTCAAGGATGAGGTCACCCTTTTCTAGCATGTCTTGGATGATGTTTTTAAGGGTTTTATAGTTGCTTGTGTCATGTCCTTTAACACGGTGGTAGTTACATAAGTCATTTTCCCTATACCACATAGGGATGGCACGTGAGGGATCAAATTGTGGAGGTGGTCGGATCTGGGGGAGATTGAGGACCCCTTATTTGATGAGTTTTTCTAGCATAGACGTGTATGATTCTCTGAGTGGAGTATACTGTCGCTGTATGTATCTCTGCTGAAATTGGTGGGTGGCACTCTGAGATGTGGATGGCTCAGGCTGATTAGTTGAAGGCAAAGAGGAAGAAGATCTAACGACCACAGCGTTTACTGAAGCTTTAGATTTAGGATTGGATGAGGAAGGCTTAGAAGAGGGGTCATTGGTCTTGGAGTTGGGATTCTTGCTCCGCAACTTGACTTTATTCTCTTCAACAACACGTAACTCAAGTTTACGGGCCATCGTGAAGGCTTCGTCAAAAGTGTGGAAGGTCTGAACCCTCAAGGTGGAAGAAATATGTCTAGCATAGGCTTGGGAGAAAAGTTCAATAAGCTCAAGTTGGGGTAAAGAAAAGGAGAGTTGATTGATAAGGCCCCTCCATCGAGTAACAAAATCAGCAATGGATTCGTTCTCAAATTGGCGGATAGAATAGAGGTTTGTGATTGAGACCTTCTTGGTGATGTTGATAGAGAAATGATCGAGGAAGAGCTGGGCCAGCTGAGTGAACGTGAAGAGGGAATGGTTGGTAAGGGAGCTGTACCAGTCAAGCGCAACACCTGAGAGAGACATAGGAAACATGCATAAAAGCAACACATCGTCGTGGGTGATAAGGTAACAGGCATGTCTGAATGCCCATAAGTGCTGTTGTGGGTCTTCCTTGCTTTGAAAATGAGAAAACTTAGGAAGTTCCCACTGGCTGGGATATGGTCAGATCAGGATGGAAGGATGGATGGGCTCATTGCAAATTTGTTCTTATGAGAGAGTATTGTGTGAGCCAGAAACAGAGGTCTCTAGGCTAGACATCTTGTCCATCAGCATTTTGATGATATCTACTGACGAATTGGCAGGTGGAGCGCCCCCTAGATTGTAAGGCACTTGAAAGAGGCTAGAAGAGGCATACGATGTAGTCAATTATACCAGTAAGGGCACAACGTACAGATGACTAGTCGTAGGGATAGAAGAGAAGACTAAGGATGGTTAGGTAGAAGGCACGGCTAGGCTCGATGTTGTCACGGGGGGTTGGTTAGTGGTAACATGGGCCAATGGATAGGTAGCCACCCTGGTGTTGATAGGGGCCAGGGTAGGCGGAATAGAGACGACCAGATTCTGAAAGGGGGTAGAAAGTGGTTGAGTGGGCTGAGGTTGATAGGGGGCCAAAACCCCGGTGGAAGTGGACCCAAAGATGGAGGAAGAGGCCACACTTGGATGGTTGGTCAAAGACTGGTCATTGGTGAAGGCAATAGCCTGGGTGTCAAAAGGTTGAACTATGGACGTTGTTGATATGGCCATAGTTTTGAGAAGAGAGGTCAGCATTTCATAGATTGGATTACCCAAGGAGTCTCACGTTCAGCTATTCACGAGATAGTACTGCAAGGCTTTGACGTTGAGGTCTAAGAATCGTGTAAAATCTTGGTCCCCTTCTGGGACAATAGGCATCTGGGTCGGGGATGGTCTAGTAGGAGTTCTTTCAGTCTCTGAGTGGAACTCCATTATAGGACTGGTTATGGACGAGGTAGACAGAAGCGGGTGATGCCTCACGTGATCGACTAGAGCCTTGGCTTGACTATGAGTCAGAACCATTCAAGGCAAGAAAGAATGTCCTCACAAGCTCAAACAAGCAAATAAGAATAGAAAAGATGAAGAACACAAGTAGATCTTAAAACCCTAGGAGTAAATTATTAGGATTATAGTGGCTTATGCCTTAGAATGTGTGTAGAGGAAGATTGGATTTTGAGTCAGGTCCTAGAAGATGTAGTCTATGGATGGTTTCGGGTTAGTTATGGTGCTCAAGAAGTCTGTGTTAGGTTTCGTACAAGGCCTGGTGCTAAGGAGCAAGCTCCCCTCACTTCACAAGTCCAGTGATAAGCTGGGCTTGCTTAGCCAAAATATACTTCCCCTAGAGATTAGACTCTGCCAGAGAACAGAGTGGGCTTTCCCCTTGGTGATGAAGTCCAAGTAGGATCGCCGGGATGGGTAAGGTATCCGCTGGGGGATGAAATCCCAGTCGGGCCTTGTCTTAGGTAAGTTAAGATGTTTGTTTTGTGCAAGTGGTTTGGTCGTGTAACATCAAGTGGACTAGATTAATTCAATATGCATTTATTAATTACTAAGTGTGGTCTAATAAATGCAAGCAAATAGAAATGAAAGTGCAACGTGTTTTAATCCCAAGTCAAAATGTTTATTCGTATGAAGACGAATGGAGAAAGAGTCGAAGAATATGAGTTTTGACTAGTCTAGAAGTGCAAGAAAGAAAAGAAAAGTTCTTTTTATTCCTACTTATGATGTCGTTTAGAAGAGACGAAAGAGGCGAAAAAGGAAGGAACCTAATGCACCTATATGAACAAAAGAAAGAAAGAACCCAAGGAAGGCCCTAGAGTCCCACCGGGTGTGCCAGAATGTTTCTACGCTAATTTCACTTTCACATTCAAAAGATAGAAATGAGAAACTAAGAGATGGTCTAGGGTTAGAAGATACCCGGATATAGTCATGCGCACTGAAATCAGACGTTGGAAGGTACTCCTCTTTGGCTGTGGAGGAATGACACCTGTGAAGAAAAAGAGACTAAACACGAAAAAATGTTAGACGAAGAGACGGTGGGCTGTCAAGCAAACGCTTGATCCCTGAAGTACGAAGACTTCCTTAAGGGATATCAACCCACTAATAAAAAGTAGAATATTTGACTGAAGTAGAAATAATGAAAGACATAATGAAATCAAATAAAAGACAAAACGCAGAATGTGTACTTGATATGTAGCAAATTACTCTACACAGTCGTCGGTGTCGGTCTCTGTGCCGGCGTCGGTCAAGAAGAGTGCCGACGTTGGTTGAAGTGCCAGCATCGGTCAGGGCAATAGTTTTGGATAGGGTCTAGTCGGGTCTGGACAGAGTTTTTGGATTACAGAAGGGTCTGAAGTTTTTGTCTGAGGGTTCGGGAAGCTGGTTTAGGAGTCAGAGGGATTGTTTGGGGGTTTATTTGCAAGGGGTATGGGCAGAGTTACAGACTGTATATTCTGCAGAGGGTGGATAGAGGTGATACGGGTGGAAGTAAGGTCGGGGCTATAGTCTGAATCTAAATCTGGGTAATGATAGCAATTAAAAATAATAACCAGAGATCAGAATAAAAACATAGAACAAACGCTTACCTATTACGCGCTGAAGATAAAAGTCAGAGACATGATTGATGTTGTCGCTGTGTCACAGAAGTTCGATGTAGCAGACCTCCAGCAAGATGACTGAAGTAGAATACCTATACCGGAGAGAGAATATGAGAGATTGATTGCATATTGGTTGGATGCAAGAAATGGCTGATCCTCCGAATGAAGAGGTTTGTTGATTGATACGAAGGAAGGTCCGATAACTGATCGAGAAACTAATTGGCAACCGAAGGGATAACGGATAATGGATAATGGTTCCTACGTTCGGGTTGAGAACGCAGTGTTAAAGATAACCGACGTCAGTAGGACTGTCGATGTCAGCCGATAAGTGACTGACGTCGGCTGGGTTATGACCGTCGTTGGCATATGCAGAATGGGGACAAAGGCTAACTTTAGCTCTCTGCTCATTTTTACATGTTGCCAGGGTCAAGGCTTGTGGGAAAATGGTCGACAGGGGTTAAATAGGCGTGGAAAACTAAAATGGGGGTTAAGGGGAGGATGACAAGGGTTAGACACAATTACGGTGTCTACAGGCAGTAAGGAACACACATCAAACATGGAGTAAGTAAATAAAAATATGCCAAACAACAAGATCATAAAGTTATCAATTTATACCTTAATATTATGTTAGAATTACTTATGTGCATAAGTTTATCAATTTAATTTTCTTCATTTGGTATTAAACCTAGGGTTTAAATTTATTAAATATCTAACACATTTTTACCTTGTGATAAACTATTTATTGAGTGGGAGATTTGATTTTTAGAATATTTGTGTAAATTAAAATGATGAGAAACACAAGAATTAAAAATTAAAAATTTAATGGCCAACATTTTGAATTATGAAATATCAAGATAACATATATTCTTGTGGATATAGATCATTAGTTTGTTGTGTTAGGAAAAAAATTTGCAAGTATGAAACTAGAAGATTCAGAAGAGATGGATCAAAAGGTAAAGAGCCTAATCAGATTGTGTCTTTTAGATTAATTATTATTAAATGTCTCTGGATAAGTGCCAACTAAATAAATTTGGTATAATTTATATACTTTATATTAGATAAATTATTTAGTGAATAAATGTTTTCTTTGAAATAAGTTGTATTCTCTAAGGATGAATGATGATGAATCCATGACAAAGCATCTGCATGTATTTAACATTATGGTAAGTTAGTTACTTTTAGTTGAGATAAAAATGGTTGAAGAATAAAAGTGAATTAATTTGATATGTTCTTTTCTTGTTTCATGAAGGATTATAGAAAAAAGGATGCCTTTTTGGTGAGAGGTCATCCCCAAGAGATAAATAAATAAAATTTAGGGGATAAACAATTGAAGTCAAGAGGTAAAACTAAATATCTAGGAAAACCTATGTTGAACTATTAGAAAGACTGTAAAATTAGGCATTTTAAGAAAAAATGTAGAATTAAAAAATATAAAAAGTTAAGTCATTTGAAAATTCCCCTTTTTAATAATTTAAGATGTCTAGTGAAGAATTAGGGCATGCATACTTGGCAGCTTCAATTACACATGCATGTTATGATGCATGGTTGATCTACTCGGTTGTTTCATTATATGACTCCCCAAAGGGAGTAGTTTGGTTAATATGGAAATATTAATTGAATATAATATATTATTAGGATAAAAATCAATATATAAGATCATAAATTGAGGAAGAGTCAATCTAATATTCAAAGACAGAAGGGTTAAAACCCTCCCTAGTGTTTTGTACATTCTATGTTAGGTTATAAATATGATTTCTATAAGAAAGATGAATGATGTAGGTGAAAAATTAGTATTTAACAAGGATAAGTAAGAGATGGTTTGAGGAAAAATGGAATTAGAAAGTGGAGTATGCACTAAAATACTATTCAAGTTTGAGGAAATCTTTTTAAGAGATGTATGTAATAAATTTGTTGTTTTTAAGGTTAAAGTTAACTAGATTGAACCCTTATGCTATGTGTAGAAAAAAAATGAATTAACATCAAAGGATGGAACATATTAGAGAGAAATTTTGGTGATATAAACTAAAGTATGGCTAATGGAATGTCTGATTGTCCTTTATATTTTGATATTTGTGAAAATTGTGTATATGGTAAGCAAAATCATGTAAAGTTTTTGACTAGTGCTACAAGAGTAGATGAGATTTTTCACTTAATACATAGTGATGTATTTAAACATGCCAAAGTCCATCACTAGGAAAATATTTGTACTATGTTTCCCTTATAAATTATTTTAAGGTAAAAACTTTATATATTTTCTTCATAATGAATTTGAGGTTTTTAGCAAATTCAAGGAGTTTAATGTCATTATATATACCTAAATATAGAAGATGATAATTGTTTTTAGAATAATAATGGAAGGAGTAATCAAATGCATTTTTTTAAATTTTTAAGTAGCGTAGAATAACAAGGAAAAATAAAAATACATATACACCATAGCATAATGGAGTTTCAAAAAGAATAAACAAGACACTAATAAATAAGGATATAAGTATGCTTAATGGTGCAAGCTTAAAAAGGAGATTTTGGAAAGAAGTAATAAAAACTAATTATTAACTAATCAATTGATCATAAATGTTATCCATTTTTTATAAAACTCTAGATAAATCATGGAATGGTAAGAAACCCTTTCTCTAACATCTTAGGTTTTTTGGTTGTGATGTTTATGTGCATATTCCAAAGGAAAAAATAATGAAGTGTTTTATCATGGAGGACACACATGTTGAAAACACTATACAAACCAAAATAATATTAGGCACCAGGAAAATATAAGTAAATATAATAATATTTAATAAATCAAACCAACCTAATGAATAAAGGAGTGAATGCAATTAACTCAAACAATAAATAGGGAAATATAAATGAAAGGTTAAGGAAATAGATAGATATGTACTTTTTTCTAAATCAACTGGATTCTGACATATGATGAATGTACTAGAAATGAGGCCCTAAAACAATGCAAAATAAACTCTATAAAAAAATTAATAATTGAGACAATGAACATAATTGGATCATATGATAATGACAATACCAAAATTGGAATCCTTTGAGACAATAGTCCTCTCGAAAGTGGTCAAGTTGTTTTGAAAGTGGCTCCATAATTATGATAGGTCTAAAACTTCATGAGACCTTTCATCAACAAATGCTACCCAAAAACCTCTTTTAGATATGAAAATATACATGTGGAAATGTTATAATATTATCTCCTTCACTGAGGCTCAATTCTAAACTAAGAAGGCATAATAAATTGGTGTTTTAGTCGAGAGCCCTATCTTAGTTAATCCATGTCCTACTATTACTACAAGTATATGTACTCAAAACCCATGCATACTAACAAGAAAAAAAGTGTATCTAGTTATAAATATATGTTCTTTATCTTAGGAATTCTTTTGGTATAAGTATGCAAAAAATATAATATAAGGAACATGGTAATTATTTGAAAAATGATACACATAATTCAAGTTCAATTGTGTGTTATTTATATTCTTTTATAAATGATTTAGGGTGCCCTTTACATATATACTTATTGAGTAAAAATTAGGGACCTATTGTTGTGAATTATGGCATAAAAAAGGGGAAATCCGTCAAAATAAGGCCAAGAAATGAATAAACCCAAATAATGGCCAAAATTCTTACAAAGAAAAACTAACCATTATTAAAATGCACTAATAAAAGGTCTCAGAAAATTTAAAAAATGGTCAAAGAATAAGAACATAAAAATTAAAAAATATAGGAAGCCTAAAGCACATAAAAAACATATAAGAGAGAAAATAGAATAAAAGTAAAATCACATGGCCACACAAAGAATAAAGAAGATATGGAAATACAATAAAAAGTGAAAATAAGTGCCTAATTTGAACCAATGATCCATATGCACAAAATGTCTCTAATAAAATTAATATTAAAAGGCTTGTAACAAAATTGCCTACATAATAATCCACTTTAATGTGAATGTGTGCATGAACATAGAAGTAAAATAAAAAATGGATATTATTTTTTGTGGTAGCCTTGTTACCTGTAAGTTATACTCAAAGATAGTTCTTGATATTAAAGTGATCTAAAAGTCAAAAGGAGGAGAGAGATTAACTTATATCAAAGTGTATCTCCAACAACTTTTAAAATAAATAAGTTTATCTCACTATCTTCATGAATGATCCAACAATGTTCCAATGTCCACATCTCAAGTGTATTTGCAATAAAATATGAATGCATGAAAGTAGATCAATGTCTTGATAATAATGTAACCAAATGAAATAATTGAACATTTTTAATTGAACAAAAGGAATGGATACACTTGGTGGTATGTGAACCATGTTTCCATATATAATAACTCAAAAAGTCTCAATTACCCTTTTCAAGTGGTAAAAAATATAAAAAATAGATCTTAATGACCCATGCAATTTAGAAAACTATACTTCTTAGTTAAAGAAGAAAACATTTAGAACCTATTTGTAATATCTTGATAGCTTAACCTCTTGAAATTTTGTAATAAAAAAATATAATAAGATGACTTTCTTCCCATTATTACATTTTAATGTTTTTATGTCACTTATAGAGACACAATTAAGTAAATTTAACAATATAAACCAAAATAAAAAAATTGATGCAGGATTTTTGATGATGCAAATTGTGTTAGATGGGCTGACACAAAGATATAGTTAGCATTAAGAGATTTGGTGGTGGATTTAAAAATAGGTTTGGCATATTTTTTAGTTGATGCTATGTACATTAGTCAACTTTGCATCAATATTTTGACTTTTTACTATGTGGGCACATTTTTTAATTTTTTTGGACAGGGAAATGATGCATCATAAATTACATTAGGAATTGTACCAGGATTCATGCATCAACTTTGTTGAATATATAACAATTGATGAAGGTTGCATCCGAATATTTTTTAATAATTTTTTTATTACAATCAAATATAATTTTATTTATAAAAACATATAATAAATAAATAATATTAATAAACTTTTAATTGTATTATTTATATAAAATACATTAATTATAAATTACATACAAAATACACTTAAATTAATTGAGTTTTTTTAATGGATAGTAATTTAAATTTAAATATATTTTAATTTTTTAATATAAAATAATTAAAAATATCAACAATTAATGTATTATAAAATAATTTGATAAAATATGATATATTTTTAAGATACTTAAAACAAATTTCAAACTCATATCATATAAAAAATAGATTTAAATTATTAAAAAAAACTTTATACAATATTTTAAGAGAATCATCCCATCATATTTTTTTTCAAATTTTCATCATCATTGTCATTGTCTTCATCATCACCTACACCATCATAATTCTCATCATCATCGTTATCCTCATCATCATTGGTGTGTCGAATGTCTTGTTACCTAAAAAATAAATGTTATATTATAAATCAAAGTTAAAATTTAAAATAATAACAAGTGAAATATAATAATATTAAAAATAACATACACATCAAAGCACACACATCATGCTCAGAGGCTCAAGCTAGTAAGAAAGTCTGGCAAAAATTGCATAAAGTGGGGCCTGATAGAATATTTGCAAAGGTTTATAGGACATGATGTAGACCTCAAAAAGGAGTTTGTGCATACCTAGAATAAAAGAATTATGGAGATTAGGGGGATTAATGTCTCTATTATAAAGGAATTGATCACTAAGGTTACTAGAATGTCTTGTGAGGGGTCAAAAGCTTTTAAGGACCAGTCAAAGAAAATGGAGCTGATGTAGAGGTTCTTTAGGACAAATGAGACCATAAAAATTGATAAGAAGGGCTTCTCATGAATGGACCTACCAAGGTACTAGAAAAAGGTGTGCCTGCAAATCATGAAATACATTACTCTATAAGGTAAGTTTATGCTTAGCTTATTACACCATTTTTTGATTCTTAATCACTTCCAAGGTTTTAAAATTAGCTTGCCATACTAACTACTTAAGTCCCTAGAAATCAGAACCCTCAATTTTTAAATAAATGAAGTGAATGTTATCATTCATCAAGGCCTTATCTTTTTGCTTGTCAAGCATGGAGATACCCTATGTAGAAAAGAAGTCTTGTTGGGAGGGTATTATATGGAGGAGGACTCCCTTGAGGAAGACCCAACCATAGAATCCCACCCCCCTTTGCCTATCCCCTCTCCCATAAACCCCTTTTCTAAGAGGACCATGGGGGAACTCCCTCTCCAAATCATGGTAACCAAACCAAAACCCAATGCATTTGAGGAAGGTAATACTATGGAGTCTTTTGGAAAAGGAAATTACCCCCTCTCTAAGGTAATCAGGAAGAATAAAAAACAATTGGAGGGTTTCAATAATAAACTTCATGAAACTAGAATTGGCCTGTTGGTCTGATAAATGAGTGGAACTCCATAAATAAGTAAGCTACCAAAATGATATAGTCCCTTTCATAGCACTTTAGGGCTGAGAGCACTCCTTGTAAATAGGATGTTGGGGTGGCAAAGGTCCATTCTCTAAAACCCCTCTCAAATCACCCCAAAAAAAGACACCAAAGAAGGAACTACCTCGAAAGAAGCTGAGAATGATTATGCTGAAGGATATTGTTGAAGGACTAAGTAACAAAATTTGGGAAAAGATCACTAGGAATAGGTTGATCGAGGAGGTGAAGGATAACAATGCTAGTAGGGCACTCACAGCAGATTCTTTTCTCCTTGAGTAATTTCTTTATTATGCTTTATTATGTTTTTTCTTCTACAGAGGTAATTAGCTAGTTCTGTTTTGTCCTACCATACCATGTTTCTTAACCCTTGGGACTTGTTCCATTTTATTATATTTCTATTTAAACTCAGTTTGTATGTCCTTATAAAACATGATAATTTTACCTTATCAAATAAAAAAGGTATAATTTGTGAGGGATCCAGTGTTCCCTGCAAAATAATAAAAATAAAAATAATTGAGCTATTATTTTAAAACCAAATTCCAAATTAAAAATCAATATACCCTAGGCTTATAATTATAATTTAATATTTAATTTTTTTTGGAAACATATTTACTTAATACTTATTGGGTGCCTTCTTCAACATCGATACGTATCAAGATTACTGCCCAACCTTCCTTCATTTCCACCTGTATGTGATCATCAGGTGGTAGGATTTAAAGTTAGCTTCTTGAAAAAGAGATGAAAAATGAAAAATAAAATTATAACCAAGAAACAAAGAATAAAAGCTAAGTAACAATTAAAAAATATTAAATAACATTAGTGAACTTACATATGTCATGTTGGCATATTGTCATAATTTTTCATTTTTAAATTATTGAATGTTTTAATTAATTTGTATATGTTCAAATACCTTATGATGACAAAAATTTAAAAAAATACATTAGTTATTCAACAATACATACATAGTAAACTCAAACTAAATTATTAAAAATAAATAAAAAGGATAGAAAACATAAAAATTCAGGTGACACTTGTTTAAGGTCATTTTGGCTTATGTGATGAGTAACATGGTTTGTTTGAAAACTATTTTTGGTGGCTTTGAGATACCCAACTTTTCCATTTCCTTACAACCCTTTTTCCTTCCCCTCTGATTTTGGAATCATAGTTTCGCACTCCTTGGTATAATAAGTGGTGCACATATATTTTCATTGGGATTTGGATTTTTTTTCTTTTCTTTTTGTATGACGAATCCATTTCCCTTATCAAATCATAACCCATTTATATTAGAATCTTCTTCTTGATGAGATTTTCCCATACTCATTTAAAAACCTCCTAAATACACATGTGTTTTACTCCTTGGGTAAATCAGGCCAGTCAAAGTGAGTTAAGGCTTTGCTACTAGGAATTTGACTAATCACCTAGAGAAGATGGTACATAAAAAATTCACCATTTGAGTCTCTATAAACATCCCATGCCTTATTGAACCAATGAGTGTGTTGGTCGTACCATATGATAATAGATGGTACTAAGGGGGCATGGCAACAAGTCAGTTAGGGTGGATAAGAGAACACTAGGGGTGTGAAGAAGTATGAAATAATTAATTTGGGTATTCTCTATATCCATCTCCCTCTTGATTTCTATACCACACGGTTGAAAAATTTTACCCACCTTTTTCCTTAATCTCTTTTCAACTAAAGGAGTTATCTTTGATTTGGAGAAGGTTTGGGGATTTTTTCGCAAGTACCTTAATACTACAGCTTATGATTGAAAAAAAAATATTAGATTAAAAATCTAAAATAGAAAAATCCTAAGTGATATAAGATTTATGTTTGAAAATCATAATATAAACATACCATATTTTCCTCTTGGTCAGACGAAGACTATGCACCAATAGAAATGATTTATTTTTTATACTATTTTGACTAATCTGGTGGTTGAATTTCCTTTTGTTTCCCTTTTTCATTATTTGGATTTTATTTGCCTACCATTTACTTTTAAGATTTGTTGGGAATATACTGACAATGATATATTCAAATATTAGAAATGAAAGAGACAAATAACTACACCAAAAATATTTTTTTGAGCCCCTTTGTGTTTCAATGTGTGTGTTTGTGTGTGTATTAAATAAAAATATTTTAACCATCAAGATATTCACTTATAAAATTATTTATTGCAATTAATTAATTTATAAAAGAATAAAATTTGTTCAAAATTAAAATATTATTAATGAAAATATAATTATTTTTAAAGGGTAAAAGCAAGTAAGTGGGTTACACTTTTTGATAAAATATGTTCATGCCAAACATGAAAAATGGGGGTTCACATCAACTGCCTATGTAAATTTTGTATGCAAACCCAAACCTATTATGAGGTTTTTCCTAGGTATTCAAGTGAATGTAATGTCTTAATTTTTTTTAGCTCTATGTTTAAAACAAACCCTTTAATAACTAAACTCAAATAGAAAATGAGTGACAATGTGAAATTTAAATTTTGAATTATGTTCATGAAAACTCGAACTGAAGTGAAAAATAATACTTGTGTGAAACCAAACCTATTTAGTCTAGATTTTTATTTTAGTTTTATCACTCTACTAACTTCACCCTTGTTAGAAATAAATCAATCCATTCGGGGTTTCATAAAATTTGATAGATTATTCATCTTATTCCATATATTGCATTAATATTTTTTAAATTATATATATATATATATATATATATATATATATATATATATATATATATATATATATATATATATATATATATTAATTTTTTTTTAAATTAACTACAAATTAAATTATATTTAAAATTTTAGGTCTTCAAAAATGTAGCTACATCTTTTAAATGAACCCTTTATTAACTAAATTTTATTTGATTGGGAATGTGAAATTTGAATTTTGAACTATGTTTATGAAAAATCAAACTTGTGTCAAAATTATTTTTTGTGTGAACCCAAACCTATTTATTCCCAATTTTTACTCTAATTTTATCACTTTACTAACTTTAAAAATGTTAGAAAGGTATTAATCTATATGGGTTTTATATAAAAATTTGATATATTCCATATTACATTAATATATTTTTATTTTTTAATTAACATATATATTTTTTAATATTTCACCTTCAATGATTTTTTTATTAATTTTAACTATAAATTAATTTATATTTAAAAAATATTTAGTAAATAAAAAAATAGAAAAGTCAAAAGGCATTAATAAAATTAATTTCCATTTATTTTGGAAAAAATAATCAATGGACAAGTTTAAAGCCACCTTAAAGTGTGCATAACTTTATAAAAAATAAAGTATGTTATTTTTAAAAAAATTACAAGGTACCATAATTCCCATTGTTAAACATATGTGCCAAACCAATCTATGTAATATTGAGTCTTTCTTATATTTAACTTGTGTGTAACTTTATAAACATTTATAAAAATACATAGGAACCATGAAAAAATGTATCTAAAAATAAGTTAAAATATATAAATATATATGTTTAAAAATATAATGTTATGTAATATTCAATTTTAAATATCTCATTAGTTTACAACATGAGATAATTTGTATTAGAAATATAACTTTTTCCTACTATAATTCAAAATATCCTATTTTTTTTAGGTATGCTTAAATTGAAATATGTTAATTTTTAAATTATAGACATGGTTAAATTGAAATAATAAATGTGACTATTATAACCAATACTCTAAAGACTAAAAATTAAACTATAACTAACACATAAATTAATTGATTTCTAAATATGTGACTAAGAATGATCATGTAATGAAAGTTAGACAAATAAAGCGGAGTCACAAAAAAGGATGACAATATAAATATCAAGAGCATAAAAATAACAAAAAATCACAATGACATGAATAAAATAGGAAAAAATCCACATAAATGATTTATAACATAGCAAATATAGTAAAAATATATGATTAAACCACTTCAAGGTGATAACCTCCAAAATTATGTAATAATAATAGAATTTTTAGTATGATGATCTACTATTAACCAGTACATCTTATATATAATCTAATTAAGCTATGGATACTTGATAGAATAACCTAATTACCAATATCAAAATAAATAAATTATCATATGACTTAAAAGTAGGTCACATGTCATCTCCATCATCATTACAGCTTGGGTGTTATGACAAAGGATAATTATCCCATGAGTAGTTTTTCCCAGACCTCCTTTTCATCCTCTTCTGAGAACATATATGATGAGTTGTAGTCGATAAATGACAAAGAGAGATATAGTTTCTCATCTTCTTATTTGTCCTCCTCCCCTAACTTGTTTTCCTCATCCTCATCCTCTACATCTTCACAATCCTCCTCCTCTAGTTCATCTTCTTTGTCACCATTATAGGAATCAATCTCATACCTCATTCCTAGCTTCTCATCCATCTTGGGAAGGATCATCAAAACCTGACCTTTCAACCCCTTATTTTAGGAACTCTAGTTGTTTGTTAGCTTATATTTATCTATGCTTACCATCTTTTTTATAACTTTTCTCTATTTTTGGTAGGGGGCCATGATTAATTCTAAAAAGAGAAATGATGTAAAAAATTATAACTAGAAATTGAATAAGATGATGTCATAGGTAAAATTTATAACTTTGGAGAGGTTTAAATATATAATGTTTCCATTGAAGCTTGAAAAATGGTACTTGAGTGCTCTTTTAATGGGACAAGATTTTTCATATACATATGTGTAGTTGTAATTGAGATTTTTGCACCACTCACCTAACACCAATAAAATTTAAGGTGAATAAACATCTATTGAATATATAAATCAATTAATCATTCACTCATTTCTCCTATATATAAATACTAATCATAAATAAAATAATCTATTAGATCACTTTCTCAGGAGCACTATTTCCATATCTATCTATGCAGTTATAATTGAGATTCTTACAACAATGACCTTGCTGACATGGTATGTATAAATAAGTTCATCATAATCTGAGTAACCCTACATATAAATATTAATTTCATAGATAATATCTATTGGTGCACCTAAAAAAATACAATATTTTCTATGTTTTTCTATTTATTCATGAGTGATATTCTTGCAATAGTATTATTGCTAAAAATATTCACTATATACTAATGGAGGTGACTATACATCCACTATTATATATAATTTTTTAATTTATTATATAAGTGATCCTACACATAAATATTAATTTTATAGAGAAGGTCTACCCATACACCTAAAAATTACAATATTTTCCATTTCTATTTATAAATTTGTAATTGAGATTCTTGCAATAGTGACCTTGCTGACAATATTCCCTATATACTAATAGAAGAAAATTAACATACAATGGTATAAATAAATTTATTCATCATTCTTTGAGGTCCCATTCATATAAAGACTAATCACATGGAAAATATGTATCATTTCATATACAAATTACAAGATTTTCCATATCTATCTATGCATTCAAAATTGATATTCTCACAATAATCACCTTGGTAAAAATATTACCTATATATTGATGGAGGTGACTACACATACATTGGTACATATAAATTAGTTTGTCACTCTTTGAGTGCCCTTGCATATAAAGACTAATTTAATGGAAAATATCTATCAATGCACTTACAAAGTACAAGATTTTTCTTATCCTTTTATGCAGTTGTAATTAAGATTCTTGATATAGTAACATTTCTAAAAATATTCCCTATATATTGATGGAGGTGACTAAACATCCACTAGTACATATATATTATTTATTCATTATCTGAGTACCCATGCATATAAAGAATAATCTCACAAATAAGATCATGTATCAGTGTATCTATAAAGTAAAAATATTTTCCATATCCCTCTATGTGGTTGTAATTGAGATTATTGAAATAATCACCTTATTGAACATTCCATATATATTGATGGTGGTGACTACACATCCACCAATATGTATAAATTATAATATTGATGGTGTCTAAATTATTGAATAAATATATAAATAACTATATAAAGGGTGTTAGTTAAGTGTGTTTCATAAAACTCCATGTCCACTCGTATAGGATATCACCTTTTAATACAATTCTTCAATATCCTCTAACATTAATAATGGCATATCAAGTTGAATAAAATCACATTTTTATCAAGATCAAAATGGCATAGATGATGAAGTTGATGTGGTGTAGACTAAGAGAGGGGATATTCATATGTGCTTCTAGATTATAAGCCATCCATTCGAACATAACCCAATGGATATGTTGGCCTCTACCAATCATCATTATGTCAACCCCATGAGCCATAGTGAAGAACATATTGTGGAGGATGATGTAAAATATTACTATAAACTCCTAGGGGGGCCATTCATTTTCAAACATAGACTATAAGATCACCATTCAATTAAAACCCCATGGATAGGCATTATTTTAACAAGAACCAGCCTGTAGTTATAGAAAATTTTGAAGAGAAAACTGGGCATAAATTTATTCATGAAGATAATAATTTTTAATCCTCTCTTTCTCTCTCTCTCTAATATTCATATGTGCTTCTAGAGTATAAGCCATCCATTTGAACATAACCTAATGGATATGCTGGCCTCTACCAATCATCATTATGTTCAACCCCATGAGCCATAGTGAAGAACATATTGTGGAGGATGATGTAAATATTACTATAGCTCCTAGGGGGCCCATTCATTTTCAAACATAGACTATAAGATCACCATTCAATTAAAACCCCATGGATAGGCATTATTTTAACAAGAACCAGCCTGTAGTTATAGAAAATGTTGAAGAGAAAATTGGGCATTAAATTTATTCATGAAGATAATAATTTTTAACTCTCTCTCTCTCTCTCTCTCTCTCTCTCTCTCTCTCTCTCTCTCTCTCTCTCTCTCTCTCTCTCTCTCTCTCTCTCTCTCTCTCTCTCTCTCTCTCTCTCTCTCCTCTCTCTCTCTCTCTCTCTCTCTCTCTCTCTCTCTCTCTCTCTCTCTCTCTCTCTCTCTCCCGCTCTCTCTCTCCCTCTCTCGCTCCCCCCTGCTCCCTCTGTGTGTGTGTGTGTGTGTGTGTGATTTTAATATTTTCATAGTATTTAATGTTACAATTTAAAGTAACTCATGGTTATAATTTGATATATGATTTATTATTTTTTCATTTTAATTATTAAAATAGGTTGATACATTGTTGATATAATATTATATATTCATATGTTCATTATAATTAACTTTGCATTGCGTGTGTGTGTGTGTGTTCATTTAAAATTATAATACTAAAAAATTAAGACATATGTGTATAAAATTAACATTTTAATTTTTATATTAATATTAATAATGTCATTTATCACCTTTTATAGAGGAAATTACCTCTCCCACCTATGATTAGAATGTTATAAAAGTAATTATCCTCAAAGACCAGATTGCTAGTGAAGTCTATTAAAATGTTCATAATGTATCAAATGAAATTCCATCTGCTACCTATAAAACTCTAGTAGACATTTTGAACCAAACAAAATTTCACAATCCTTTATTATTTATTGGTGAATGAATTTTACCTATACCATTAATTCCTAGGATATTGTGCACAATGTAGGATGGTAATAATCATAGTTCTCTCTTTGGTCCAAAGTTGAAGGTGAATGTACATAATCATTCCCTCCTTTAAACCTTCCTCTCTATTTCAAGTACCAATGAAAGTACCAAAAAATAACATATTATAACCATGAGTAGTTAAATGATGCAATTAATCGACTAAGAGCTTAACAATTGTAATAATGAGAACATGTTCTATTTTTTTTGTAAATCCATACAAAATGGGATTTCAATTCCCTTGTTTCATTGATGGAAAAATGTTCAATTTGGATATATATATATATATATATATATATATATATATATATATATATATATATATATATATATATATATATATATATAAGAGAAGGAGATAAAAAATGTCTAATTTAACAAGACTAGTACATAAATATTTTATTAAAAAAATTCTAGGTTCATGACTCAAGTACATAAGTCAAAAAAATCATAGAAAATATTATGTTTTGACAAAGTTCTATGTGATGTCTAATGTACACTAGTGTTTAATGCTACACTAATGGTGTGGACTATTGGACTTGTTGGAGATATTTTAACTAAGAGGAGATTTAATGGTGAACAAGGTAGATAAATTTGAGATAACAATGTCAAAGGAAGATGGGGTTTTTGTCTTAATTGACTACCTTCATTCCATCTAGATTAGGCATGTTATTACAACAAATGGAAGATCCAAAGGAATAAAAATTTATTGAACATTCAAACTCATACAAAAATTTACTTACTAAAATATATATTCAATAAAAAAAATTTGGTAGAGAAATATTTCCTACGTTTACAATCCCAAGAGATGCATGCATAATATGGGCTCATTATCTTAGCCAAGGAACAAGGTGAACACTAAACACTCTGATCTCCTTGTGAATGTTCTTAATTCTAATTTCTAGTGTGTCTTATTAGTGTATTGGTTTGAAATTCCATCATAGCACTCTTATATATAATTTTATCATGATTTTAATCCTACATAGACTAGACAAATTGGGATGGACAAGATCTTTCAGTTTTGATCCGTTATAGTTGTGAATTATTAGATATAAGTAAAACACTTCAGTCCATATGATCTATATGTATTTAAATCATTAATATAATTTAGATTCTTTTATGTCGACATAGTACCTCCCAAATTGAAAAAAATGATGACATTGACATTTAGTACATGTTAATCAATTGATAATGCTCTCAATATTGGATATAGTCTAGTTAGAACATATAAGATATTTTAGTCTCAATGCAATTGTACTTGTAAATTATTAAGTATAATTATATGACCATTACTTCCCATATATGTATGCATGCTACTAAATAATATGATTGAGATTTTTGCAACACACACAATGAACTTGGTGTAGCCACATTACTTGCAAGATTGACATAAATGACTAGATAGATATCCAAATATTGCATTAATCAATTGATAATGCTCTGACTCTTATATAGATAATAATTTAAAAGGATAAATCTTTTAGTATTAATCCACTTGATTGCACCTACAAACTAATTATAATTACACTTCTCATATCTAGATCACATACTACGACCAAAATATAATTGATATTCTTACACCACACTCCATATAAAGGGTTGTGTAAGATAAATGTGTTTTGTAAACTCCAAATCCAATTTGATAATATTTTATATCCTTATATATATTTTATAAAAAATTTCCTCCATTAATATTAATGACACTTACAATATTGAATCTAATACTCCTGCTACCTACATTGACTACTCTACCTCCAAAAGCAGTAAAATTGATTCCATCACCAACACCTAACATTTATCCCATAGGGAATGCATTGGAACAACCATGGACCTATTTTAATCAATATCAATACACACAAGCACTCACATAACCTCCCTTAATAACTATAAATTACTAATCATGATTAGAAGATTAATTAATAAGTTGTAATGTGATAGAATGGTATATCTGAATTTAGAATAGTATCATAGTGTAAAATGAAAATTAAATGTATAGCTTTTAATTTTGACATATATTATAATATGCCACCATGTAATTAATATTAAATAAACATATTCATTGTTTATTTCATAAACATATAATATACTTTTACATGGTGATACAAAAATAATAATTAAAAACTGGTCAATTAAACTTCATATTAACTGAAAAAATTGAAATGAAACTATTCAATATTAATTATGTTATAAATTATGAATTATAATTAGATATTTATCTATTAAAATTTATTCTTTGATATAATTTTAAATGTCATTAGGTTTGTAATGTAAAACATACATTTAATTTATTAAACTAAAATGTAATAACTTAAAAACTATTTTTTGGAGGTTAAAAAAAAGAAAATGGGGTGGAAAATGTAATTTATTTTTCTTGACACAAAAATGATGCAAGATGTATCATTGTGTTTTTTCAAAATTTTAAAATCTAGAGATGTTAGACCTTAATTAGATAAATTACTGAGTAAAATTAGAATGTTATAAATATGAAATAAATGACACAAACTAATTTGGAAATATGCTAAAAAGGGGAAAGTACCAAAGAAACATAAATTAGTTGGAAAACTAGAATGCAAGACTGTGACTGAAACTAGAAAATAGACTATGTGACTATATTGACTGACTATGGATTTGAAACATGGTTTTGTTAGATCTCCATATAGTACTAGATCTAGATAGGGTTAAAGTGTGATGGTGGCCTTAGGGAGTGTCGGTGTCATGTAAATAATAATTTTTTTAAATTGTTTTGATATGTTCACCTTCACCTATATACTCTATTTTCCTGTACAAGAGCCTTCGATCTATTATGAAAACTACTATATGTCTTCTCTTTCATTTATAACCCTAGCTCAATAAACATAGAGGGAAAATGTAATCATATAATAAAAACCATGCAATCATAGAAGAAAAATGGGTTTGTGGTTGAAATTGTACTTGACCTCAACACCCCCTATGTTGAGCATTGCCTACATACCAATACTTAAAATAATGATCTAACTTCATGTGGTTCTTCTATGCTACAGTGGTGTGTATGATAAGATTGGTGCAAAATGATATTTTTTTATGCAATCCTAGTGTGATTAAGTGATTCAACGGTTATTTATGACCATAGAGGTGTATTCAGACTTTATCTCATGACTACTATGGATATATGTATTTAGAATTAGGAAAAATATGAAATTTACTCTCAATATATAATTAAAATTTTGAAGTTTTTCAATGTGGAAGCTTCTTGTGTGAAAAATGGTTTGAAATGTGGATTTACAATGATCTTTTGGAAATTATTTTGGATGGGGCTCACTAAAATTTAGGGATGAATTGTTACATGAATTTAAATTTGAACAACTAGTTTTTATTTGGTAGGAGTGCATTGCTTGTAGAATCAAATCATAGCAAGGAGTGAGATTGTCCAAAAAGGGTGGCCTTGTCCAAAGGGAAATAAAAACTAAACTAAAAGTGGGGATCCATCTCAAAGTGAGTTTAGGTTGCTTAGAATGATGGATATGGATATTTTGAGATCATTGGTTGATTTTGGGAATGGCTTGTTCTTAATAGGAGTGAAGGGAGGGTGGTCAAGGGTTATGGAATGAAACATGAGCTAAGTGCATAAAAGGAGTGGTCACAAGTGCATTTTTGTAGAAATAAAATTTAATTTATGCATTTAAATTTTTCCCACTTTTATTCTAGTTATGCAACAAAGTGAAAGTACTAGATTAAAAAGAAGAGTATGTACGTGAATTCACCTTTGAAGATCAATCTTAAATTTATGTCATAACATTGAACTATGCTTCACGTAAAAACTTGAAATGAATCATGTATAAACAAATCCTTACTTAAGATGGAAATATGAAATTAAAATGCAAGAAACTTATGTATTTAATAACAAGGAACAAATACACTTGATTGGGTATGTGAATTATTGTGTTTTCCAGTGTAAAAATTGATAACTATAGAGGGTAGGACCCCTTGAGATTTTATTTTTATTAGAAAGATTTTAATGGAATTTGCATGCCCCAATTCTCATTGATATGTGAGTGTGATTGAGAATTCAAGGTGTGCTTGAATCCATCATTACATACCCAAAGTGATGAAATAGTTTGGAATCCTTGCAAGAAATCCAATAGATTGTTTTGGTGCAAAAATTGGTTTGAGCCTAGTGTAAAAAGGTGAACTAACTATTATAAATGGAATAAAGCTCATTTTTGGTGTAGTAAAAATGGTGCAAAAATTAGTGTAAAATGAGTATAATCTGAGTTTGATGTATATAGTGTAGAGAGTGATAAGTATTATCATTCCATCTATGAAACAAGTGAAAAAATTACAAAGGAGGTGGTTATGTGTCACACACATGCCGCCAATCTAATATTTGAGCATACTAATTTCTGATAATAAGTAATATCAAGTGTGTTGATGGTTCATTTAGCCCATCAACTTAGGTAGGGTGTAAATCCACCCAACCTCTCTTGAAAGGAGATGAAATCTCCCCAAGGTATATGATTGCTAGGTTTTGGCTTATAGGTTAACTCAATTGTTGATGTGAAACTATTCCATTTCAAGGGACATGTTTGGAATAAGTTTAGATAAATGATAAATAAATTTGATCTTGTGGATTTATTTCCTAGGAGATCAAAAAATTGGATTTGACATAGAAATATGGCTGATACGATATGCTCATTACATACAAAGATTCAATAGAGCAAAAATAATAATGAAAGGGTTTACAATCAAGATAAAACCTATAAACATGGATTATAAATTTTTAGATCTATTCTAACTATTATAAAATATTTATAACAAAGAACAAAAGATGAGGGTTTAAAGGAAAAGAGTGTGTATTTAGTGAAGAAAATCTGAAATTCATTTGATTAAATGCCATCCATGGAATCAATATGTTTCCAAACCAATATGCACACAACCATGAACAAACACAATGCAAGAGTCTTAGGGTTTCAAATAAGAATAAATATAGACAAAATCATCATATACATGTACAAATATTAAATAAAATTATTCACAACATTTAATTTGATTAACATTTTCTTGAAATACATAGTTTGGATACACCATAATTAGGTTAAATATAGGAAAATGCTTCAACACAACTTTGTTTACATGACAACCTAGTTAAGGAAAAAAAGAAATTATAGGAAATAAATTGTCTATCCCTCTATTCTAATCTCTAATACCAACTGAGACAACCCCTTCTAAGTCTTTTGGTTGGTCTTATATAGAAAACAATCCACAGATAAAAATAAACCCTCCTCTCAAAATGTGGGTGAAAATAATAAATTCATGGGTCAAAATCAAGGGCCTAAATTTGGTGTACAAATAAATGATCTCAAGGCAATGAATACTAAGAATAATACAAGAAAATCCTCACTAAATTCTAGGAACAAGGCACAAGTGGAATTGTTAAACGATCCATGTGATTATCTTCAAGACACTAGCTCCTCTTTTAAATGCACCCTTTTGTCATTAAATTTTGGTAACAAGGCAATATTGGAATAATGAATTATTCCAATCTGCACAAGTTCAAGTTTAATCTACCCATTTTTTATGGATTATCATTATATTAAATGTTTGGGCAAACTTTATCTTCAAGCTATGAACACTCCTTTTGATTTGGGATTTATTCTCTTTATCCAATTCTAGTTTGCACATATGGGAGCTCCTCCACCTTGATTATCACATCCCTTTTTCCAAATTCTTATCTAAAAAATAAATAAAGCAAATTAATTCCATTATAAAAGTAAAAGACATCAAATATTAAATGAACAACTCATAAAAGTAACAAAGTCTTGAGATGCAAATGATGAAACTTTTTAATCCCTACACTTCTCCCTTTCAAAAACAACAACATTAAAAATGGAGAAAAAATTTACAATTTCATAATTGACATGAAAAATAGAGAAACAAACCAAAATTTATGCTAAAAAAACTAACTCATAGTTAACTCTCTAAATAGTGTCAACAATTCAAAGCTTGTCAATAACTTCAGTATTTTTAGTTCTAATAGAAATGTCAAATATCTACCCACCCTTAGGAACATGTGTGTTGGTGAAAATAAATCTAGTAGGAACTTTGGTATCTAACTTAGTTCCAAGAATAATTTAATTAACTGATTTAAGATCAATAAGAACATCAACTGCTGGCAAGTTAAGAGGAATGTTGAATGGGTTGTATTGAACACAATTTTTGACATGTTTCCAAAAAATTATTGACTATAAAACATGATTCAATGAAAATATTTTTAAACCATCTTTCCAATTTAATAAATGGTAGGAAAATCATAGTTATGTTTCAAATTTTGTAATACAAAAACCACCTATAAGTCTAATTTTAACACACAATTAGCCTTTTAAAAGCCCATTAGGGCTAACCTTATTCTAATAACTAGGTTGGAGGCTGACCTAGCTATAGGAACTAGCATTTTGGATAACCCAGTTATATTTAGAACTCCTATGGCCAGCCTAGTTCTAATAACTAAGGCTTTTACTGACTTTATTCCTTATAGAATGTACAGATCTAACCTAACTTTTCAGGGGTAAGATAATTTTTTTAGATAAAGTGTTGTACATATAAATTTATCACTCAAGATTGTCATATAACTTTTAGGGGGTAAGAATAATTTTTAAGACATGACTTAGCATGTAAAATGAGATATGACCAAAAACAACATTCAAACACATGAAAGAGGAAATAGATGCAAAAGAGCAAAGGGAGACTTAACTAGATTACAACAAATAAAAAAAGTGGTGCCATGATTGATAAAAAAATTAGGGTGTGTTGTGAAATCCAAAAAAAATGGTGACTCTTATGGGAAATACTCTTGAGTATTTTGTAATGAAAAGAAACATGTTCACGAATCTATAATATCTGGCTAAAGAAAACACAAAGTACATGATTTTTTTGTGAAATGATAATAAGGGAATGGTTGAAAGACAAAAATTAGATATTCACATTAACTAATGTGTGCATATGTATTCATTCTATTTCATTGAATTTACAAAGACTAATCATTACAGTTTAGATAATCAATCTAGTGAATTATACCTTGAAATTATTATCAATATATTGTTCTACTACCAACTAGGTGTCTATATCCCTGATGAAGTTATCTCTGATCCCACTCTAGGGCTTACTCTACTACTAGTCGGGGATCCATATACCCAGTATAGGTTACCTACATCACCTATAAATTAAGTTTTTTCAATAATTAATTTTCTTGGCTTTTCTCTTTTTCTTTTATTTCTTTTTAGGAACTCAATTTTGGGTTGGGGACCACCATGACAAATGAGAGGTAAAATTATAGTTTTTTCACTCTAGATCTTAGTTGTAATTGTTTTTTTGTAAAAAATATATAGATAAATTAAAGTGTGTTTTTCATGCAAGGTTTTGATAAAATATCTTTCATAAGTCAAACGATTTACCAAAACTTACCAAAACATGATTAAATTCAACACTTGACAATCCAATATTTCAAAGTTGAACTCTTAAACACAATATTGAATAATAAAATAAGCTAAGTACTTAAGAAATAAAATTTCATTGGCATCACTTACCAACAAACCAATTTCTCTTTTTTGATCAGCATGTACCCACAACAATTTCAATGAGACAAGATCATAATAGAGGTAAAAAAACAAGGACAAACCAATATCAAAATAAATAAAACATGAAACAAAACTAAAAGAAATATATAAAACACAAAAAAATCAAGGAAATTATGTACAAGGCCTTATAAGGTCAACTAATATTTGGAAATAGTGCTTGAGGAACTTCTCATTGATGAAAAATGGGGCATCTTCACCAGTCAAAGTCCTAAGCTTAAAATTTATTTCACCTAAAATTTTAGATTCTTGGAAAGGACCTAACCAAAGGGCATCAAACTTGCCATGATGTCCCTTTTTCTCATGAGCCTTACCCCGTAACATGACTAGATCATCAATCTAAAAGGCTTTTATTTTGATTTTCTTCTCAAACCATCACTTAATAACTCTTTAATGTTTGATAAAGTGCAACAATGTTTCATCTCATTTTTCATTTACTTGGATTAAATTTAGAAGCTAAGATTCAATATTGTCATCATTTTATAGGTAGTCCTTCATGAATTTTATGGTATGGATCCTCAAATGCATAGGAAAAATTAGTTCTTTTATATATACTAAATGGTAGGGAGAAGTATATAGGGATGATTTAATCCTAATCCTATCAAACCAAAGTGAAAACTTTAACATGTTATAACAATCATGAAGATTATTTCTCAAAAATTTATTAATCACTTCAAGTAAATTATTATTCATAGACTCAACAACACCATTACCTTGTGGATAATAATTAGAAGAGAACTTGGTGATAAACTAATTGTTGTATGCCCACTCATTTAATTGAAAGGAAGATAAAGTAAGACCATTATCACATACCAGAGTCAATGGCATTCCAAACCTGGTGATGATATGTTCCTCTAAGAAGCTAATTAACACTTTTGATGTGTAATTTTTGAATGCTTGAGCTTCAGTGTAGTGATTACAATAGTTAGTTTATGTCAAAATTAAATTATGTCTAGTGGAAGAATTAAGGTTTATGGATCCAATAAATTCCATTCACCACTTTGTAAAAGGTCATATCTCAATAACTAGTTGCAAAGTAATAACATGACTATGTTTTCTATGTGAATCAATTTAAAAAATATGGAAACTCCTCACATGTGTAAGAGCATTTCTGAAGACATAAGGTTAATAGTAACATTCTCCAAGGATTTGGTGAGATTTATCACTCCCTAAACCATGTCTAGTTCCATATTTTAATTGAAAATTTAAGATTACTTCAATTGCTTCAATTTTATTTAAACATCTCAGGTAAACACCTCTATGGTTATTTATATATAGTGTTTCTAATTTGATCATGAAATTTTTTATCTTTAATCACAATGTTCTTCTTTGAGTGGGATTTAAATATTTTAGACAACTATTATGTAATAGGTAATGAACAAAGTTGATACCACTCCTCATTGGTGATGGACTGCACTATGTATTATTGACATATAATTTGAGAATCAACTGTAACCATCATCTTAATCAATATTTGACCTCTAAAAATTTTCATTGAATAAATTTATAAGTCAAATTACTATAAAATGGTTACCCACTTACCTCTCCATTCACCTAACATGTTTTCCATTAGTATTGATTTTACAGAAGAGGAAGGTACAATGACAAATAATTTATTGCATTAAATTTGGTCCCTAAACTTATTAACTACTTTGATGAACATAAAAATTTGTTTATAAATGGTAGAATACCTGAGTTCATCATTCTTAAGTAGAGAAATCATAAAATACACTAGTCTTTCATCTCTAAATTATTTTCTTTCTGTCAGAACAACAACACTTGAATGCTTAGAATCAAATGAATAAATTCAGAAAGGTTGCATATAGTGTAAACCTATCATCACTAGAATTTTCATGATTGAATTGTTTATTTCATAAAAATAAACATGTTCTTTGGTATTCCCCTGAATATTTTCATATTTATTTAGCATATTATTTAATGGTATAACTATTTCAGCAAAACCTAAAATGAGTTTATGTATAAAATTGATCTTACTGAAGAATGATTTTAGCTTTATTTTTCTACCAAGAAAAGGAGTTTCTAAATTATTTGCACTCTATCTATATCTATGAATATGCCTCTTTCAAAGATAACATGGCCTAATAGCTTGCCTTAATTAACACTGAATATACACTTATTTAGGATCAATGAGATACCATCTTCTCTACACCTTTTCATTACAATATAAAAGTATTCACATGATCTTCTCTCTTATTATAAAATATGGTCAAATCATTCATATAAATAATAGTACACTTAACAATCATATCTTTGAATGCAATGTCCATAGCATGCTGAAATTTATCATTCACATTGATTAAACTGAATGACATTTTATTGTATGTGAAGTTCCCCCTTTTTGTGGTGAAAATTATCTTGATTTTATCTTCTTGGTTCACCAATAAATAATTTTAACTAGAATATACATCTAAAAATGACATAATTTGTGAAACATGCACAATTTGAAACACCTCATTCAATGAAGGCAATGGGTAATTATCATTTTTTGAATCTTAGTTCAGGTTTCGAAAATCCACACACAAGCAAAATCTCCACTCTTTTTCTATGTAAGAACAATATTTTAAATCCACGTGGAGTGCCTAATAGGAATTATAGTCTTGGTTTATAATTTTTATGGTTTATTGAAGATTAAAGGCTTGAGCAAAGGATTCAAAGGCATTTTTCTTTGATTAAAAGGCTTAACTCCTAATTTGAGAGTAATATTATGAGTGATGATTGAAGTATCAAATAATTTAAGATATTAATAATGTTGGAACATTTAATGGTTAACTAGTGCTATTCATGTACCCGTACCATAATTACATCGAGTAAATATAAATATAATTTACTATTATGTAATGTGAGTTAACCCTCATGTAAATCAATTATATATATATATATATATATATATATATATATATATATATATATATATATATATATATATATATATATAACGTTGTGCTTTAAGGAGAGGGTGGACCCACTGGTAATAATGATTCACCTTGCACTATAAAAAAAGGTTTGTAAAATCATATCATGCAAATATATTTTCTCCCAAGAGTTCCAAGTGAAATAATTCAAGGTTCTATGAAGAAGTGAGAAGAAGAAAAATTTGTATTTAGTGATTTATTTCTCGTATCAATGAATAATCATTTGTGATTTTTATCTCCGTGTAAAGTTTTACACATTATATCTATGTTCATATATGTTTGTATCTTTGTCTTCAGTTACATTTCTAGATATAGCATTATACATATGTATTATTTCATATATTTTTATCATGGAATCAAAATGATATTGAAGTGTTAATTGATTGGTAAGGTTATTGAATTTGTTTTTTTGGTTCTTGGAAACATATATTCAATCATATTTCATATTAAAACTTAGCATTTACAGCCTATGGTATGGACATGAGAGGCATATAAACTTGTTTAAAAAATTCCCTCTTCATGCTTTGATCTAGTGCAATTGTGGACCAAACTAGCATCTTTCCAAGCAACTAGAAAGCAAATAAACAAGCAAAAATTCCTTAGATATCATCCAAAATCTTCTTGGATTCTTTGTAAGACCCTTTATAGTGTGTTGAAGGCTGAAATCTAGTAAAAATTCAATTGTAAATACCTCTAATGCTTGGACATCATCTATAGAGTGATCAAATTCAATTTTTTCACTTGTCCATGGTCTGTGTTGGCCTTTTAAAACATTCCCATCAAGAAAAATCACTATATGGCATGATGGTACATCCCATGTACGGATTTGTGGAGTGAAAAATTATATAAAAAACTTTTTTGAACCTCTGCAACTTGTTTATGGTGTTTAAAGGTTGAATTTTCTGATTTTTGTCTTGAGAAACATTCCTTGAGAGCCTCCTAAAACATCCATTCACTTTTGTAATTTTTTAAAAATGTTATGGGTGCCATTATGTGACATTGAACAATATCCATTAGGATAAGAATATTTTTATGGATATAAAATTCATTTTTTGAGGGTTTTATGTGCTTCAAAAGGCCATTTGGAGGTGATTTTGAAGTTTCTAGGGCTTGATTTGACCTCTTGAAACTTGCATCAACTCCTTTGCCTCCTTCAAAGCACCATACTTCTCTAGGAAGATTAACATGGCATGCCAATAGTCGATAAAATTATTTATGAAATGATTTATTTATTTAAATTGAATATTCCATGCAAGCAAGTGGAGGGACCCACTTTCCACTAAGGTTTTTTACTCTAAAAGTAAAAATTCAAATTAAAGTTTTTGCTTGCAAGTTTAAGAGTTGTTTACATGCATCTAATATTTTTTTTAGAAAAATCATATTAAATTAAATACACTTAAAAAAAAACAAATTGCATGTAAATATTTTTTAGCAATCAAAGGGGAGTTGGTAAGTGGTTATTTTGGAAGGCACTTATAAAAATGTGGTTTGGAGAACAAAACTCCTCCCAACATTATTTTTGGTCAAAATTAATTTGTTTTTCAAAACAATTAGTTAAATACCTTTTTTTGTTATTCTTTTAAAATCCCACATTCAAACACTAGTTCAATTGTGACACTTTCGACACCCTTGTCTAGTTTTTTCCATCATTGAAAGTCATGTAACCAGTTGATATTTAGATTTTTACACATTCTAGACACATTGAAATCATCCTTTTTTAATTTAAAACTTCCTTATATAGTTTTTGCAACAAAATATAAAAATAGTTATTTCTTGCACCACTTATGACTTTTGCTTTTATTACATTTATTTACATCATTTTGAATTATTTGGCAAACAAGTAAGTGATAATTTTTTTTTAACACTAGAATATTTATTGTTATTACAAAATAAATTATAAAATCACATTAAAAAAATAGTTTCTAATTTTTTTTAAAGTTGTAATGTCAACTTTGAATTGAAGTTATGAATTCTCCTAATTTTGTTATAGATAAATCTTAAATGTTAAATTGGTCTAACTATAATATTTGGAAATTCATATTAAAGATACATTTATGGCTCAAAAACTATGGAACATTGTTTTAAGGACTAAAAAACACTAGTCAAGGAAATATGTCATGACTGAGCTTACAAACATATTTCAACATAAATCTTAAGAAGCCATGTCAATTATTTTGAGGAATGTAAAAGATGATTTTCTAATGTATATCAACAATCAGTAGTCACACATTGATGCCTAGAAACTCATTAAAACTATGCATGAGGGCACTTATCTCTCAAAAATCATTAAAATTATTCTTGAATTGCTTACTACTCCTATGAAAGGTTATTAAAAAGTTGTTAATTTTCTTGAAAAAATTAAAAACATTAGATCTCAGTTAGATGGTTGTAATTGTAACTCTTATTCAAGATGTGTTTTTGTATTTCATTATTTAGTTAAAAATTTATGAATTTTTTTATTATTTCATTACTATTATTAATTAGAAATAACAAATAGAGAAATATATCCTTGACCTCACTACCCTTTTAGTAATTTTTATTCAAGAAAAATAAGTGATGTCAAATTTTGACTATAAAGAGAATTCCATTCAGGCACTTCTCACACTTAATAGTGTTCTAAAAAATACTAAAAACTAGAAATCTAACACTAACTCTGATAATAGTAATAAGAAATCTGGTAATAAAAATGTTAAAGTCAAATTTAATAGAAATTGTATTCTATGTGGTAAATTTAGACATAGAAGAGAATATTGCTACCAAAAATATAACAAAACCTCTCAAAATAAAAAGGGAAGAAAGGTTCTAGTGAGAATCAATAGAAAAATAAAAACCACAATCAAAACAACAATCAGGATCAAAATACTAACATTATTACTTTGTATGTTGCCTTATTTACTTCTAATGAAAATGAATGGATTTTAGATAGTGGTGCATTACATATTATAACTTGTTTATCAAATATTTTATTTAACACTAGAGATATATCTAGAAGGATTTATTTAGGTGATAATTCATTTTTAAAAGCTACTAAGTCAAAAAAAGCTAAATTTTCAAATGTAGTCATAAAAGATGTTTTTTATGTTCCTAAACTTAAGAAAAATATGTTATCCTATTCTCACCTTAGAAAAGATAATTTCATAGTAACTCTACTTAAGAATAAATGGTCAAATTATAAATCAATCTAGTTCTCTAATTGATGAAGGAATTCAAAAAAATAGTTTATACATTTTTTTGCTTCTTTTGCATGTTGTCTTTCATCACAAAGTAGAAATGAATCTCAAATTGTGGCATGAAAGATTAGGTCATGTTAATTTTAGAAGTTTATCTGATATGTATCATCATGATCTTGTGATTGGTCTTCTTTCTATTTATTCTCATCATGAAGCTTGTGAAGGTTGATTTTATGGTAAAAAAAGCCATTAAACTTTTTCACAAAAATCATGATACAAACTCCGCATATCCTTTAGAGCTTATTATAGTGATGTTACAAAACCACTAGAAGTTTCATCTTTTAATGGTTCTTTATATGCTATTAATTTAAATATACTAACTAAATTGATAGTGATTCAACTACAATGGTATTTTTTGAATCTATACTTAGCTTTTATCTAGAGCCTAAACCGATTCTAGAGCATAAAAAGAGGTCCAGTCTCTTAAAAAGAAATGTTGAGAATCAACCAAGATATTTAACCTTAAAATTCTTTCCAAATATTAGTGTGTATCTTTTAACCTTTTAAATCTAGTAAACTAAAAGGATTTAAAGGAAGAAAAGGCACTCATAAAATTAAGAAAAAAGTCATAACCAAGAAATTTAAACTTCTACATAATTAAAAAAAATTGCTCTTACACCAATCAACAAATCATCCTATGGCCGCTTGCAGATGCCAACCTCTGTTGGACAATAGTGATTCCATGGTCTATTGGGTTTTTCCATTAATAAAATTCTAAGCATGCAGCTATAACCTTTCTACTTCTATCTTCCTTCCTCTCTTCCCTTTCTGACTGAAGTTGGGTGTTTTAATAACACTTGTTGACTAAACTATAGACAAAACTGCCTTACTAGTTAACTCTTCTTCTTCTTCCTCCCATCCTTCTTCCTCCTCTTTTGAGCTATCTTACATGCAAGTACTATCTATTATTTTAGAATAATAATTAAAGTCCTCTAAACTAAAATTTAAAACATTTGTTGCCTTTTCCTACATTTTGAAAGGAGGTTGTCTTGACTCAAAATCATTTAAAACCTTTGCAGCCTTCAGATCTTCTTGCTTTTATTGGGAAAGTTGAACCTCTTTAAAAACTTTTGAAGAAGGATCTTTAACTAATTTTTATTTATATGACCCAAACAAACTCTGAACCAAATCTTGATTCATGCACACAATCTTTCTAACCCATTTTTGAATAATTAAGACTTGGGATCCAGAAAACTCCTACTCTGAGCAAGCATCCCCGTTTACTCACCATTTGATTGAAAAGCCTAGGCTCTCTAAAAGCTAAAGGGAGTGTTTACCAAATTTGACTCCTTGGTCAAATTTGAGCACCCCTAGGAAAAAAATTAATGTTTAAACATTTAAATGGGTCCTTAATTGTTGTCATCAGAGGTTTAGCTTGTTATATGATGTCATTTGAGGTCACTTTAGTTTTAGTCCTTGTCACATTAGCTAATTTGTCCATTTGGGGGTCATTTCATATCATTTTGAGAGTCATTAATGCATTTGGCATGTTTCCCAATGTGCTTAGGAGTCCCATTTTGATGGAAAACATCCAAGAGGTCAATTTATATGTCTAACATGTCAGTCACATCAGATACTTGTAGACTCCCTAACTGAAACTATAGAAATCAACTCAAAAAGGGGAAAATTGACACTTATATAGATTATTTGGAAGTGTGCCACATGGGAAAGATTATGGGGGGTCCCTAGAAACTTATAATAGTCATATCCGTTCTTTTTTTACTTTGTAAGATCATTTTTTAGGATAAAACTATTCTACACTTTTTTGCTTTTTGGGATAGACTGAACTAGCCTTCAAGTTTTTGTTGAGTATAGAAGGTCCAAGTAGTTTCAAAACAAATGCCTTTGGAAGATGATATTAAAATAGGATAACTTAATTTTAATATATGTGGTTTGTAAAATTATCAACTGTGCTTTATGAACAATCATTAACAAGTTGACTATGCAGATTTGGTAGAAGTTTAATTTACCCTATAGGTTTTTCACATTTTTTGCCAAATTCGTATGAACCAGTTGGTTATGTTGGATAAAAAGGATGTTGTCTTCCTTATAAAATGGTCCCCACTCCTGGTTGCATGTTTCATGAAGTTTGGATGAGTAAATTTGGCCCATCATATAAGGAGGTGTCGCCATGCATGGTTTCAGTTGGAATGTTTTGGTTTGCTATGTGTATCTTCCTATAGGTGAATTTATCAGCTAGAAATGAGTGTCATATAAAACCTT
>JARHVA010001247.1:3335000-3505000 GCA_037957365.1 Torreya grandis | reverse complement strand
TTAGAGTAATAGAGGAAGGCAAGGTAGATCCTTCCAATTGTAAGATCATTTGAATTGCAGGTTGTTACAAGTTCATGGTAGATCTACATGTGTAAGTAAGATCATTTGAGTTGCAGGTTGTTGCAAGTTCATGGGAGATCTACTTGAAGTACTTTGAGTACTTGTGTACTGGTAGTGTTATTACTGACTAGTTGGAGGTGAACACCAACTCTATGTTTGAGTTGTGTGTTGGGACTATTTTTGGTAGGAGAGTGAACTCTTGATTGAGAATTACTAGGAGCCCTTGAGGTGTGGGAAGCCTCACAGAAGTGTGAGAAGAAGTGGCATCTTATTTATTGTATTTTCTTTCTGGATGAGTATTAATACAGATTGTATTGTCTCTCATATTCTGTGTCATTTTTGAATTCTAGTTACTTGTTCATTCTGGTATAATTCCATGTTTAGTTGCTTATACAAGGTAATCATATGTACTCTTATTGAGGAGTAGGATCCTGACAAGTGGTATCAGAGCATTTATGTTCTAGATTCCCTATCAATTGGTATCAGAGCTTTTGGTTAGGTTACTAATAGGTTGTATCAGATCTGGTTAGTGTTTGTTGATTACAAGTTACTCAGAAGGGTTTTTTTTGAGTGGGAGTATAGCAATGGCAGAAGAAAGTAAGCTATGAATGGAGAAGTTTAATGGCAAAAACTATCAATTATGGAGGATGCAGATAGAAGATTATCTATATCAAAAATATTTTTACTTACCGTTGGGTGGGGTTGCATGCAAGCCCACAGATATGAAGGATGAAGAATGGGAGGTTCTTGATCGGAAGGCTCTAGGATCTATAAGGTTGAGCCTTACATCATCTATGATTTCCAACTTATCACAGGCTAAGACAATGGTAGAGTTGATGGAATCCTTGGAAAATTTTATATGAAAAACCCTCAGCTTCGAATAAGGTATTTCTTATGAAGCAATTATTTAATTTGCAAATGTTGGATGGTGGATCTGTACACAGTCATCTTAGTGATTTCCATGGTTTGGTAAACCAGTTAAATTCAGTCAATATTTTTTTTGATGATGAAATTAAGGCTCTCTTAATCTTATGCTCATTACCTAAAAGTTGGGAGAGTTTGGTAATGGCAGTTAGTAATACTGTGTCTGCTTCAAAAATCTTAAAAGTGGATGATGTTGTGAGTGTAATCTTGAATGAATAAATTGAAAGGAAAAGCACAAGTGAATCATAAGGGAATGATTTGAGTGTTGAAAGTAGGGGAAGGCAAAGAGAGAAGATCGAGCATGGGAGATCAAGATCAAAGATAAATTAGAGATCCAAATTCAGGTATGGCAGAATAACCTTCTAGAAATGTGGAAAGTAAGGGCATGTAAAGAGAGATTGTTGGGTGAATGAAGATCAGCATGAAGGACATGAAGAAGCAGATGTTGCAGATTTTGTTGCACAGAATGCTCTGGTATGTTCCTTAGATAAAGTAGAATCTTGGGTTTTAGATTCTGGTGCCTCTTTCCATGCATCCCCAAATAGGGAATTTTTTCATGAATATGTCTAGGGAGACTTTGGAAAAATTTATTTAGGGGATGGTAAGCCTTGTCAAATGGTTGGCAAAGGGAAAGTGAAGCTGAAATTGTAGATGGGCAACACATGGGTGTTGAAGGAGGTCATGCATGTCCCAGTCCTGAAGTGGAATTTGATTTCTGTTGGAAATTTGGGTGATGAGGGTTGCACAGTAACTCTCATAGCAGACTCTTAGAAAGTTTCCAAGGGTGCACTTGTTGTAGCAAGAGGTAAGAAAGTAGGTATGTTTTATCTATCTACTTGTATTACTGATTCTCCTTCTGGTTTATCTACTTCAGTTGTAGATTTGAAGATGTGGCTTAATAGGCTTGGTCACATGAATAAGAAGGGGATGCATGTTCTTGAGTCAAAGGGTATGCTTTTGGATTTGAAAATCATGGATCAAGATTTATGTAAGAAAAAGAAGAAAGTGACATTTCTTGACACTGGGTCAATGAAGAAGGTGGTAGCTTCTATTGGAGGATCACAGTATTGTAGAAGGAAGAAATTTGATGTTTGTGATAAGAATAGGAAAGCCTTGGTTTTCAAGGAGAAGATGATAGACAGAGATCAATGTAAGGGGATAAAGAATTTTGAGCAGATCAAGGTTGATTTGGATAGGGTTTTGATCCAAAAGGAACTCATGGGTAAAATTCATCACTCACAAGTAAAACACAGAGACCGATGTCGATTAAAAAACTGACATCGGTGTCCAGACAAGGACCGATGTCGGTGACTCTAGACTAGTAAACACTAGTGTTGGTTAGGGGGAACTGACATCGGCGATAAGGCATCGCATGGAACCGATGTCAGTTGGGTGCAGACTGAGATGTGACCAACATCAATCATTGAGATAGATTTTGGGTGGACAACAAGCTGTCAAGGAGTCTCAAACGCCCATATGGAGGACTAAAAGGGTAAGTAAGCCTCAAATTCATTATTTCCCTTCTTTACACTACTTCTTGCTCACTGATGGTTAGGAACCAGGAAGTTATTAAAGAAGCAGAGCAGGTAGAATCCAGGAAATAGTGGGAGCTTGGTATGGATGAGAAATGTGATTCCTTGGAGAAGAACCAAATGGGAGTTTTTTGGTGGAGTTGCCAGCTGGAGGAAAGCACTAAAAGACAAATGGATTTTTAGGATAAAGAAGAGTGGGAATGGACACGTGAGATGGAAGGCCAGGGTATATGGTCTTAAGTAAGTTGCAAGACAATGGAGGTTTGACCATTGTGTTTCTCTTTACCAAGTTGTATAATATTAGCTACATTATCTTGTTACTGTATTGTGTGCTTGTTGTAGGGTTACACATATAGGGAATTGTTAAACTAAAGGTAAAGTTAGTTAAGAGGTGTGTCATGAGGAATCTTGGAGCAGCAAGATTCTTTGACATGAGTGTGTTATAGAGACATGGAAGGTCACAGGTTGATTTTGTCTCCAGATGATTGTGTGAAACTCATTAGCACGCTGATGGTTGGACAGTTCTATGAACAGTGTCTTGATTCACATGATGAGGTTGAGTACATGTGTACTAAACATGAGTTTTCCTAAGCAGTGGGTTTTGTCAGCTAGTTCATGGTCAATCTGGGAAAGAAGCACTGGAGGGCAGTTCAGTGGATTCTTAGGTATCTGAGAGGGACCAACAGTAGGTATACATGTTATGCAGGGTCAAGCACTTCTCTACATGGGTATGTAGAATCGGATGTGGCAAGGGATTTGGATGACATGAGTTACAATACAGGGTTTGTTGTGGTGGTTGGTCTTCAAGAGTGATCTTGAAGAGGGATATAAGCTAAGAAATAAACTAGATGATGTACAGGTACAAGTACAATTGCAACTGTTTATCTCCAAGTGGGAGATTGTTAGGTTGTGGAGTTAAAAGATTCACTGTATGTAAACATGGAGGAGATTGTTGAGTGTCATAGTCACCAGCATTGGTCAGGCCAACCAACATCGATCAGGGGTGAATAGAAGGGCAACCAACATCTGCAAAATTTGGCCGACGTTGGTCACCTCCAGACAGACAGGGACTGATGTCGGTCGCCTGTGTGGTTCCAAAACTATTAATTACATGAACAGTTAGTTTGTTGAACCAATTTTTTGCATGTAAATACTATTTCAAGTCTTGAGCTGCGTGTCTAATTATTGTAAATTAGAAGTCTAAGTTATTGTTTAGTATGGGATCTATTTATAGACCCATTGGCATGTATTGTAACTAGAGCAATAGAGGAAGGCAAGGTAAATCCTTCTAATTGTAAGATCATTTGAATTTTAGGTTATTGCAAGTTCATGGTAGATCTACATGTGTAAGTAAGATCATTTGAGTTACAGGTTGTTGCAAGTTCATGGGAGATCTACTTGAAGTACTTTGAGTACTTGTGTACTGGCAGTGTTATTACTGACTAGTTGGAGGTGAACACCAACTCTATGTTTGAGTTGTGTGTTGAGACCATTTTTGGTAGGAGAGTGAACTCTTGATTGAGAATTATTGGGATCCCTTGAGGTGTGGGAAGCCTCACAGAGGTGTGAGAAGAAGTGGCATCTTCTTTATTGTATTTTCTTTTTGGATGAGTATTAATATAGATTGTATTGTCTCTCATATTTTGTGTCATTTGTGAATTTTAGTTACTTGTTCATTCTGGTATAATTCCATGTTTAGTTGCTTATACAAGGTAATCATATGTACTCTTATTGAGGAGTAGGATCTTGACAAGTGGTATCAGAGCATTTATGTTCTAGATTCCTATTAGTCATCCCATTACAAGTTTAAAAAAGACTTTCATTGGTTACCAAGACTACATGTTAGACCTTGATACTAGATATAGTTGTGGTCAGGTCATCCCTAGTGTTTGTATCAAGAGTGTAAGGGATGCTTTGGAACAAGTCAAGAAAAAATGGATTCCTATTGAAAGATATAATTGGAAAGGTCCTTATAATGAGTTTCTTGATGTCTGTAGCTTAATTTTCCATCTAGAAGAGAGGTTGAGAGCTCATGAACCAATGTAGTCTTGGTAGCCCCAATATACCCCACATCAACCTTTGAGTGTGTTAACCTTGTAAACTCAAGATGTTAATCCAATCATGTTCCAAAATTCCATAATTTATTCATGCATTCCCCAAAGTTTCCCTTCTTATAAGTCCATCCAAGAGATTAGACAAAGGAAGGAGGACATCATGGTTAAGTAGGTTGATGTATTTGGAGAAGATCATGAGAAAAGAAGCCTACATTGAGGATCAGCTTGAAAAGAAGATTAAATTATCCAATCAAATTTTAAGTCAATTTATCATGGTAGTATAAAATAAACTCTGTAAACCTAATTTGCTAGTTTGAAATCAAGATGCAAGCCCAAGGAAACTTCAAGTTGCTTAAATATATCAGTCATCCCTTCATTAGCATCTCAGCCTCATGAAAACATCTCTGAGCCTACCTTCCCAAGATGGAAATAAGTGGTGGCATCTTGTGAAGAAAATAAAAAATCATGTTTAGGTAGAGAATTTGGAAAGGGAGAGAAACTTGAAACCCCTAAAATCTCTCCCACCCGTCCTCAAGAATCTATTAAACCCATTTTTACACCTCCTCTAAATGATCAATGTTTCCCTTTTAATGTTGAGGATTGTATTACTACTTGGGAATATTATTTGGCTAAGCTTCCTATTTTTGAGATGCCTAATATTGACATCACTAAGAGGGAAGAAGAGATAAAGATTTTAGATTGGCTCAATGATTAGAAGGAGTTGAATCCTTGTGAAGATGATGTTCCTTGTGTTGAAAAAGATGCCTTGGAAGGAGTTCTTTTGGGCTCTAAAGAAGAAGAGGAAGAAGTTTCTCTTATTTTTCCTCTTCATGATGCTAATCAGTCAAAGGATAATGACTTGTGAAATAAATTTGGTGACATATGCAATGAATTTGAAGCCCTCAAGGAGCCTACAAGTCCTTTGGAGCTGAATACAAGCCATGACAAGCAAGAGGTTGTGTCTCAAAAGGAAGACATGTGGAAAACCTACATGAAAATGTTTCAAGAGTATGAAGAATGTGAGAAGACTAAAATCCTAATGAAAAAAGTCCAAGATGTTGGAGATTAGGCATATATTGAAGAGCATCATCATCAAGAGAGTCTAGCTCATGATGGAGCAATTTATGACAATCTTGGGCCTTTTAAAGATGGTTCAAAAGTTGATCTTGGGCCTTTTGAGGGTGATTGAGGGTTGATTCAACAACCACCTATGAAGCTAATCCTATCAACATTAAGGAAAAGTGTGAGCAAGAAACATTTCCAAATTGTCATGATACAATGCCTCTCAAAGATTTTGTAAAGGTTATGACAAGTGAGAATAATGGTGAGATCCTTCAAGAAGAAATAAACTTGAAACAAGTTACCCCATACATGGATGTGCAAATATGTCATGAGGAGATAAATATATAGTACTATGAAGCATGTTTCCAAGTTCAAGAGGACTTCATCTAATTTTAAGACCTATTTGAGATGACTTCATCAAATGACATGTCAAGTCAAGTAGTAAAAATAAAACATGAGTCATCTAACACCACATCAAAAAATAAGCATGCTTGACATCCTCATTCATCTAGTGAGGAAGGAGATTCAAGATACTTCTTTTTGATCCAGGAAGGGAGGCATGATCAAGTTAAATGTACATTTTTTTTTTATTTCAGTTGTGTCTTGTGTTCCCTAAGTGCTTAGTAGCACAAGTGTGTTTTGTTATATGTGTTTGCTTTGGGCTTGTTGTGTGTTTGTCTTTATTTTGTGTGTTTTGAGGTAAACCAATTGTTTATTATCCAATTCAAGGTCTAGTCCTACTATTTCAAGTGCATCCATTGAATCCATTATCCCTTGGTAGGATAAGGCTACTGGACCTTAGTATAACAGGCATACTACCCCTATGAGTTACCATTTTGTTGACCAAATTTGATTCCTTGGTCAAATTTGGGCACCCTTAAGCAAATTTTTTAATATTTAAACATTTAAATGGGTCCTAAATTGTTTTCATAGGAGGTTTAGCTTGTTATATGATGTCATTTAAGGTCACGTTAGTTTTAGTCGTTGTCACATTAGCTAATTTATCCATTTAGGGGTCATTTCATGTCATTTTGAGAGTCATTAATGCATTTGTAACATTTCCCAAGGTTCTTAGGTGTTCCATTTTTTTTGAAAACATCCAAGAGGTAATTTTAGATGTCTTCACATCAGTTACATTAAATACTTGTAGACTCAATTCAAAAAGGGGAAAATTAACACTTGTATAGATTCTTGGGAAGTGTGTCACATGGGAAAGATTGTGGGGGTCAAAAAAGACTTAAAAAAGTAATATAAATTCTTGTTTTTCTTTGGAATTTCTTTTTTGAGGCCAAAACCATTCTACACTTTTTTTCTTTTTGGGACAGACTGAACCAACCTTCAAGTTTTTGCTCAGTATGAAAGGTACAAGAAGTTTCAAACAAAATTCCTTTAGGGGATTATATTACACTAGGATAACTTCATTTTCATATATGTATTTTTTAAAATTATCAACTTTTATTTATGAACAATAGTTAACATGTTGACTGTATAGATTTGGTAGCAATTTGATGCACCCTATAGGTTTTTCACATTTTTAGCCAAATCTGTATGAACTAGTTGGTTATGTTGGATTCCTTATAAAATGTTCCCCACTCTTGGTTTCATGTTTCATGAAGTTTGGATGAGAAAATTTGGCCCATCATATAAGGATGCGTCACCATGAATGGTTTCAGTTGGAATGTTTTGGTTTGCTGAGTGTATCTTCCTATAGGTGACTTTTTAAGCTAGAAAAGAGTGTAACATAAACCCATAATTCATAACACCATATTATTTCATGTTTGGACTTCACCATGCCACTCCTTACATTATTTTCTAGCTTATCCTTTCCCCATACGTAGCTCCTTGCACATTTCCTATCGCAATATTTTATGTAAGTTAAGTTACCATGTCTGTGAGGTGGTAATAAAGGTTTATTGGTATATCCAATACTTTAAGGATATAATGAGATCTTTTTAAATTTTTGGAGAAGCTTTTCATCACTATGTTCACCTCAATGCCATATCCTACCCACATTTTCTACCCAACATGTACATGTAAGCTCCTTAATGATGTCACCCTAAGGTAAATGACATGGTTGAGAGATCAAAAATTTGATGGATAGAGGATAACAACATGTTTTGAATGTTCTAATAAGTCTTTTGAATCTATTCTTGTCTTTTATTTCATGTATTCCTAACCAAACTACCTACTCAGTCACTATGTTCACATACAGGAGGGCTTACACAAGGGGCTAAAAAGGTCAAAGGAGTGTCAAATCATGTATGGATACCCTATATAAAAACTTTCATATTTAAGAAGACCATGGAAAACTTACGTGAAGTGATAAAATGACAAGCAAGCCATGAGGAATCTCCCTAAGGTGATGACTAATGTTTTTGGGAATCAATCCCTATTTTGAACAAATAGAGGCCCTAGAGGTTTTGGTATACCTCCCAAGTTGCATTTGTAAAAGATTTTGGAACCTATAATTTGGTGTGCATGTAGCCTCTAGCTCAATTAAGGACTCTACCAAGTTTGAAGAGGAAAGAATAGAAGGTGATAGGTCTTTGAGGATCTTGAAAACACTCTAAAATATATTGAGATATTCTAGTGATATCTACAAGATTATGAATATGTGGATGATTTTGACACCTTGAATTGATAAAAATGCATCAACTCATATTATAAATTCTTTAAGAGATGATATGGCATAAATGGTTTGAAATATCACTATGGATAAGGTAAAATTCTATGTTTTGACCTTCTAGGCTCAAGCCCTATCCATACACTGTGTTATTAACTCCTACAATAGGCTCTCCAAGATGAAGTTATCCCAATCAAGAAGTAAAGACATTGTTTTGAGTCCTAAATAGGACATATATGTATGATCAATTGACATATGTATTAGGTACCCTCTGATTATGTCCAAAAGTGTTTATACACATCATGAATAATGTTGGAGAAGAGTCAACACCTACAGGCCTAGAGGAAACAATGACCTTTTTTGTTGCTTTAAGAAGGTCTAAAGGCATCCACACTTGTTTAGGTGGCTAAGTGAATTGAGGGACATATGAATAACCTATAATATCATCTATAAATTTTATAAAATGTTAATTTACCTCCTTTATTTACTCATAGTCTGTACAAATGCCTCAAGATTGCGCCTACAATTGCTAAAGGAGGACTGTGGATAGACAGTGGGCAAAGTTTGTCACTTTTTGAGGTTAGAAATAATATAGAGGTGATTAAAATGTTTCCAAACATGACTCAAGTGACTCTAAGGATATTTTAAAATACATTTAAACTCTGTTTCAAGCTTGAGAGATCCAAAACAAGCTATAGGGGTGAGAAAAGACTATCTTAATCAAAGACCTAAACATAAGATTTGATGATTGGCTTGAAAATGCTCATGAGTTATAAGCATAAGGAGGTATTGTGATATTATACATGAAATTAAAACTTCCTACATTTAAAACAAGTGATAAAAAGGCCATATCAACTCTTGCAGCTAATCCAAGGTGTCTCGGTCCTATTTTAGGTAGTCCATATAGTCCATGCTAAAAAATAGGTGTTTGAAGGTTGAAGTGTACAAGGGGGAATTGAGTGAATGAAAGGAATAAAAATTATGTTTTTCACTAAAAAAGGATCCCAAAATTCCATTCTTAATGCCTAATAACTCCACAACAACCTATAGGTAGGATTGTTGCAGTCAAGGCAGGGTTTTAGCATTGAAGGAACAAAATGAGGTGTGGACTACCTAGAGAGGAAAGAAAGGTTAAAATCATTGTAATATGATTAAATATGATAAAATTAATGTAATATCATGTCTATAACATCTAAATATTCCCAAACATCTTTCTTACCTAGCAAGAGAATAATAGTCTATACAATAGGCTTAGAAACTCCTTGGTTCACTAGGCAAGTATGGGAATTCACTAAGGAAAAGGGTTTTGAATGGTTTAAAAAGATCCATGAAAAAAAAAAAAAAGGTGATAATAATTTATATTCATCTTGGAATAATTTTATATATTTGGATAGATAACCCATAGGTGATTTGAAGGAAAACATACAAAACATAGGGTTTTTGAGGTTTTATTTTTTAAGCATATTGAGATGGTTAGACCCCCTAACCATATAATTAGGTAAAAAACTTTGGTAAATTTTGTAATTATGGAATTATAAATATTCAAAAAAAATCACTTTACACAAAAAAATAATAAAATATGCCTCTCTTTTATCTCAGAGGTAGTGTACTATCCCCATGCCTAAATCATGCAAATCTTAAGGGATAGGCAAGAATAGTGGACCAAAAGTAAATTTGATCATTAAATATGGTTTGTATATATAGGAAACACATAATACAACATGAAACCTTACTAGGAGGTCTGAAGTCAAATAGGGTGCCTTGGGAAGCAAAGGTTGCAGTCACATCCCATAGGCAGAATTGAGGCAAGGGGTCAAATGAAAGGTCATTTCCAATTATAGACTTTGGAAAGAATTATAATGATTTGAATAATGTTCATGGGAATGTAAATTAAATATTTAAAATATATAGATGTAGGGAAAAAAATCAAAGGGTTATTCTAAGGTTTTGGTTGTAGGCAAAATGGTGGAAATAAGCTTTAAGCCTAAAACAATGGTGGACTAATTGAAATTTAAACATAAGATGATATTTCTAATGGTTTTAAAAATGTGTATAAGATATATAAAAAGGTTTATAGACCCATAGTTTGAAAATAAAACCACCAAAAGTCATTCTCTTGGGATGAAGGTGCTTAGACCTTGTAAAATATGCAAGAAAGACCCAAATAGTCAATTTGAGATGCTCATATCTCTCATAACCCTTTGCATGGTAGGCTGAGTTGTTTGGGGATGATGGAGAGGGTATCTAAGAAGAAATAAGTGTCATTATTTTTTATTTACAATGTGCCAACTCTATTAGCAAAGGATAAGACCAAAAACCACTCTTAAACCCTAAGAAACCCTCTTTAAGGACTTGATTGGGAAAAGAAGCAAATTGGAGCATCTAGATGCAGTGGAAATGACATGAAACCAAATTTTAGATCTAGAGGACTCCCCAAAGATATAAACCATTCCATTTTTTTGTACTACACCTATACAGATGGTATAGAATAGGGCTCTTTTTGACATTTTAATATATTTTGCAAGATTAGGAAGGTATAAAAGGACTAAATCACGTTTGGGAGAAATTTTAGGACTTATTATAAGTAATAATATAAATTTGTTGAGTTATCTTAGCTCCTAAGTCTATTTTACATCTCTTTCATTTCAGCTAGTTGGGTGGGCAGGTAGTGATCACTTGGTGAAAGAGAGTGAAAATCCATTTGGGAAGCCTTTTAAGGCCTATTTGATGAAATTTATGATATGAAAACCTTTTAAATCTATCATAACTCCTTGTGAATGGATCATATTACTGAATTGGGAAGGTTTTGGATGCCAAATGTGAGAGGTGGATAGAGAGGAGTGATTTTGAGACTATCATGGATAATTGTGCATGGCCAGAGTGATAAGAATGATCAAAGGCTAATACCCATCATCATACCTGATCATATGTAGTGATAAGGTAGTTTCGGAAGGCAAATCATTAGGGGCAATTTTTTGTGCAATGAAGGGAGTTTTTAGACCACTTTGCAAGAGTTGGATGATACTTTTAGCTCTTGACATTGCATGTATCACCACATATATCTCTTACATGCAAAAATAACTGATATTTTTAGTTGGACAAGTGTCTAATGGATTTTTAACTTCCCTTTCTCTCTCTCCTCTCATATTCTCTATATAAACTAGCCTTTTTGGCATTGTATTTTATCTATCCACCTTGGTATGGAAAATCCCTACCAAATTTTTGCCTTGAGATAATAAAGATAGTTGTTTTTAACTCATTAAATATTTCACTAAGTATACACAATGGTTGTTTTTCTTGTGTAAGTGTAGCTTTGTTTACCTTCACATGTTACTCTTTCTAGTACCTTGTGTTTTGTAATCTCTCTTTTACAGGTAAGCAAGAAGTGTCTAATGTTGATATTGTAGGTGTAGTGAGTAGTCTATTCAACAATGTGTCTTATAATGCCTATTGTCTAAGTATTCCTATCCTAAGTTATCTCCAAGACCACATGCTTGAAACATTGATGTGAGAGAGAGGATTGTAATTGGATGAAGTGTATGTGTAAATTTCTCCTTGGTTCCAAGTGTAGGTTAAAGGGTGTGAGTAGAGAATATATTTGGTATATCACCTCCCATTTAAAAAATTTGATTTTAGAAATTATTATACCTTTTCATGCCCCAAGTTTTAGTAGTAGGATTGAGCTAGAGTGATGCATCAAGGGGAACTAACCAGTCATCTATAGATCTACCTCAATTTAGGGACACCCATGACCCTGAGGTGGTTCCATTGTGCCACTTGAATAAGGAGTGATTTGTCATATCCTCATTGGGTGAAATTTTAAGTGACAATAGAGAGATTATAAAACCTTAACTAGAATGTGGTTTGAGTAATAAATGAAGAAACTGGATCAAAGAAAGGATACCTAGGGCACAAAAACACCCCTTGATTGCTAATGAGTCATGGTCTAGTTGACCAAACAAAGTATTTGTCTTCTATCGATTAAAATTAAAACAAAAATAAACCATTAGAAAATAAATAAATGGAAGGAGGTTTCAATGCTAGCCAAGATCCCACTGCCCATTGTTGAAGCCCTTCCCAAGATGGCCTTTTACCAACACACCTCCCAATTAATAAAATACTACCTTTAACTGAAAAAACCTTTGATAGATCTGAATCTGATAGATCAAAGATAGGGGATGAGTGAAATTTTTTTATGGGAACATCTCCTAAATGAGAATTTTCTTGATCAAAATATTGGGAGCTATCTATTTGTGGTACCTCCTTCAAAACTTCCTCTACTACTTAAACCTTTTATGGGGAAATTTTTAAAGAAACCATCTCTCTAGAAACCAAGATATGATCAAAACCTAGATTAGTCTTAAGAATACATTCTTTAAAAAAATTCACATAGGTGTGGAAAGGGTTTGAACTATTAATTTATGATGAAAAAACTAGGGCCTATGAAACCTTAGTTTTGCCTATTCCATTATCACTTGCCCTTATACCATCGACACCTTTTACCATACCAAAAATTGATTCCAATTAAGACTTCCATAACCCATACTTAGGAAAATTAGAACTTACTTTTGAGTGCTCAATAAGGCACACCATGTCATCTAGATATTTACATCTACCCCTATCCCTACCCCTACCATACATGGTAGAATATCCGTGCTTCAATTGGAAAACCCTAATCTCAACATCTCCTTACTCTTCACTCTCAACACCATCTCCTTCCTCTACAATACCCCTCCCACCACCTTATCCTTACATCAATTAATAACCAGTAGAGTTGGAGCCTGATGCTAGCCCCAACAATGATCCCTTACCCTTACAATGTGAACTCTCCTTCCTACCATGCTGCTCCTCCATCATGTCTACCTTTGCCTCTGACATCTCACTTAAACTTCTTACTTTTTTTATTTCTTGTTATTATCTTGCTTATACAATGGTATTTATTAATAACACTATTTAGTTTGAAATTTTCAAAATGTTAATTATAATTATATTGTAAGAGATATATTGGTCTTAGATAAGAAAATGAAGAAAATATATAGAAATTATTATTTTTCAAAATGTTTACATTTATAATTTTTTTTCAATTCATGAGTTAGCATTGAAATACATTATATTCATCACATCATTCTTTATTTGACAAGATGATCATGTTTAATTATTACATTTTATATTAAGATCATGCTCATTAAGAAAGGATATTTTTTGTTTCAATTATTAAGATGCTTTCATTTGATAAGTGGGGTAGGTTCATGTTAACATTATTAGATGCTTCATTTGATAATAATATATGTTATGAAATGCAAGGTGTACATAGAATTTGTATTTTTTTATCGATACTTGGGATTTTTTAGGGTCGCAAGACCTTTTCAAAAAGAGAGACAAAAAGAAACTTAGCTTGGTTTGGCTCAGCATATATTCATGCAAATTCATAAGACTAGACAATCAAAAATAGGTTTTAATAAAAAACCATACTTAGAGATTAACATATTCATACCTAACCAGCTAAATACATCCTAAAGCTGACCAAATATAACTATAGATTGATTATATATATATTTTATTCTAAAATTACCATCTCTATCATCTTCCCCTAGCTAGGTCATTATTTCTTTTTCTTAATCACATGATCCAGCCCATCTACCTCATTAGCCACAATAGCCTGGGTCTTACCTTTCTTCATTCTTCCCAACTTCACCAACTTCATGCTAGCCATTTCTCCTTCACTTTGTTTAAAGGTTGAGATAATCAACCTTTTATACACTTGACCTAAAACATCCTAATTTTGAATTTTCTTACGCTTCCACCAAGGAGGCACTATGAAGGATCCTCTCACCACACCTTTGCCTAACCTTTTGATGGCTTGGACCATGTCTAAATAAAGCTTGGTTGCCCTCCATTCTACCAGCTCAGGGATAGGTTGAAGTAGGTCTTTGATAAACAACATAATAACTTCTTAAGTCTCTACAACATTCATCTAAACTACACAAGCCACTTCCAAATTCTTTACAAAATACACAAGATCTTGAAATCAAAGTTTCAATTCCAAAAACATAGCCAAAGGGATGAAACCCAAGAGGTCTCTATCAAAAAATGGAAGATATAGAAAAGGTCCTAATGAAAGAGCTTCCAATTCCTCTTCCAACTCTAATCTAAACTTAGGCCATATGAAAAACTCAATCATAGCTAACACTTTCTCCCTATCTGACAGTATCAAGCACAATTTTTTTACAAACAAAGAGGCTAGGTCTGAGTTAACTCTAACTCTCCTATTTTGAGCAATAAAATCTACACCCAACACCTGTTCTACCACTTCTGCCACCTTAGGAGAAGGAACCCAAAAAATATTTGACAAACATGTTTTTGATATAGGTCTAGCAAAACCTATTTCAAAGCTCTTGGCTCTTCTATAGGCTAAAGGCCAACCAACAAACTCCAAGTTGAACCTATCCATCCCTCCAAAACCAAGCACAAAAGCACAACTAGATGGGATAGCCAAAGTAACTACCTATAAATAATGCCATTCACTAAACAATGCTTTCCATTAATAACCAAGCCATGAAATAAAAAATTCATCAATATGGGCAACAACCTATCCAAACAATAAAAACCTTGATGACAGCACTATCAAAACATCATCCTACTAGTTCCGCTTGATGTCATTTATCATACTTGAAGGACATTGCCACTCGATTGACCTGCCATCCATGTACATGAAAATAATTTAGCCAATTTGATAATGATTTTAAAATTTCAAAAAATCATTTTTTTTCTTTTTTATTTTTAAAAAATGGAAAACTAGGCACATTTGTTTAAAAAATAATAATTTAGGAAAGAACTTAAATTAAACCCAAAGTCTTTTAATTATATCAATATTATAAAATGATTTTATTAAAAAGCATTTTAAATATTACTATAACAAATCAAATATCAATTTGATAAAAAAACCTACAATCCTCCCATCTCTTGCTAACATTAGCCAACATTTCCTCTTCACATTGATCAATGGCTGTGTTAGCCAAAAAATTGACAGATTTATTACTTTATCTAAAATAATGGTCATATTTCCAACCTTCAAACAAATCTAGTTTAGACCATATAACATCTAAAATGTTTGCAATATTCCAAAAATTTTCCCTCTTACTAGATAAAGCTAGTATAATCACTTGTGAATCTCCTTCAATTTTTAGAAAAGAAATTCCACAATTCACAACCATATTAACCCTTGCTACAAGACCTTGAGCTTCATTATTAGTTTCATTAGGAAGCTTAAGAGAGAGCGCTCTTATTAAATATCCACTACAGTCTTTTATCACACATCTAGCTCTAGAGGCACCATAATTACCTCTACAAGCTCTATCAAAGTTCAATTTAAACTAACTAGCTTTTGGAGGAATCCAACTTACTTCCTTTCTATTTTTCATAATTTTCTTATCAAATATTTACCCTTGAATTGGAAAATGGAATTTGTATAATTGGCTTCTCATCATTTAATTTACTAATCATTATGATCATACATGTCTGAAATTATTTGTTGAAATCTCATATTTGTTTGATTGAATGATTGCATATCATGATAAAATTGTCCATATTTAATGTATGAGAGGTTACATACCTGAATCTTCTATTAGATCCAATTCTAAATAATTTTTAAAAAAACATATTAATCTTGTAAATATTTTTTAAGACTCAAATTATAAAAAGAGTAATTTCTAGTATGATATGTAATGATTAGCTAACTTAAATTGTTCTATGTGCATCACATGATAATTGGGATGCCCATATTTGTAATATTGGAGATGTCCAATAATGAATTACATACAATGATTTATGTGTGTCACTAACTTAGCAATTAAAGTAGTGAACTGGTTTGTCTAAATCATGACTTGATTATTTTATTAGATACAATTACAGATCATTGAAAAATAAATAAATAAACATATTAATCTTGTAATTTTTTTTAAAGACTCAAATTATAAAAATAGTAATTTCTAGTATGATATCTAATTTTTGGATAACTTAAATTGTTCTATGTGCATCACATGATAGTTGGGGATGCCCATATTTTCAATAGTGGAGATGTCCAATAATGAATTGCATACAATGATTTATGTGTGTCACTAACTTAGTAATTAAAGTAGTGAACTAGTTTGCCTAAAACATGACTTGATTATTTAAAATGTGTTATATCACATATAAACATATGTCATCATTTATCTTATCATATTTGGGTATTATGATGCTAAGCATGATGTGATATCATAAATTTACTTCTAGATATGTTTTTAAGTTTGGTTTAGGTGCTATCAGTTGGAATAGAAAAAACAACCTATTTTTTCTATATCTTCTATGGAAGTGGAGTATATAAGTGCTACAGAAGCTGATAAAGAAGCCATGTGGTTGAGAAGGTTATTAGAATAACTTGATTTGGATGTTTCTCATAGTACCACCTTCTATGTGATAAATATTTTTTATACATCTAGAAAAAAATCTGATGCAAGACCAAATAACTAAACATATTAAAGTTCATATACATTTTATCTAAGAGAAATTCCTCAATGGTGATCTGTAGTTTTATCATAGAAATGAACAAGTGGAAGATATATTCACAAAACCAATTAATGCTACCAAGTTTTTCATGTTTCATATAATATTAGACCTCTCAGAGTTGCCATTAAGGGGAGTGTGCATGAATTTTTTTTTTCTTAACATATATGTGTTTCTTTCTTCTTATCAATACTTCTTCTCATTGTAAAGCATTATAATAAGTCACTTCATGTGATTTTTGTAAACTTCATTATATATGAGTTTATAGTGTACCCAATACTTAAAGCATATATTTTAATAGAGGTCCTTATGCTATAAAAAGCTCCAAAATACTTGTTTGAATATTTATGAGAAACTGTATGATGTAGTCTCATGATCATGCTAGCCTAAACTTACTCTAAGTAGTTTATTGATTATAATTCCTTTTGTTTCAAAAGATGATATTGGCATGATAAATATTTTTAAATCCTTCAAATGTTACATGCCTCATAAACTCATTATAAATGGATTATGGAGTATAATCCCTTTATTATAAAGGTGAATATGGCATGTATCCCCACTCAACATTAAGGGGGAGTGTTGGAACACTTAATGGTTAAGTGGTGATATTCATGTACCCTTACCATAATTACATTGGGTACATATAAATAAAATTGATATGATTATTATTGTTTAAACCCTCATGTGAATAAATAATAAATATATTATTTTACCATTATGCCTTGGGGAGAGGGTGGACCCATTGGGAACAATGGTTCACCGTGCACTATAAAAAGAGGTTTTACCTTTGTAAAATAATATCACACAAATATATTTTCTCTCAGAGTTCTAAATGAAATAATTCAAGGATATGTGAAGAAGTGAGAATAAGAAATATTTGCATTAGGTGATTTGTTTCTCATATCAATGAATAATCATTTATGGTTTTTAACCTCCTCATGAGGTTTTCCATGTTACATTTGTGTTCATATGTATCTATATATTTGTATTCAATTGGATTTCTAGATCATGTATTATGCATATGTATCGTTTCATATTTTTATCACATAACTTCAAGATATGAATTTAAAGCTTATGCAAGTTTGTGATTCTCTATTTTAGTACAAGTTATGCCTTAGAGAAATTTATTCAAATCGACATGTCTCATGAAGCATAATTTTATAAGGGTTTACCTTATCTTTCCCACCTTGCTAGTCCATGTGAAATAATATAAAAGAAATAAGCTTTCAGAGTGTTGTTTATTTTTAGGTTTAACACACCTTCTCCATTTAGCTCAGTGTAATCTCTATCAACTTAATCAATGATTTGATGTTCAAATACATCCATATTAATTAAAAAGTAAGTAATCTATTGATCATCATTGAAAACTTAATTTTTTTAAATATTATCTGGGATAAAAGGAAAGGAAATCAATTCTACTAAAAACCTATTCAACTAGGAATCAACAATTGGCTCTAAAGCACTTGAGATTGCTGCCAAATCATCTATTGTGTGATTCCTCCTACAAGGTAATATTTTTATGTTGAATGCATCTCTATAAAATTCCATGTTATGATATGATACCTTTATAATCATTTTTCATTACAAGGATAGTGGCTTTCAACTCACTTAACTACAGGCTCTGAATCTCCTAACATTTTTAGGTATTTGAAATTCTTCCTGAGAACAAACTAAAGTCTATAAATTAATCATCATATTCAAAAATATTAATAGTACAATAAAAATACAACCTAAATAGACAAATAAGACTTTTCCATTGGATTGAATAGCTCAATTCCAACACCATACCCTTAGATTTAGAACCATCAAATTTTAAGATCCATACATGATTTTTGATTATTTATTGTTGACTATGTGATAGGGGTGCTTCAGTAATGTCACCTTTATTTCCCTTCCCTTTGACATCAAGAAAGTATATATATTTTTCCACCTATGGAAATACTCTAGTGCTACTTTTATATAGTTTAAAGCTTATCTAAATCTAGTTTGGATCTACTTGTATATAGTTTGGAGTTGCTTGCATATGGACTATCTTATTCAATATTGCTTACTTCTTGCATGAATAACATATTGACACTCAATTTTTCACTAGTTCCCATCTTACCTTAAATCATATAGAATCCCAAATCTAATTATTTTATTAGAAATAATCTTTTGGTTCTTTCCTCAATAGTGAAAGCATGAGTAAAGTTGTTCAGAATAGAAGTAAAATTAGTTATAGTCATTGTGAAATTTTCATGTTTATTTGGAATATCTTTCTCAAGACTATATACTACTTATGTCACTATTGTTTTTAGTGTTGAAAGGAACATTAGACTGAAATATTCTTCTTATCACTCAATTTTATTTAAATTTACAAATGTATAACTAGCAATAGGTGATAATAATACTTTAGATGCATAGAATGAATCTTCTTTATCAAGTTGTTATATTCCCTCAATTTCATATTATAGCTGAATTCTTGGAATTTATGGCTTTTATTTCATGGATGAAATGTCAACATTCATATTTTTATAAATTAACTCACTTGGAAAAACTATTATATTATTAGCATCATCCCCATTATTATCCTCTTATATCATTTCTTTCCTAACAGGTGTAAAAGCACCAGTGAAAAATACTTCTTTCACTCTGTTTACAATAGTATAAACACCAAGCTCAGATTCTTCATATAAGATCTAATTGGTCTTATTATATTTAATGATCAAATGTTTCATTTTTTATTTCTTCTAGATCTTAATCTGATTTGGTATACCATGTAATGGGAGCTATATATGGGAGAAATCAGTCATCAAATATATGTTCAATGTCCTAGACCAATATCTACTAAGGATCACACCATACACATTAGGGATATCAACTACCTAAATATAAATGAATAGTTTTAACAGTGGATCCAAATCTAGTTTCATGTCAATATGGATCAAACTTGATAACCACCTTAACCTATGATTTATCTAGATGCACCACCTTCTTGTTTGACTTAGTAAGAGTCAATCTTAACTTTTGACAAACTGAACATGATGTCACATTTCCTGATGCACCTAAATCCACCAAATAATTATGTAAGTTCTTACCAAAATTGTGAATTGTTAGGAGAAAAGGAGGATTTTGAGTATTTTATTTATAATCAACATGTGCATCTATTAATTTAATTATTTTTTCATTTTGGATCAGATAAATATTTTAACAATAATTCTTTATGGTTAGACATTTATAGTAGTTCAAACATAGATATGTTACCTTTAGTTTTATTTAAATCTTATACAATGTTGTATTCAAGTTCATTTTAATCTAATGACTTGTCAGCTTGTAGGAGAGTAACATTGTTCTTTGATTGAGAAAATCTGCTAGGTGTTTTGGGCAGAAATAGATTATTTTTAGAGTTCTCATTAGGTAGAACCTTATTGTTGTTTTAAGGACTATAAGTTGTCAAGGGTGTTTGTAGTTTGCTCCTAAAGATGTAATTATCACCTCTTTAAAAAAATTAAAATCCTAGACTTTATCTAAGTTATCTTCTAGTTCATTATCACTCTCATTGGGGAATTCATAGGTTTATAAAACTAAAGTTGTAATTGGTTTCATTCCAATTTGATTTTGTATTTTTAGATGCATGCACTATTTTTATATTTTATATTTTTAGTTTCTATGTGATCCATTATATTATGCAATTTACACCAAATGAGTAATGGTAAATCAAACAACTATATATAATTTCCAACATTGTTATTAGTTTGATTTGTGTTGTCAAGGGGAGTAGGTACACCTCCATTATTAGGCATGGTATTACATTGGGGATTATTCCTTTGTAAATTAAAATTTTGTTTTGAAGAGGGTTAATTTTGAGGTACTTGTCTTTATAAATAAACTACATCATTGGTTAATGTTCTATCTCAGTTTTATAAGTTTCTTATTTTAGGATTTACATTATTATTATGATTATTCCTAACTCAAGTATATTAATTTGTGTTGACTATAGGGGATACAGTATTAAAAAATGCATGAACAATAAGTGTTATTTGATTGGGCACAACATTGGTAGGATTTTGATTGCTAAAAAATGATAGGAGAACTGGATGATTATTGGTTGGGAGAAACAAGTAGTCATATTAGGTGTAGACACAAGGTTTTTATAAGGAGTATAAACCATTTACTAATGGTTTTTTTGAGGTAACATTTGATTTGGAGGAACAAATTTATTTCCCAGCATTTGATTCAAAGGTATTGGATTATAAATTAAGTGTTATTTAGGGTATATGACTCTTGGAATTGGGTTCATCAATGGGGTGTTTTTCATGAGAGCTTGATTGATCATGGGGATTTTATTATAGGTACTTGACAATCCTAATAAAGGTAATGGACCAAAAACATATCCTTGTGACATCATTTATTTTCCAATATTGATAGCTTCATTGTAGGCTAAAAATAAAGGCAACATGGCTTCCTAAATTCTTCTAAGGAACTTAGAGGTCATCAAATCTAGAGATTTTAAATAAGTCTAAATAACAGTAGCTTCCCTTTGGGTATATGGGTCCTTAGACATCTTGTACAACTTATGGAAAAATGTGTTAAACATGTCTATTAGTTCATTTGATTCTTTATGATCATTATAAAATTGATGATAGAGGATAGTAGGATCAAGAGACACCCTAAAGTAATCAACAAACACAGTTACATGATCATTCTAGGAAGTGATGGATCCATCTGACAAACCATGATACCAACCATAAGCCACCTCATCAAAATAATAAGGAAACATGTGAGAAACCACATCCTTATGTTGGATCTAATTTATAATAATGGAATGTTTGAAATCTTGAATGTGTTCTTCAATGATTCAAATCCTATCATGTATGTATTTTGGATAGAAATTTTTAGGATCTTTGGAAAATCATGGGAAGACTCAAGAATGTTCATAGGGAATAACTCCACCAATCCAAGTAGGGACCATTGGTGGGTTTAGAGGGGTAAAAAAAATAAAAGGAAACAATAGTTGTTGGAGAACTAATGGTTGAATAAGTATTTCTAGTCTTGGATTTCCCTTTGTCATATCTGGTTTTTATATGCTCAGTGAGGTATAATAATTCAAAGTTCCCATCAATAGATTTTGAGCTCATGATAATCCTTCGATTTCATAAGTTTGAGACCTAAAATGTATTAGTTTAGTTAGTATTTACACAATATGATAGAGCTTAATTTCTAGTTTTAGACCACGATAAATAGAAAATCTAAAGTATTTTAGTTCATGCCTTCCTTCTAGAGCTAATGTGTTGATGGGTAATTTGGCACACCAACTTAGGTAGGGTAGAAATCCACTGAACCTATCTTAAAAGGAGATGAAATCTCCTCAAGATCTATTACTACCAGAATTTGACTTGTAGGTTAACTCAATAGTCAATGTGAACCTATTCCATTTCAAGGGGCATGTTTGGAATAAGTTTAGATAAATAATGTACAAAGTTCGTCTTGTGAGTTTTCTACCTAGGAGATCAATGATTTGGATTTTTTATATAAATGTGGATGATACATTACATTTTCATTACATACAAAGATTCAAAAGTAGAAAAATAATAATTCAAGGTTTTACAATCAAGATAAAACCTATAAACATGGATTGTATTTTTTAAGATATATTGTACCTATTCTAATAGATTTATAATAAATTAAAAAATATGAGGGTTTAAAGGAAAAGTGTAAGCACATTTTTAAGTGAATATAATATAAAATTCACTTGATTAAATTCCATCCATGGAATCAATCCATTTCTTGACCATTATGCACACAACCATGAATAAAATACAAGAGTATGAGGGTTTCAACTATGAATAAATATGGAAATAATAACCATATGCATGTGTGGGTATTAAACAACATTATTAAAAATCCTTAATTTTATTAATATTTTCTTGGAAAACATAGTTTGTGTTGTCCCTAAAAAATGACTTCTCATTTTTGGGACAACATATGACTATTTTGGTCTTACACAACCAAAAATATTCTCTTCCCTTCTCGAAATTTGTTTTGAGCTTTCAAATTCCTCATTTTTCAAGCTTTTTCAGTAAAGGGATTAGTAGGTTCTATAGGTTCAAAGGCTTCTATAGGTGAGGTCAATCAAAAGAACCAGTTTCCAACACTTAGTCATTTTTGGGTTTGGTTCAGCACCTTGGTTCAATTAAAAATGTCCATCGGCAAGCATCTAAGCAAGGATTGAACTATTAAATCTTGAACCACTTTGGTTCAATGAGTTCAATGGGTTCAAAGGTTTAACATCATCAGCAGGAGTTAAGCACATTTGTCAAAGGTTTAGAGTTTAACCGCTTCGAGGTTCAATGGCTCCAAAGCACTTATCAAAGAGAAGAAGGCTTGAACCATTGAACTATTGAACCATTGAACCACTTTGATTCAAAGGTTCAACGGGTTCAATGGTTCACTAGGTTTAATGACCAAAAGTTTCAACGCATTTGGTTCAAAAAGATATCAAAGGGACTTAGCCAAATAAAAAGAATGAACCAATTGAACCGTTGAACCTTGAACTGCTTCAAAGTTCAATGGTTCATGGGTTAAAAGGTTCAAAGGTAGCCTCGGTCGAAGAAAGAAGTAGTGAAATAGATGGTTCAACAAATGGTTCAACTGAAGCATGCACAAAATCAAAAGATGAGCAGAAGCTACCAAGTGTCACTTGTCGAGACACATTATACTTTGTTTCTAAAAGTGGCAGATACTACCATGTGTCCCTTTTGAAGCTTGTCAAAAGCCGCCAAGTGTCAATATCTGTAGTTCCTTTTGCTTCACTGTATTGAACAAGGATCGTGGTGGGTCCTGGGTGAATGACTAAAATAAATGGAATGCAATGAGTGTCACCATCTGTGAGAACCCAAATGAGCCCCAAACATTTCTATGGTGTTGTAAAAGCTCGAGAGTGAAAAGTGCCAAGTGTCAATGGCAAAAGGTTTCAGTATGATGCGGTGGAATATGCCACATGTCCCTGGTAAGAATTGGTGGAAGCTGACAAGTGTCATCATCTACATGTATCATAAATGAGTCTTAAATGTTTTTGTAAGTATCTCTAGAGTTTCAGTAGAAGCTACCACATGTCATCAGACGTGGGATTATCAAAGGTTTCTAAGAGCTCCTATAAATTAGGCAAATGCTTCCACATGTCCTCACCTATTATGGTAGAAGATGCCACGTGTCTCTGGTTAAAATTGGTGGAAGGTGCCACATGTCAAAGATGAGGCACTCTCAAATGTAGAAACATAGAGCCAAGGAAAGGTTTCCTTCAGACAAATTATCTAAAGGAATTTCCTAAGACAATTTGTCTAAAGGAAATAAAGAGACAAAAAGTCCTTTGAAATAATTAAAGCCTGAAGGCCAACTAGATGATCTTGAAGGGTGGTACCCTTGTGGGTGGACACTTGACTCTCAAAAATGGACCCATTTCAAGACTCTGAAGGGCAAGTTCCATTTAGAAAAGATCAAGCCTCAAAGCATATCAAAATTTTCCAAGTGTTGCATGATGAGATAATAGTCTCTAACAAGTTTCAAAGTAGTGGAACTCACCACGTGTCTCATCCCAAAGAAGCAGAAGTTGCCAAGTGTCTACATCTATGCTGCCAGTCTCTAACAAGTTTCAAAGCTTATTCCAATAAGTTTATTTCAAAGTTGTGGATGTCGCCACGTGTCCTCACCCATGTCACAGTGAAAAGTATCCATAGCAAGAAAGAAAGACACAAGGGAATTGCTAAGAAGAATGATAGGCCCACAAATGTAAAATTTAGGATGACTGGCTAGCCATTAACCTTTAAAAGAGGAAGGACCCACGAACGTCAAAATTGCTACAATGAAGTGTCTAATTGATCCTTGCAAGTTTAAAACATGGACCCAATGCATTCAAAGACCCTAAGGCCAGGGCCAAAGGAAGAAGAGACAAAGAGGGAAATCTCAGTGGGAGTTATTCTCAGTAGGTGGAGCAGTTCATCAAGTAGGTATTTCACAAGCATTGAAAGCACAACCTATTTTTCCCCTTTGGAGTAAAGGTGGAGTAGACAGTGGCACAAATAGCAGGTGATGAAATGAGTGATTCAGGCTCAAGAGTTGACATTGGAGATGAATCAACATGCCATAGTTAAGGCAGTTGCCTTGCTCCACCATGGCCCTCCCTGACAGAACCAAAAATGCATCCAAGGCATTAATGTGCAAATGGGTTGCTCCATGGGACAAAGTGCCAAGCATCCCTTGGCCTCTATATAATGTAATCTCTTGTATCTTTTGAAGGGAGATCTTCCCGTTACCAGAAGCAAAACTCTACCCAAATTGAAAGGCATCACTAAGACTTTGAGCTCAAACTGTTTATCATATTTCTTTGTTTGAATCAAAAAACAATTTACTTTCAGACTTTGTGCTATTATAGCTTGTTTCATTCTAGGAGATTATTCTTATGTCTATTTCCTGAATGTATTCTTGTTTATGAAATTTAACAAGTAGAGCTAGTGGAAGTGATAAGGAAGGTGTCTAGAAGCCAACTACTTTCAGACTTTATGCTGTCATAGTTGTCTTCAGTGTGTGTTTATTTTATGTTTCTATGTAAAGGACCTTGGGACAACTTTGTGCCCCCATTGTTCTTCGTATCTCACTTTTGGGCTGTCAAGGTGGAGACTTTTTGATACATCTTAGATTAATGGTCACTATGTACTCTGTTACCAGTCACTTGTTACCAGAAAGATTCATGTTGTTTGCAAGAACAAGCACTTCTGAAAGAAGAGAACTGTTTTCTATCATTTCACCAGGATTTCTACTATCAAGGAAGGGATATGGCTCTTGGTTGAATGTTACTTCTAAAATAAGAGAAGCACCTTCACCAATCACCCAAGATTTCTCCTTTGATCTGTGAACATCATCTCTAAAAGAAGAGAGATGGATGGTATATCCTACCCCTGAGTGTTATTTTTAGCTTATATATAGTATATAGCACCTTTATACCTATAGAGAACCTCCCCTTGATGAGAGGAGAGATTTTTCCCCTTTGGATGTAGTAAAATTGCAACTTTGGATGACCAATCTCCCTATGCTGTGGTTGAAGAGACCTATTTTGCTCACTAGTTAGCTAGTTGACAAAATATTCACCCAATAGTTTTTGGCGACTCTGTTGAGGAAGGATAAGCAATTAAAGCCTCAAGCTTCAAATTGAAGTGAGACCAGTCCTTTTCTATTTTTGATTCATAATCTAGCAACTCCACACTATACCAAAAGCCAGAGAGCTCAAGGTGTTGTTGACCCTATCTTTGAGTTGGCCCAGCAAGGAAATTTGACTTACTTTCTCCCCAACCTCAAGTTCAACAATCTAGGAGTGTCCCTCCTACCTGTACTAAGACACCAACACAAGGCAAAGCTACTTTTCCTGCTATTAACAGAGCCTTGCCTATCCAAATTCCACTCAACTTTGTTATCCCTACTTTCAATAATCTAATCATGGTAGTTTTAGGCCCCTGGGGTAACTCTTTTGGCCCACTAAATTAGACTCCACCCCTGCATGAACTTCCACGCAGATCAAGAAAGAATTTCCCCAAATTCTTTAGTGATGGAAAAGTTCATCTTGATGAACATGTTGCAGACTTTAGCATAGCCTGTGGTGTAATAGGCATGGAATTTGAAGATGTGGCAGTTAGGCTCTTTGTGGAAATGCTACAAGGTGCTGCTATAGACTAGTTTTACCATCTGCAAGCTAGATTAGTAACTGATTGGGACACACTCAAATCCAAATTTGAGGCTAGATTCAAGCCTACAGAAGATGCACAAGCCTTATTGGCCTAGCTCACACAAATGAAGAAGGAACCTCATGAGCCTATGAGGGATTTCATAGCAAAGTTTGATAAGCTGAGGAACTAAATTCTTGCTATTGCTTAGCTGACCCTTGAAAACCTCAAATGCTTCTTCATTAACTCATAGCTGCCTAAAGTGACTTTTCTACTGAGAAGAGCTAGCCACATAGACCTCAAGGTTGCTCAAGATTTGGCTACCGAAGTTGAAGATGACCTTATCTTAGTAAGAAAGATAAGGAGAGATCCACATAGAGGTAGGTCTTCTTCTTCCTCTGAATATTCCCCTTCAACCACCACTAATCTAATGGTGTAAAAACAAGCAAATGAAGAATAATCAGTCCTATCAGGGCCATGATGTTAGGAACCAAGGGTAAACCAATCATCTTCCTTCCCCTCAAAGGAATAATCTTGCCATTGAAGCACCTCCAACTAACTGAATGGTTGGATATCTTGAAGCTGAATCAGATTTCTCATTCTAGCCTAAGTTGAGTCCTGAAGATGATGCTAATCTCTTCACTAAGGAAGAAGAATATTAGCTAGCAACTCCAATATCAATTTCTTGAATTATCAGGATGAACCCAAAATTGAAGGCAATATAGCTGACGGGTCATATGTTGTATTCACCTAGTCCAAGAATCAATCAGCTCAACAAGTTGATAAAGAGAAGATAGAGGGGCAACCTCAACCAGTAGTTTCAATTGCTAAACATGGGACCACTCTGCCCTTCCAGCCAAAGGATCTAGTGACTGCTAGAAAAGTAAGTACTCCTAACATTTTAGCACCTTCAACTTCAATTTCTCATTCCAGTCCCCCCTTCCAAAACTCAAAAGGATGAAATCCCATCTTTTGTGCCTAGTTCATTTCCAACATTTGATATCATTGACCATGCAAAGAAAACCAAAATTCAAATGTCTAAATTTGAATTAATTCCATCCCATCTCGAGTAATTAGACAAACTAGTTCAATGTATTAAAAACTAGGCCATCCCTATTGAATAAGCAATTCTTGAAGTGACACATGATCCACCTAAGAATGCACCCACCAAGAACAATCTTGTCATTACCCCTCCTGCTACTCCTGGTAGGATGGAACCTTTCTATGTCTCATTGCTAATAAATGGACATCAGCTGAATAATTGCATTATTGATTCTAGAGCTTCAGACAATGTCATGCCTGCTAAAGTAGTTTAATCCCTTGACCTCACATTAACCAAGACATTTGGTAGATTCTTCTTTATGGAGAATAAGCAAGTACCACTATTGGAGCAAATTAAAGATGCACAGTTTGCATTTGTAGCCTTTCCAGACAAAATAATCAAGATGACTGTCTTGGTGGCTGACGTCCCAACATCCTATAGCATCCTTCTTGGGAAAAATTTCTATAGGGATGTTGGTAGTGAATTAAGCATGGATTTATCAAAGGTGAGGATTCTAGTCAAAGATGTTATGAAGAGGCTACTCCCTAAAAAGGAAGCAAAATACGTGGTTACCTAGACCTCCGCACCTGAAGCTCTGATTCTGTTTGAGTCTTTAGGCATGGATAACTACTTTCTATCTACAGATGAATCTCTTGCTACTAACAACCTAAAGATGCATTCAACTGAAACAACAAAGAAGGGGTAGAGCACAATGCAAGTGTGGAAGAATCTCCTCCTCTGAATGAAGAAGAATCTAAAGAAAAATTAGTATCAAATGAGGTATGGATTCTTGAATTTGATGGCAGCTGCTCTTCTACTGGTTTAGGGGCTAGGGTTGTGTTAATATCTCCTCAAAGAGATATTTTTCCTTCATCTTATAAGTTGTAGTTTAGCAACACTAATAACACAACTGAGTATGAATCCCTCTTACTTAGATTGAGGGCTGCTCAAGACAAGGGCATCAAACTCCTTCATGCTAAAGGAGATGCTGAATTGGTGGTTTTTCAGGTGAGGAACCTGTACCAAACTAAGAATGAGAGATTGTGCCACTACTGTAATCTAGTCTGGGACCAAATTGAAAACTTTGATGCTTTTAGCATCTCTATAGTTCCTAGAGAATTCAATGACTAGACTGATGCACTGGCTATTTTAGCTACTCTCTTAGTCCCCCACCCAGACTTCAAAAGAGACAAGAATACTATTGAGTTGGTCTTTAGACCAAGTGTACTTGATAATGCTAGTCATTGGTAAGTGTTTAATAAAGACAACCAAATCATTGCCTTCCTAAAGCAAAGGGACAACTTTAAATGGCTACATTTTGAAGGCAGTGAACCTCAAAAGCCTAAACCGACCCCTAAATCAAGTTCAGGCATAGGTGAGGAGTTCTTGAAACTTAAAGGGAATAAGATTCCTAGAGGCCTAGTCTCCCTTGAGAAACTATTTGACAAACATGATAGATTTATCAAACAATAGCTAATGGATTCAAGCTCCTCTTAGGAGTTTGATCAAGTAAATCTGAGAACCAAGGAAGACCCCAAGATGGTGAACATTGGGAGATGTTGTATTCCTAAGGAGTGGTTTAAGTTCACCACTTTGCTTAACCAGTACATGGATGTCCTAGCGTACTCTTATGATGACCTGAAGTCACTTAGGCCTGATGAAATTTGACATGACATTTCTCTCAAGGCTTATTCGACACCTTACAAGTAAAAGTGTAGGCATTATAATCTAAAAATATCAGTTACTATTCTATCTGAGATACAAAAGATGCTAAATGCTAGGATCATTTTTCCAATCCATCATTTCACATGGATTGCAAACATAGTGCCTATAAAGAAGAAGAATAGTGAAATTCACCTCTATGTAGATTTTAGAAATTTGAATCAATCATCCTTGTAGGATAGCTATCCTTTGCCAATCATGGATCAAGTGCTTCAGACAGTGACAGGTTCAGAGATGTTATCAATGCTAGATGGCTTCTCAAGATATAATCAAGTTGAAGTTGGTGAGGTAGACCACCATAAGACTACTTTCACCACACCCTAGGGCACGTTTACATATAGAAGGATGCCTTTTGGCTTGATAAATGCTGGCACCAGCTTTTAAAGAGCAATGGACCTTGCCTTCAAGGATGAGATGGGTAAGTTCATCATAGTTTATCTTGATGACTTGACTATCTTTTCTAAGCATCACCTAGATCATGTGCTCCATTTGTGACAAGTGCTAGAATGTTACCGCCAGAATGGCATTTATTTAAACCCCAAGAAGTCGATCTTTAGAGTAACAGAGGGGAAACTTCTCAGACACATTGTGTCCAAAGGGGGCATAAAGATTGACTCAAATAGAGTCAATTATATCCAATAACTTACCTTGCCCACAAGTAAGACTGTTGTTCACTCTTTATTTGGAAAGGTGAATTTCTTACGCAAGTTCATTCCCAAGTTTGCTGAGAAGACTAGGCACATTGTAAACATGATGAAGGGAAAGGCCACCTTCAGCTGGACTAAAGAAAACAAGTTAGCATTTGAGGATATCAAGACTGCCATTGCCCATGCTCCAATTTTGGTTTGTCCAGACTATAACAAAGAGTTCACCATCTACAGTTATGTTTTAAAACACATGCTTTCAACAAATCTGGTTTAACAAAATAAATAAGGTATGGAATCCCCCATTTCCTTCATGATCTATCCTCTCAAAGCTCATGAGCTGAAGTAATCAAACATGGAGAAGCATGCTTATGCAATGGTGAAGGTAGTGAAGCATTTATATTTCAACATCCTCAATTCATGAGTTACTACCTTGGTTCTTGATGCCACGGTCAAATCCATACTAATTCAGTATGAGTTTGGGATAAAAAGAGGCAATTGGGTTGCTAAGATCTAGGAGTTCAATCTAGTCATCAAGCCCACAACATTGGTGCGTGGAAAGGGGTTATGCCAACTAATTGCTGACAACAAGCTAGGAGGAATAGAGCATGAAGAATTAGAAGTGTGAGACACACCAACAGTCCTCTTTGTCTCCACCATGAATGAGTGGTACTTAGGTATTGCTCATTTCCTTACTTATGGTGAGTGTCCTACTCACATATCTTATAAAGAAAGGAGAACCATCAAGCTAAAAGCTGCTAATTTTGTCCTCTGGGACAATGACCTGTATAAGAGGAGCCTTGATGGAGTGTTCCTCCGCTGTGTGGACAAGGAGTAGCAAAGCTAACTTCTGAAGTCCTTTCACAATTCAGCCTATGGAGGACATTTTTTTGCCCCTGTGACTACCCATAAGTTCCTGTGAGCTAGGTATTATTGGCCAACTCTCTTCCAAGATGCATACAAGTGGGTCAGGAAATGTGAACTATGCCAGTAGTTTGTTGGAAGATCCAAGATGGTTGCCCTGCCTCTTAAGCCCATGGTCATAGAGGAGCCATTCTAGTAATGGGGAATTGATTTTATTAGAGCTGTGAACCCATATTCAAGTGTTGGACATGATTATGTCCTCACAACAATAGATTACTTCACCAAATGGGTGGAAGTTATTCCAACCAAACATGCTACTTCAGAACTAGTATACAATTTCCTCAAAGAGAACATCATATCTAGGTTTGGGGTCCCAACCAAGATTGTCACTAACAATGCAGCTTGTTTCACTTCTCAGGAGATTACTCAATTCTATTTCCACTATGGAATTACACTCTCCCACTCTTTTGATTACTTTACACAAGGGAATGGATAGGCTGAATCAAGAAATAAGAACCTAGTGACTATCATTAAGAAGCTGGTGGATGACAACCAAAGGACGTGGCATAAAACATTGGTTGATGCCCTATGGGTAGACAAAATTATGCCACAGAGGGCAATTGGTATGTCTCCTTTCCAACTTCTTTATGGACTCAATGTTGAAATACCAATCACCCTGGAATTGCTAGCATTAAAATTGGCTAAGGCAATTGAAGATCAAACGTATGAAAGTGCCCTTGATAAGAGGATCATGTGTTTGATTGAGTTGAAAGAGTAGAGAACTACAGTGGTGGACCAAATTACTACCCATCAAGGTCTGGTGAAGAAGCTCTTTGACTAAAAAGCAAAGAACTGTGATTTCTAGATTGGAGATCGAGTCTTGCTGTGGGACAAGAGAAGAGAACTAAAGGGGATGCATGGAAAGTTTGATTCCCTATGGAGGGGCCCTTTTACCATTCATCAGCTCAATGGTGAAAATAGTTTCCTATTGAAGTATCAAGATGGCACTCTCTTTTCTCTACCTCAGAATGGGCAGCATCTGAAGCACTTCAACTCTTGAAGTATCAGATGAGTTCACTTGTATATATGTATATTATTATAGTCTTTTGTTTCTATTCTGTGCTTTTCATTTTCATTTTTTGGAGCCTTTATTTTTGGGCAGCACAACTCCATAGCCCAATGGAATACTTGAAGGCACTAGAGATTCTAGTTTCTACTCCCCTCAGCTATGTTTCAAGTTTCCAATTGAAGGTAGTCCCCCAATTGGAGCCAGGTGTTGTCCCTGAAAAATGACTTCTCATTTTTGGAACAACATATGACTATTTTGGTCCTACACAGCCAAAAATAATCTCTTACCTTCTCAAAATTTGTTTTGAGCTTTCAAATTCCTCATTTTTCAAGCTTTTTTAATAAAGGGATTAGCAGGTTCATAGGTTCAAAGGCTTCTGCAGGTGAGGTCAATCAAAAGAACTAGTTTCTAACACTTAGTCATTTTCAAGGTTGGTTCAACACCTTGATTCAATCAAAAATGTCCATCGACAAGCATCTAATCAAGGATTGAACAGTTAAACCATTGAATTGTTGAACCTTGAACCACTTTGGTTCAATGGGTTCAATGGGTTTAAAGGTTCAACATCATCAACAGGAGTTAAGTGCATTTGTCAAAGGTTTAGAGTTTAACTGCTTCCAGGTTCAACGGCTCCAAAGCACTTATCAAAGAGAAGAAGGCTTGAACCATTGAATCGTTGAACCATTGAACCACTTTGGTTTAAAGGTTTAATGGGTTCAATGGTTCACCAGGTTCAACGACTAAAAGGTTCAACGTGTTTGGTTCAAAAAGATATCAAAGGGACTTAGCTGAATAAAAAGAATGAACTGATTAAACCGTTAAACCTTGAATCGCTTCAAAGTTCAATGGTTCACAGGTTCAAAGGTAGCCTCAGTTGAAGAAAGAAGTAAAAAAATAGATGGTTTAATGAATGGTTCAACTGAAGCGCATGCAAAAGAAAAGGATGAATGGAAGCTACCAAGTGTCGCCTGCTGAGACACATTATACTTTGTTTCTAAAAGTGGTAGATACTACCACGTGTCCCTTTTGAAGCTTGTCAAAAGTCTCCAAGTGTCAATATATATAGTTCCTTCCTTTTACTTCACTGTATTAAATAAGGACCATGGTGGGTCTTGGGCGAATGACTAAAATAAATAGAATGCAATGAGTGTCACCATCTGTGAGAACCCAAATGAGCCCTAAATGTTTCTATGGTGTTGCAAAAGATCAAGAGTGGAAAGCGCCAAGTGTCAATGGCAGAAGGTTTCAGTATGATGTGGTAGAATATGCTAGGTGTCCCTGGTAAGAATCAGTGGAAGTTGACAAGTGTCATCATCTATGTGTATCAAAAATGAGTCCTAAATGTTTCTGTAAGTATCTCTAGAGTTTGAGTGGAAGCCACCATGTGTCATCAGATGCAAGATTCTCAAAGTTTTCTAAGAGCTCCTATAAATTAGGTGGATGCTTCCACATGTCTTCACCTATTTTGGCAGAAGATGCCATGTGTCTCTAGTTAAAAGTAGTGGAAGGTGCCACATGTCAAAGATGGGGCACTCTCAAATGTAGAAACACAGAGCCAAGGAAAGGTTTCCTTCAGACAAATTGTCTGAAGGAATTTCTTCAGATAGTTTGTCTGAAGGAAATAGAGAGATGAAAAGTCCTTCAAAAGAATTAAAGCTCGAAGGACACCCGAATGATCCCAAAGGGTAGGTACCCTTGTAGGGGGACACTCGACACTCAAAAATGGACCCATTTCAAGACTCCAAAGGAAAGTTCCCTTCGGGAAGGATCAAGCCTCAAAGCATAGCAAAAGCTACCAAGTGTTGCATGCCAAGACAACAGTCTCTAACAAGTTTCAAATCAGTGGAACTCACCATGTGTCCCATCCCAGAGTAGTGGAAGCTGCCAAGTGTTTGCATCTGTGCTTCCAATCTCTAACAAGTTTCAAAGCTTATTTCAAAGTTGTGGATGCCACCATGTGTCCTCACCCATGTCACAATAGAAAGAAACCATAGCAAGTGAGAAAGACACAAGGGAGTTACTAAGAATAATGATAGGTCCATAAACGTCAAATTTATTATGTTTGGCTAGCCGTTAACCTTCAAAAGAGGAAGGACTTGTGAATGTCAAAATTGCTACAATGAAGTGTCTGATTGATCCTTGCAGGTTTAAAACATGGACCCAATGCATTCAAAGACCCTAAGGCTAGGGCCAAAGGAAGAAGAGATAAAGAGGGAAATCTCAGTGGGATTTATTCCTAGTAGGTGGAGCAGTTCATCGAGTAGGTATTTGGGGCTTGCAAGCATTGAAAGCACAGCCTATTTGTCCCCTTTAGAGTAAAGGTAGAGTAGATAGTGGCATGGATAGTAGGTGATGAAATGAGTGATTCAAGCTCAAGAGTTGACACTAGAGATGAATGAGTATGCCACAGTTAAGGCAACTACCCTGCTCCAACATGGCCCTCCCTGATAGAACCAAAAATGCATCCAAGGCATTAATGTACAATATCAAAGTGCCAAGCCTCCCTTAGCCTCTATATAATGTAATCTCATGTATATTTTTAAGGGAGATCTTCCCATTACCAGAAGCAAAACTCTACCCAAATTGAAAGGCATCACTGAGACTTTGAGCTCAGATTGTTTATCATATTTCTTTGTTTGAATCAGAAAGCAAGTTACTTTCAGACTTTGTGCTATTATAGGATGTGTCATTCTAGGAGATTATTCTTATGTCTATTTCTTGAATGTATTCTTGTTTATGTAATTTAACAAGTAGAGCTAGTGGAAGTGATAAGGAAAGTGCCCTAAAGCCAGCTAATTTTAGACTTTGTGTTATCATAGTTGTCTTCAGTGTGTGTTTATTTTTTGTTTCTATGTAAAGGACCTTAGGACAACTTTGTGCCCCCATTATTCTTCATATCTCACTCTTGGGTAGTAAATGTGGAGACTTTGTGTTACATCTTAGATTATTGGTCACTCTATACTCTGTTACCAGTCACTTGTTATGAGAAAGATCCCTGTTGTTTGTAAGAATAAGCACTTCTGAAAGAAGAGAAGTGCCTTCTATCATTTCACCAAGATTTCTACTATCGAGGAAGGGATCTAGCTCTTGGTTGAATGTTACTTCTGAAAGAAGAGAAGAACCTTCACCAATCACCCAAAATTTTTCCTTTGATCTATGAACATCATCTCTGAAATAAGAGAGATGGATGGTATATCCTACCCCTAAGTGTTATTTCTAGCTTATATATATATATATATATATATATATATATATATATATATATATATATATATATATATATATATATATATAGTGCCTTTATACCTATAGGGAACCTCCCCTTGATGAGAGGAGAGATGTGTCCCCTTTAGATGTGGTAAACCTACAACTTTGGACAACCAATCTCCCTATGATGTGGTTGAAGAGACCTATTTTGCTCACCAGTTAGCTGGTTGACAAAATATTCACCCAACAGTTCGGATACACCATAATTAGGTGAAATGTATAAAAATGCTTTAACACAACATTTCTCACATGAAAACCTAGCTAAAGAAAATATGAAATTCTATGAAAGTAATTGTTTGATCCTCTATTCTAATCTCTAATACCAAATAGGCTGACATATTATAATTATTTTTTTGGTGTTTAATAGAAAACAACCCACATATGAAGATAAACCCTCCACTTAAAAGGTTGGTGAAAATATTAAATTCATGGGTCAAGATCAAAGGCCCATATTTGGTACACAAATAGATGATCTCAAGGAAACAAATGCCAGGAATAAGACAAGAAAATACTCATTAAATTATGGTAGCAAGGCATGGGTGAAATTATTAAATGATCCATGTGCTCATATTCCATACAACTCCTCTTTTAAATGCATCCTTTTTCTATTAAATGTTGGTGTTGGAATAATGCATTATTACAATCTACATAAGTTCAATTTTAATCTCCCCATTTTGATGGAATATTGTTGTATTAAATGATAGTAACATGGTACTATTAAAATAATGCATAATTTCAATTTTAATCTCCCCATTTTTGATGGATTATTAATGTATGAAATGTTGGGACAAACTTTATCTTTAAAATTTGAACACTCCTCTTGATTTAGGATTTATTCTCTTTGTCCATTTCTCTTTTGCACATTTGGAAGATCCTCCACATTGAATAGTACATCCATTTTTCCAAAGTCTTATCTAAACAACAAATAAAGCATATTACTTCCATGATAAAATCACAAGACACCAAATATTAAATGAATAGTTTGTAAAAACAATAAAGTCCCAAGATGATTTTTTTTTCAAGTTTTAGGTCCTTAAATTATCCATTTTAAAAACAAAACCATTTAAAAGAGGAAAAAAATTTATTTGCAATGGCCCAAATGACATGAAAAATAGAGAAAAAGATCAAAGTTTATTTTAAAAAAGCTAACTTGCATTCAACTCTGTGTACAATGTCAACAATTTGAGGCCTGTCAGGAACTTCAACATTTTCACTTCTAAGAGGAATGATAGTGACTAAAAAACCTTCAAAAAAAGTGTGTTGGTGAATAATATCTGATAGAAACTTTGAGATCTAACATAGTGCTAGAAATAATTGAATTAACCAATTTAGGGTTAATTAGAATATCGACGATCGACTAGTTAAGAGGAACATTGAATGGGTTGAATTGAACATAATTTTTTACATATTTCCAAAAATTTATTGAATATAAAACATGATTCATTACTAATATTGATAAACCACCTTTAAAATGAAATAAACATAAGAAACATTAGAGCTACGTTTCAAAAATTATAATGAAAAAACCACCTTCAAGTTTGATTTTTACACATAGCCAACCTTTTAGAGCTTTTCATAGCTATCCCTATTCTTGGAACTAGGTTAGAGTCTAAAATAGTTATAGGAAATAGTGTTTTAGCTTACCTAGTTCCATTTGGAACTCTAGTGTCTGACTTAATTCCAAGAACAATGGTTTCTACTAACTCTATTCTTTATAAAATATTCAAATCTGACCTAACTTTCAGAGGGTAAGATGATTTTTTAGATAAAGTGTTATTTATGAAAATTTATTTATTGAGCTTGGCCTACATGATTTGGAATTTACATTGATATATTAAAAAATAACACTTACACACGATAACTAATAAATAGACACACATGAGCAAAAAGAGACTCAACTAGATCGCAACAAGGCAAAAATAAAAAGAGCTACCATGATTTATACAAACATTAGGATGTGTTGTGACAATAAAAACAAAGTGTTTTTTTGAGAAAAAACATTTGTGAAAATTATGGAACACATGTTACACATGATGTCCCCATTCCAAGCCAAATCTGAGACAAATCTAAGTATTTTTCTAAAACTATAATTCTATATATGTCAAGAACTATTCTAAACTGACTTTGATTTTGAGTATCTATGAAAATGACTATTTTCTACCTGTTATCATAATAATGCAATGTTTTTATCATGATCAGCTTATGCCCTTGTCTAAATGGAGTGCAACTATCCAAAATTTATTTATGGGTGATTTTTGAATATGTATTATAATCCACTATGTAAACCCTACAAAAAAGTTGTGTCCTCAATTTTTTTAGCTTAGTATTTGAGACAATCCACTTATATGCCTCCTCTTTTGAGGTGAGTTATGAATCTTTCACAATCAATCACCTTAAAAGAAAAGAATATGTGATATATGTTATGAAAAAAATGTAAATCTGAGTAGTAGTGATAACATAGAGGAGCAAGACATCATCATATATATAAGTTGAGTAGAATATTCATGTGATATGCATATAGAAACAAGCAACATAGTGATATTTTCAAGATAGATGTTAATAATTAGGAATGAATATAAGTGATCACAACTGAGTAATGAAAGCTTAATAAAACTAGTTGGGGAGGGATGCATGATATCCATCATGGCATCAAAAATATGAGAAGATGCATGATATCCATCATGGCATTGAAATTGAGCAAATAAAACAAATAAGTGTCATGTCCATGACACACACATATGAAGAGTACACACAAAGCACAAAAAAATGCAATAGAAGGCCAAAGGGCCACATACAAGGGGCATGTTCAAATGTCACTCACATACAAACATTGAATGAAGGATTTGAGCCACACATAAGGACCTATTTAAATGTAAAAAATCCAAAACATATCATACATACAAGACATGAAACATAAAATAAAACATGAAAAGCATGCATGAATACATCTAATTGATCAACATAATAAATTTGTAACATTATTTTATTCAACAAATTAGATAACTAGTAATATATCAATGTGTAGGTGAGTAATATTGATATATTTTATGTAATGTAAGGAACTAGGTATGAATAAGAAGGGATAGCCAAAGAATGATAGAAAATGTGTATGAGATGCCTTTACTGAGCATGCTAACTTATAGACAAGCTGTAAGAGGATGTTTACTATTTAAATTTGAGAAATGAGAGCCTATGCTCATTGGGATAGGGTCAGTTATCTATTACAAATTTTGAGTCTGAGATAGTGAAATAACCTAAAATTATGTTAAATAATGGTAACCTATATGTTTTTCAATCACTCATGTATAATTGTGAAGCATATATTAAATAAAATTGGATAGAAATAAGTATGGAATATATTGAGCTCAAATTAATTGATGTAAATGAACTAAACATAAGCATGCATATCTCTTAATTTTTGAAATTTATAGATTTTTTTTGTATTTTTTCATATATGAACTAAAAAAAATAGAGAGAAGGATACTAACCAATGATTCCTACAATTGAATCATAATCAATGGGTCCTATGTCTAGGATACAAATGGTAACCTTTCATGAATGGAAAGTACCATATTGATGTCACTGAACTAAGCTAAATTAGGGATATTAATAATGATTTCCTTATGTACCAAAGTTGACAGTGCTAAAATGATAATGTTTAGAATACTATGCATTTTTACAAGCATGATTAACTCTAGGGATTTTTAGAACCCCTCGTGGACTATATGCATCATGTGTTGGTGCATTATGTGAAATACCCTTATTACCTTGTAATATCAATCTAGGACATGTAGGAGTAGAAAGAGACTATCTATAATCTATGAAAAATCTTTATTGAAGTGTCTTAATAAGGATAGGCCTTATTATAATGATATATACCTATTTTTTAACTCTTCAAGTAGGTTGCACCCTTTTAGGTTGTTCAACTAAAATTTTATGAGTAAGAAAACATATCTATTTATGGTAGGGGTGTTCATATGGGATACACAAAACTATGATGACTTCATTAGCATAAATGTAATCTAAACACCTATGAACTACATAAGAAATCATGTGAATTCATTGAATCCAAGGGTGTACCAGTAATATTTTGAAGAATGTTACACTGGGTACTACTCTAAACATGGTGGCCACATGTGTTGGACCAACTTGTAATGGTAATGTAATCTCATAAATGTAGCTATAATTGTGACCATTGAATATTTTTATGATAAATTTTGGGGGAATAAAATCTTAATATTTATATCTAATATGATAAAGAAGCGTGAGTGTACACATATTGATGTAGGAACACCACTACCTCCTTTGTAAATACTAGTCTAGTTTCATGTTTTGGAGTCTTAGTAGGTTTTCATGGTCTGAGGAGGTTTGTATGAAACATTTTGAGCTATTATAATGCCATAAAATTTGAATTTGGTTCTACTAAGGCATTTTCCTACCTAAATGGCCAATTCAAATATTTGAAATGTTTTGTATTATTTTCCCAATTTTGGATATGTTGTCAAAGGTCACATGTTATGACCTTGTGTCATTAGGGGTTTTAAGAGAGTTTAGGGTGTTTTTCACTTTTTATAATTTAAGTTATGACTAAATTCCTAAAGCATATTAGTGAAAAAACTTTTTTGCTATGTTGGGAGTAAAAAAAGATGGTGAGGTAGCTATATAGTTTTTGAATATAAGTAGTTGTGTTGTTATTAGCAAGTCAGGTCATTTAAAGAGGAGATAAGTAGGAATTCAATAATGGAAAAGACAATTTGAATGGGAAAAAGAAGAAACTTTGCCTCATAGGTTTTGTTTTTGTACATATTAATCAAGTACTTTTAATGTTCAAGAATGAAGTCTCTTTGAAAAATTGTGATGCTCAATGTTTTGCTTGGAAAGTAATAATGTAAATTTCGTTCCATTTTTATGTATATGAATATGATGTGAATTATCAAGTATTGAAGGAGAATTTGAGTTTTTGACCTTGTATTAAAGACTGTGTTTTGTGTTAAAGGAAATTGAGAGTGGGAAAAGTACTTAAGAATGTAAAAATGAGATAAAATTCTTGAGAAAATGGTCCTATAAGATTTATTATAATATTATATATGAACTAACATGTTATTATTATAATTTATCTTGGAAGGGAACCAATGGTTTTGACCCTTTTGTATGAATGAAATTCTATGATTTGAAATTTCGTATATACATGAGAAGCAAGACTAACTTTGAAATGTGAAATGAATGCAAGCCCATGTTGAGTGCCTCTAATAACTATATTGGTAAGTTTGTACTATAAGTTTTGAAGTGTTTAAGGATTCAAGTTTTGAATATATAATGGAAGAAACCCCTGCTTTGATAACTGTTTTATTCAACCCTATTTTCCTAGGTTCTTTTAGTATTGACAAATTGTGTAATTGATTTCATGAATGAAAATGATAGTAGGAGAACCTCTCTATTGATATAAGATTTTTATAAGTTCACACCTTGTATTTAAAATGACATTTACACATTTATTTGTCTTAAAATCTTATTTTGTTAAGACAAATTTGTACAAACTTATGCTTTCATACATAGTTATCACTAAATAATACTCAAGGGTGGATAAAGGCTTAATAAGGAGAGTATATGACTTAGGAAAAGAGTAAGGGGATTCAATAAACATGTTTTAATTTAAATTATTTTTAAAAATCCAAAAACTAAGTCTAGAATAGATGGAGAATGGTTTACAGGTTACACAATCCTATGTTTTAACACACAATCATCATAGTACAGAGAAGTAAAATGTAAATAGAAACCTCTAAATGGAATCCAAAAATTGTGAAAGGTGTATGGTATCCTGGTAGACTTTAAATTAAGGTTAAAATATTTGAGAAATATTTGAAACCTTTGTAAAACCCATTAAAGCCTTCTCAGGTTGTCCTGACCCTATCAAACCCTATAGTTAGGGTTTTAACATAAAAATGTGTATAACTGGTGATGTCACCATTAAAAGAAATTGAAATTTGGTGAGTGTGAGGGTCTTAGGGTCAAGAAAGATATTTTTAATTTTTATGAAAATTTATGTACATTTCCATACCTATAGAAGGCATTGAGTGGGTCAATAGAGTTGACAAGCCTAAAAAGTCTAAATAGTAACCTATAAAGGTACAAAAAGGTGATCAAAATGATGAATTAGAGCCTAATAATGCATAGATAGATATTGATAAAGGGTATTTTAATTAATGGTTATATTTTCATAATTACACCATAAAATTATTTACAAGAAAAAAAGGGTAAAAAAAGGCTACTAGCCTTGACTGCTAAGATAGATAGAGTTGGGTATGAAGAGTATAGATGCATGAAAAGGTGTGTCAATTGAATGAAGGTTGATAAATTATTGTGAATAATATGTTTAAAATATCAAGGATCATAAAATAATTAGGTTCACATAATAAATTTGCATGAAGAGTGAATAAAGGGAACCACTATCAAAGAATTTATTAGCCATTGCCAAGGAAGTGTGTCTTAGAATAAGAACAACTAAGATAAAGTTTGTAACCTTTGCATCATTTTTGGTATCAGAGCAAGCAAGATTATATGGAGAATATTTACATGAAGAAAAGTTACAATTTTATTTGTTTTCATTTTTTGAATTTGATCAATTAATTGAAAGTATGTGAAAGATTGTTTGGAAAGACTAGTCAAATAAGGTTGTAGGTGATTGAGAGAGGTTGTTTAGGCATATTGAAACCAAAAGAGGCTTTATGAGAGATAAATAGATATAGAATCTCATTTATCCAAGGAGATATATTGGATGAATATGGATCAAGGTGAAAAAGACTTTTTAAAGGTAGATCAAGGTGGAAAAGACTTGCTTAAGGTGGAGCAAGGTGAAACAGACTTACTTAGAAGAGTATATCTACCCAATATGAATGACCAACTGAGAGAAAAAGAGAAAGGTGAGATAATTTTGGATGAATAGGTAGAAATATTTATTTCAAGTTTGTCAAATTAATCATAATGCATCCAAAAGAAGGAGAATTTAGATTATTCTATTGTGAAAATGAGTATGTTGAGGGCATTGGCCATGGAGTGAGAAGTTATTGATCAGGTAAAAAAAAAGAGGATAAAGAGGTTACAGAGGTTGAGAGGTTTAAAGGAGATGAGAAGAAATAATTAACATCACAATAAATAACAAAACCAAGCATAAATAGAACATGTGTGCAAGAGCAAGAGTATGGTATCCAAGAAGGCAAGTAGTAGGTTATTTTTATTTATTTGTGTGTTTCATGTGTAGGATGGTTGTAGGAAAAGAAACAAGTGTTGAAGATGATCACATATAAGATCAAAGTGCAAAACAATAACCTCAAAGGAAAAATCAAGAAAGAGAAAAATCAAGGAGGAGCCAGTAAACATCAAAAGGTCATATGTGTTTCAAATAAGCCTTGGGATCCATGTGGACTTAAACTCAAAAGAAGGTTGTTACAATAGAAAATTAATTCCATATCACTTATAACTTTTAGGGAAAGTTTCCATTCGCTCCTTCGCAGTATGATGCATGAACATCACTACCTCCTTTGTAAATACTAGTCTAGTTTCATATTTTGGAGTTTTAGTAGGTTGTCATGGTCTTATGAGGTTTTTAGGAAACATTTTAAGCTTTATAATGCTATAAAATTTGAATTTTGTCCACTAAGGCATTTTCCATCCTAAATGGCCAATTCAAATATTTGAAATGTTTTGTATTGTTTTCTGAAATGTGGAGATGTTTTAAAATGTCAAACATTATGACCTTGTGTCATTATGGGTTTTAAGATATTTTATGGTGTTTTTCACTTTTTAGAAGTTAAGTTATGATTAAATTACTAAAGTATGTTAGTGACAAGCCTTTCTTGTTATGTTGAGAGTAAAAAAGGTGATTATGTAGTTATAGAGGTTTTGAATATAAGTAGTTGTGTTATTATTATCAAGTAAGGTAATTAAAAGAGGATATAAGTAGGAATTAAATAAGGGTAGAGAGAATTTGAATGGGAAAAATAATAAATTCTGCCTCGTAGATTTTGTTTTTATACATATTGATCAGGTAATTTTAATATTCAAGAATGAAGTCTATTTGAAAACCTGTGTTACTCAATATTATGCCTAGAGGGTAATAATGTATGTTTGGTTCCATTTTTATGTATAAGAATATGATTTTAATTCTCAAGTATTGAAGGAGAATTTGAGTTTTTGACCCTGTATTAAAGACTGTGTTCTTTGTTAAAGGAAATTGAGAGGGGGGAAAGTACTTAAGAATGTAAAATTGAGATAGAATGCTTGGTAAAATGGTCTTCTAAGCTTTGTTCCAATATTATATATGAATTAAAATTTTATTCTTCTACTTTAACTTGGAATGGAACCAATGGTTTTCACCCTATTGTAAGAAGGAAATTCTATGATTTGAAATTATGTATATACATGAGAAGCAAAAATGACTTTGAAATGTGAAAATAAATGCAAGCCCACATTGAGTGCCTCTAATAAATATCTTGGTAAGTTTTTAATACAAGTTTTGAAGTGTTTAAGGATTCAATTTTTTAAGAGATAATGGAGGAAACCCCTGCTTTGATAACTACTTTATTCAACCCTATTTTCCTAGGTTCTTTTATTATTGACAAACTGTGTAATTAATTTCATGAATTAAAATGATAGTGGGAGAACCTTTATCCTTTGATATAATATTTTTTTAGGTTCCCACCTCATATTTATAATTACATTTACACATTTATTTGGTTTAGAATCTTGTTTTGTTAAGACAAATTCATACAGACTTATGCTTTCATACATAGTTGTCACTAAATAATACTCAAGGGTGGATAGAGTCTTAAGAAGGAGAGTATATTACTTAGGAAATGAGTAAGGGGATTAAATAAACATGTTTAAATTAACAATATTATTGAAAAACCTAAAACTAAGTTTGGAATATATGGATAATGGTTTCTAGGTTACATAGTCTTATGTTTTAACACACAGTCACCATAGTATAGAGAAGGAAAATGTAAATATAAACCTCCAAATGGAATCCAAAAAATTATGAAGGATGAATGGTATCATATTATACCTTAAACAAAGGTTAAAATCTTTGATAAATATTTGAAATGTTTAAGAAATCCATTAAATCCTTCTCAGGTTATCTTGAACCTATCAAACCCTACAGTTAGGGTTTTAACATAAAAATGTGTATAGTTGGTGATGACAACATAAAAATAACTTAAAATTTTGTGAGTGAGATGGTATTAATGTCAATAAATATATTTTTAGGGTTTGGTAAAATTTATGTACATGTCTGTACCTATAAAGGGCACTGAGTGTGTCAATAGAGTTGACAGCTCTAAAAGGCCTAAATAGTAACCTATAAGGGTATATAAAGGTGATCAAAATGATTAATTAGAGACTAAAAATTCATGGATAGATAGATATTTATAAATTTTATTTGAATCAATGGTTATATTTTCATAATTGCACTGTACAATTCTATATAAGTAGAAAAGGGTAAAAAAAAAGGCTACTAGCCTTAACTGCTAAGATAAGCAGAGTTGGGTATGAAGAGTATAGATTCATGAAAAGGTGTGTAGATTGGATGAAGTTTTCTAGATTATTAAGTTTAAAGTATCAAGTTTCATAAAATAATCAGGTCTACATAATAACCTTTCATGACGAGTGAACAAAGGGAACCACTACCAAAGAAGTAATTAGCAATTACCAAGGAAGTGTGTCTTAGATCAAGAATAAGTGAGAGAAAGAATATTTACCAACCATGACACTATAAATAGGTTAGTTATCAATGTGACTTTGAATAACACATAATTTAAATCTAACTCATCATCAATAATTTAATACTCTAATAATGTGATGAGTGGCCTAGAGGGCACTAAATTATGGTAGGTATTAATGATGCCATTCAAAGGATATGGTTCCTTTGTATGAGAATGATAAGAAACTAGTGGAGGGTGTCCATTATATTCATAATGGACTCTTGATGTATTTATTATCTCATTAACTGAATGTATAGGAAAAATATCGCTAAATAATTTTATTGCTTTTATTTCACTCGGTTGTGCCTTTAAACTGTCTGTATGTGTGGCCACATCAATGATGTTTGCATCTATCAAATTTTAAATCTTGTGCCTTAAAATAATGCACTTATTAATAGTATACCTTAGTACTCTATGAGACTCATATAAGGAATTTTGGTTAAATCTATTTGGAAGAGGAGTAATATAATCAACCTATTTAATGAGAGGGATTAATATGAGATTGCGTTCCAAAAGTTTTTTTTAGGACCTTGTATGGAACTTTTGGTAGATTGGTAAACTGTCTCCTTAGAGGAGCTGATAATACAATACATAGATTTGATTCTTAAACTACATGTACTATTACCTTTTGATCATCATTATTAGTTTGCCTCACCTTTTATGGTGGCTTACTTTAATTATTTGTATTGTAATGTGTATTGGTTGCATACTTAATATTATTTATTTCCAATAATTTGATTTATCCTTCCTTTATTATGTGGCACAAATATGTGAATCAGAGAAATTTATCAAACATGATGGACTTGTGTAGGGGTGGAAGCAAACTTTGTTTGAAGATATATTGGAGTTATCTATCTACCATAGGACTTGTCATCTTAGATAGCATCAAATTTTATCATAAGACATATTCTATAATGGGCTGATTGGATTTATAATTGAGTTGAGAAAAATGAGCATATGAAATATTCTCACTGATATTGAATAAAAATGTGCTAGAAATATATCGACTAAGTGATTGAACACTTGTACCAATTGATATGGTAAGTCATAGAACCATTTTAAATCATATTCCTTCAGACTTATTGTAAATGAATTTGTCAATAACATGTCATTAGACATATATTCCAAACATGTTATGTGTAAGGCTCTAAGGTGTTGTTTTGGGTCACCCTTTCCATCATACGATGTTAGCCCAAGTGTTAAAAAATTATAGGTAGAGGATATAATGCTATGTGTTATGCCAATGGAGGGTGAAATAGAGTGAAATAACCAAACACCTATTTATATATTTAAGCACCTTACTCCAAATTTAATACCTTAGTTTACAAAGATTGAATCTTGTGCATAAGGGATTGTACATCAGGAGAAGAAGAGCATGTGTTTTAATCAAAGGCAGTGTTCTAAATGACTGAGTAAGAAATGACATATGAATATATTTAATCCCTTGGGTTTCCCCCATAGTAAATGGTGGTACAAATTTTGTATTTATGGAACCCATAAGATTATAAGTTTCAAATTATTATGCCATTCTTGCTTTTTTATGTCCAAAAGGGTTTGTAAAATTTTAAGATGATCGAGATGTTTTTCATGAAGTCTTTCTTTAAAAATATGGATAAATTTCACTTTTTTAAACTTTGTTTATTAATTACCTATAGGTGGGAGTACATCTTGGTGTTCATCTTGAGGACCAAGGTCAAATTGATCATAATGATCATGCTATGAAGTAGTGTCATGGTCCTCTACATGTTCATGTTGGTAATTAACATTTGAAGGTTCTAATATACCCTTGTTTGTGTCAATTTTATAGACTTTATAAAAATGGATATGAGTATGCTCAATTGGAATACCACTTAATTTATCACTTCTTATAAAAGAGGTAGAAATAAAAAATTTAGGGTACATAAGATATGAAATGAAAACTTGAAATATTGCTACTATTAAAGAATCTATTAGATATTAAAACCTTAGGATAATAATTAGAAATATAATAAATAAGGATAGAAACCCTGGCTACATATATTCTTAGGGTTTTTTAATATTCAATCAATAGATGGGTTCACTGTCAAAATTTGGGAAACTAGAGATGCTAGACCCTAATTTGAAAAGTTGTTAAGTAAAATAAAAATGTTATAAATATGCAATAAATGACACTAACTGATTTGTAACCTTTTAAATTTAGAAATATGCTAAAAATTTAAATTAACAAAGAAATAAAACTTAGCTATAAAATTGGATTGCATGACTTTGACTAAAAGTAGAAAAAGGACTATGTGACTTTGTTGACTAACTATGGATTTGAAATGGGGTTTTGTTGGATCTCTAGACAAGGCCATTAGATTTTTATGGGGGCATGGTACACTAGTGCCCTTAAGGAGCACTAAAAATTTGTAGATGATAAATCTATGAAACTATTGTGACATGTTTTCCTTTGCATATATACTTTAATACATCACAAAAACCATTGTATATCTTCTCCTTATTTATAACCCTAGATCAATAGACCAAGAGGGTAAATTAAATCATAAAATAAAAATGTTTTATATATTTAATTTTTTACTAAACTCAACACCCCATGTGTTGAGTGTTGCATACATACCAATATACCAAAGAGGGACACAACTCCATGTAGTTGTCTCATGATACAATGGTGTGTGTGATAAGACTAGTGGGACATGATAAATGATGGTGCAATCTTGGTGTGATTAATTTCTTCAACTATGACTTATGACCTTGGAGATGTATTTATATTTTAGGTTAGGATAATAGGATTGTATGTATTTATAATTTGGGAGAAATAAGAAATTTTATCTCATGTGTAGTCAAAATGCTAGTGTTTTTTAATATGGAAGTCTCTAGTGTGAAAAATGGTTTGAAATGTGGATTTATAGTTATATTTTGGAAATTTTTTTAGATGGGGCTTAATAAACTTGTGGTCATACATGAATTTTAATTTGAGAAACTAGTCATTTTTTGGAAGGAGGATGCTACTATCACAACAAGAAAATAGCAAGAAACAAGCTTTTTTAAATAGGGTAGCCTTGTCTAGAGGGCAAAAACAACTAAAATGAAAGTGGGGATCAGTCTCAAAGTGAGTTTAGGTTACTTATAATGTTGGGTAGGGCTATTTTTAGATAACTAGTTGATTTTGTAAATGGTTCATCCATAATAGGAGTGAAGTAAAGATGATCAAGAACCATGAAATGAGACTAGCTAAGTATGTAAAGGGAGTGGTTAGAATTGCATTGTTTTAATAATAAATGTTAATTTATGTCTCTACAAAATGAATTTATAACTGATGAAATTGGAGTTTTTTTCTCTCCTAATTTATTTTTGGTTATTGTCTTACACAATTTGTATCAATAAAAATAACTTACACAAAATTGCATAAGAAATTATGAAAAAATAAAAAGTTGACACAAAAAGTGTCATAAATTGATCAAAATATATTGGTATCCTCCCTTTTAAGGTGAGGGATGAACCTATATCTCACTCATATCAAAATAAAAGGATCACATAGATCACATATAACATAGATAAAATAAAAATATATAATAATCATGAATGCTTATGCACAACATAGTTTAATATAAAACCATAGAAAGCCATGATCATGTAAAACTAAATAGTAACATGTAACCCAATACTAAGATGAAAATATAAAATTAATAAAATAAAAGAGTGAAAATCAAGAACAAAAAATATATACCATTGTACTGGGATGATCCAAGAAGATATAACAACGTATAATCAATAGTCACGTGAGTGTACAGTGATCATAATAAGTAAGTTTTAATCAATTATGTACAAATATATGATGCCTCTACATAAATAACTGATACATGTGCATGAAAAGGTCTTTCTCCTAATGTAGGAAAGGTATATTTGATAAAAATGCACCAAAATGAAACATGCACCACCAAGGACAAAGTGTAATAAATAAATATCATGACACATGTAATAAAATCATGCCCCCATGATGAACAATAATTAATTAATCAAGGTATGATGATGTGTCAAAGATAATCTAGACTAGATATAGTCATTAAAACATATCAATGTAATGTCCTATAAATAATAATATATAGTTGATAAAATATAAGAAAGGAAAAAGAGGTAAATTGTAAAAGTGAGATAAATGTTGGACACAATATGAAAATTCAAATAGAGGATTCCAATGTACTGAAGTGTGTTGTGGTAGGTGAAATGATATCACCTAATCATATAAATAATTAATGTCATATTTATTTAATAATTGATAAAGAAAATTTAGAAAGGTGCACAAGGTATATAAATTCAATCCAAAAATAGAATCATTATTTCATTTTATATCATTAATTTAGATGTTTTTAATCTCTAAGAGATAACCATGGCCACCTGACATGATGAAATCATGTGTTGACTAGAGTGTGTATGTGATGGGTTACTATAGGGTAGGTCATACAATTGGTGAATACCAAAATGGTCCATTTTATCAATTTTTGAGTAATTTTCAAAATTGTCATAATTTTTTAGATTATAAAAATATGTACTTTTATAATCTTTTCAATGTTTTCATTTCTAGTAATGCTTTTCTAAAAAATAGTCGAACCTATCCAATTGTGGATATGACATTTTAAAAATGGCCATGAATGTGGCTCTCTATATAGACCATGGTTCTAATTATGGAATTTTTCATCCAAAATGCAAAATTTATTTTTTGATTTGATTTATATCTCATTTATGCCATTTTGATTATGATTATCTTGATGTCTAACACTATTATTTTGTTTTGTGTTTTAAAATGATCTCCACATATGAGAGTGGTTTTATGGGTACATGATGGAAAATATGAGAGATTTAGCCTAAGTGAGGATGATCAATCTCATATCAATGCATTGGGATTGGGTCATGTTAATTTAATGTATGTAATTCCATATAACATACCATTATTGACTACCTTATCATAGATTTAAGAGGCAAAATCACTTTTTGGTTTTTAAATAAGGAGGCTACTAAGACATTGAAGAACATGTGGAGTATCTTATGGATCCTTACCAAAGGTTAAAAAATATCTATAGAGGATCTACCTTTACTGTAGTATCTCTTAGCACATAAATAATATATATGGGATAAATAAGGGTGAGTGAGATTTGACCATAAATTTTTATTGAGTGACGTAGTGACATGGGGTGCTCTACGTCTATGGAAGTACTTGATTATTTTATTGGGATCTTTTTTAGTATCAGATACTAATTAGATAGCCATTACATATGGTATTTGATGAATCATTTAGGACATGGAGGAGTATAATATAGTATTTACTTATGGGTAATTTATGCTCACTCTCTTATGCATGCATATATATCAATTTACATAAGATAAATTGATTAGAAGGTATATTGGCAAGGACACTCCTACATGTTTTTGCGTACAAGCATCTTCCCACAGTATGACCCATAGCACCACCTGCCAAGGGGTGGAGTCATCTAAGCACTTACATAACCATATGAGTGGTGACACACCTTAGTAGGTCTATGATGAGGCATATCACCAACTATACATAGATTTTGGATAGATTTAATGTAGTTGACATAGTATGGTTCCCATAGGAGATCGCTCTAGATGGTTAGAAGATGTGAAACAACTATAGAATATCCATGCCAATATGTAGTTTAATGATAGACATAAAAGGGTTATAGAGAGATTTCATATGAGTGGTATTAGTATGGAGAGATATCACTAATTCCCAAGGTGAGTAGGAGAGTGACCACTACCTAGAGAAATCAAGTTGATCCATATAAATGTTGAGCAAAATACCCCCATCATAGAGTTATATGTAGATAATGTTGTTGCCTTAAATGCATGGGTGATATAATGGATGGGGCCATAACTTACACCATTTTTTCCACTGATAATAGTAGTCATAGTTGGAGATGCTAAGATGCAAGATCAACAATCAATGGGGGAAATAGTTATAAATAAAGGTGGGAAAGCTTTAGTACTAGTGTCACCCATAATTGATGAGGCTTCATTATATACATGCAAATATATGTGCATTGTATGTTTATTGATTATAAAATAATCATATCATTTTATTTAAATGTTTTAATAATTGTATTGTATGTTATTTTTGGCAGTGTCAGCACAATGGATCATAATGATCGATGTGGCATTAAGCCAACTAAATTGTGATGTTTCTAATTTCCCTAAACTATTAGAGTAGTATAATTTTGAGGTAGGCCCACATGCATATATTTTTGATCCTCTGAGCTAAGACATGATAACACATATGATGAAATCTCATAGGGTGGATGAATTAGATGATGAAGTTGTATAATTATGAGCACAACTAGTAACAAGAGGTTTAGGCATGGGTTTAGTTGCATGTGCAGGTATAAGTGCATGATGTATCACATTACAAAGAAATAAAATTAAACATGATCATATTAATTTCAACTAGTATGAAACACTAATGAGAGAGCATATGATGACACTAGATGAGTTAGGGCACTATCAAGAGAGAGAGAGATTAGAATGGGTTGAAAGTAAGGATAGATGGATGAACAGAGCTATATCTAAAAAAACTATGTATTTAGAGGGTAACATATCTAGATATAGGGACAGGGATTGGAATATAGAAGATGTGTTGTACACCAACACAGCCCATTTGGAAAATTTCAAATAGGGACCCAGTTAGAATTTTTTTTCAAAACATGTCTAAAGACAATATAGCCTTAGAAACCAAACATTGATTTATTTCATAAGTTATAAGGTTAGCTTGTTCAACGAAGTCATTGTTTTACTCCAAATTTGAACTTTGATATTGAAATTTATATCACTTTAGGTCTTTGTTATATATCAAGCTTTAATTTATGTGACTAAAAAAATGCTAATGGTGATTTTTTCTAGTCGTGTTTCATCTTTTAGCCATATGTAGTGCTACTTCCATGGTTAACATTTACCATCCCAAAACTAGGCCATCTTTTAGTTCATTCGATCTCACCACATGGTGTTATCCCACACATATATGACCTTCAGTGATCAATAAAGCCTTTATTCATTTGGGTCATCAATATTATTCCATAAGTCTTTATTATACTTACCCAAATCAATGATCGAGTTATGCAATAGTATGAATAATTGGGTACAAGATTGTACCAAGTGTCACCATATCAAAAAACCATGGCCCAAATAGAAAGCACGTATCATGAATTTATACAGGACGTTGAACAAGCTATATTAGTCCATGTGGCACCTTCCAAGAAACCCATAGTCTAACATAGCAAGGTACACAATAAAATTCAATGACCCTCTATTGGAGCAATATTGCTCCACATGTCACAATCCAACTAACCTATGGTCTACATAATGCAAAATAAAAAGTTTCATACTCTATAAAAATAAGTCTGTGAGATCTTTCCAAGTGTCATCATCTTGAAAACCTACGATCAAATAATTAAATTAAAAATGACAGAGTTCAGCGCCCAACAAATAAGCACATTATAGCCACGTGTCTCTAACCAAGTCAAATAATTACAAAAACATGAAAACAAGTTCCAAAAGCATGAAATGAAGACATATGTCATGTTAAGATGACAAGGTACCCAAAAGTAATGAAAACATGCCATGTGGTCATTAAATTTGCTAAAGTTGATAATGTAAAATTAAAATTGAAATGAGAAAGGAATAGATAGGTAATGAAGCCAAAGCCATTATTTGAAATTAATTCACATGAATTAAAAACTCAATACATTCAATTATTAGAGATAAAAACTTTAAGCAATATATTTGGTTTGTAAAGCATGATTTGATTACATTGCCCTCTTGTTATCCTATGTAATTTATGAATTTGATATCCCTAGAAACTAAAAAACTTTAAGTTTTTAGAAAAATTAGAATACTTTCACAGTGTTAATGGATTATCATCTTTCACTCCTCCTCCCTTTTCATAATCAATTTTTGGCATGATTGAATACATGTACACATGATATGATTTAGTAGCATTGAAGAACCAATTTAAACATTATTCGGCCATATGTGTAGAATTAGATGCAACAGAGCCATATGGACCAGGGGACTAACTATATACAATCACACAATGATACAAAGATGATATTATATCCATGAAGGTAGTATGCTTTCACAACATTGAGATGAAACAAGAGGTATTGCCTTGCATTGACTTATTTTATGATTTATTTACAAATGGATAAATTTATGGTATAATATTACACTTCTAACATAATAATACCCTTGTGGCCCACATTGGTGGAAATACATTTGATAAATACTATAGGTTACATGTTCTTGAGATAACCTATGGCCATGTTATGGTAAATTCATGGTTGCTTGCAAAATCAATCAAAGATAAATTATATTAATGGGTTACCAACCCAAGTAATTTTATGATTAAAGGACAAATTCCCTCTATTCCCATAGTCGTTTTTAGTCCAGGGATAAGAAAGTCCATGGCTTTGATAAATTGACTGTATGGTTTCCCAAGTATTTCCTATGTTTACGAGATATGGGTCCCTTTATTGGATATCATTTTAAATTCTGACAAAATTATTTCCATTAGAGAAATCATTAGCTCCAATTTGATACATTGGATTAGTAACCAAATAATCATACTAGATGGAAACTTTTATATAATATCTTATTAGTAGATTCTATAAATTCTACAATACATCTATCATATGTAGAACCTTGGGATACATCTATAGAGTATCCCAAAAACAAGGTTTGTGATTATTTCAATATTATTCACATACACAAATTCAAGAAGAAAATTTAGATAATAAAAAAAATTATCCTATGGTGTATATGTCCATCTATGGGAAGAACATGCATATGTTTTCAAACTACATTAAGATAAACATTGAGAAAATGGGTGATTATTGATATTACCATAATTGCATTATAATTAGAATTCAAGGTACTAAGACACAACCTTTATATCTACTACATAGTTATATGATAGTTTGGAAATCCAACTTAGGGATGCCAAATAAATAAGTCTACATCTAACCCCTCTTAACATTGGTTACATGCAATGTACCAAATCAGAGCACCTCAACTATGTTGGTAAAATTAGAATGCATTATGTCTTGAAAAGGGGTACCATTTAGGTATCATGATCCTATAAATAATGTCAAGGAGAAACTTAATAAATATGAAAATAAAGTTAAAATCCCCTATGGTAATCAATAGTACAATTATGATTCTATATTTTTAAATGTTAAAGATGGCAGTGAGGTTAATATAAAGATTTGTAAAGTTGACATGTCAATGATAGTATCCCAAAGTATCCAATATGGTCATACCATTATAGAGGAAGATTATAATATAATATATAGTGAGGAATGGACCTCAACATCGGTTCATGGGCCTCCTCCTCAACCAAAAGTATAAATAGAGATATATATGGTTTAAAAATCAAGTGCATCTGGGGAGACAGAAACACAAGTCAAATCCAATATCTTTATAGGTCTCACCACACCTCAAAGTGTTATTTATTCTCAACCTATAGTTGATAGAGGAATATATAGTTATTATCATATTAGAGTGATCTCTTTATTTTACACCCCTACCTCCATTGAAAATCATAATATGTAAGTCTTCCTTATTTCTTTTCACAATATCCTATTTTTTATACTTTGTTGTCACCAATTCCTACCACAACAACCCCAATGATAGTATCTAAATCTATTGGGAAAACATCCACACTTTTCATGACACCACCAATGGTCACTTCCATTCCCATTTCACCTCCTCCATTATCATTTACGTTTTCATTTCTCATTCCACCTTCTGTTATTGTAACTCCTTCATTTTCCACTCCACCCACTTCAAGACTAGCTACTATTTATACTAGGCCACCACTTTTGACATATTAAAGGAAGCCTAAGACTCCTCTTTTGTATCCTTGAGTTAAAAATAGGAATAAAATCCTATTGAAGGTTTATTTACCAAAGGAGTCCCTCATTATGAGAAATCATGGGAGGAACAAGAGGAAATAGACCCAATCAAAGTACAAGAGTTATATGAGGAAGGAAAAGAACAAGATATTAATGAAGAATACAAGCATGAGGAAACTGAATTAGGGGAAATATAAAAATATGAAGATTCATAAGTATGAAAATAACTTACATAAAAAACTTATTATGGTAAATTTATTCAAACAAGAACAAGAGAAAGCCAACTCAGTTGAAATAGAATTGTTATTAGAAGAAGAAAAGAAAGAATAAATGGCAATAGAGTTAGAGGTAGATTCAAAATAATAATATCTATCTCAAGAACTATAATCATTACCTATATCCCCAAGATATCCACATTAGATTATAGAGAAACAAACATAGAATGTGGTAGAGACCATATTGGTCTTTATTCAAGATAAAATAAGGGAGATAAATCCCAAGGAGACCCTTGTTGTTGGTAATGTTTCTACAAAGGTTGTTACAAGTCCCATAAGTGTACTTAATATAAAGGTTTCAATGGAACAAGAGGAATATATTGCATAAGCTACAATATAAACATTTACATCAACAAATTTCATTTCCATTGTTACTCAGAGTGATAGATCACCATCCAATGTAAGTACGCAAATTATTGATTCTTTAGTGTCTCTTATAATTATCACTAATGAAATTATCACAATAGAATCCACCCATTATTTTCATTATTTCATTTTTGACTCTCATAGTCTACTAAATAAACCTTGTGCATTCACAACATTGGTTTTTCAAACCATAGCCTATGGCCAAGTGAATTTTTATTTTACTAATATCAACCAACCCACTAAGTATTATACTACTATTGTTCCTACTAAGGTTACTTATACATACATTAAAAATTATATGCAGAGTTTGCTTCAGATCCTTGTCACTTATTCATTCTTTAGATAATCTAAACTACAACCTCCTAGACTAAATAAGTGTGTGTATTTGTAAGATCTAGTGTCTACCTCCATTTTGGCTACACAAACCGCACCTCTTAGGCCCTCTATATAATTGGGTATGCCTATTTTTTAGGCTACCCAAAGAAATTTTCCATGGTTTAGTATACAAGACGTTAGGGAAGACCAAGTTTATCATGAATACCCCTACATGGAAAGAATTCACTATATGGATAAAGGACATTCTTTATTTTCCTAAGTTGGATACACCTTATACTATTTCCTAGCATATTTTAACATTAATACACCCACCAGGTGAATCCCTTCATTCCACCTATGCATCTACAAAACATATATAATAACAAGCTATATTGAGCATTCCTCTAGAGGTCTATATATTATAGGAATAGGATACAAGCATACAAGATTTAATCATTACCGATAAGCCAAAGGTGGGGTTTAATTTTGATAGATAAATTAACACATTAAGGGAGGTCAAGAGAAAGGCTGTATTGGTAGAGGGTGAAAATGTTGAGTTAGAATAAAGAGAAGATATATTCTCTTTAACAATGAAAAGGAAGGTCCATCCTATAAACCTAGATTAATATGAACAAGATCTATACAATTTTATTGATGTAATAGATAGTGGTGTACTCAAGAAGATGTTCAAAAATTATGACCAATCAAATCAAAGGCTTCAAGAGAGAGATATTATACAAGCTCCCTGACATATTATGGACAATGTAAAAGGAGTAACTATAAAAATGTATAATATCATTGGTTCAATTAGACATGTAAGAGTTGAGTCCCATCTAGAATGGGAAATTATGACTCAATAATATGAAAAAATGAAAGCTGTGAATGCCAATCTCAATTTATGAAAAAATAAATCATGTGCACATTTTTGTTTGATATCAACTCCTAATGTTAATTTAGCCTAAAACCATGTGACAAATAGAAGAGATAATTTTTTATAATGGCACAATGAAATGCATGCCCTAGTGTAATAATTCATAGGTCATAAGCAATGGGAAGTTTCAATTCTGAAGGATATGCGGGTTGTAGGTATATACACCTTTAGGATAGCTAGTCACAAGGCCCTTTTTTTATATTTTAATCCACATGTCCATTGGCATTTTTAGGTTAATGTTGAAGTCACTGTTTATAAGATTAATGATCAATTTATATAGTTGATAAATTTTGTGAAAGATAAGGTAGTCAACATGGACACATTGAATGTGGAATTCAAGGATTCAATGATTACTCATGAAAAATTAATGGCCAAGCTACCATATTTGTTTAAAAGGTATATCCTTGACTATGAAACAATCAAGATTTATTTTGAGGTAAGTCATGCTTTATAAAATCAATTGGAAGTACTCAAACAAGCTAATGCTTAGATAGGTACATCTTCTATTTCCTAACCACCTCCCAATACATAGCCTCAATTACCAATCTATACAATAGTGCAAACATCATAAGGGCCTAATTTTTTAACACTTATAATTATAGTTATATTGGTTCCTCTTTATACTCTAGTAACCACTTCAGTTGCAAATCTAGTTATAACTATAACTATAGTGACCAATACTATAAGCATGTGGGCTCCATCATCGAGTGGTGTGACATCAACATATTGAAAAAATATATTTTTTTGCATGTATTTGATTGTAATTAAGACTCAAGTCTCAACTCTATTTTTGGCATATATATATATATATATATATATATATATATATATATATATATATGTATGTATGTATGTGTGTCTGTGTATTGTATCTAAAATTTCTAGCTACAGAATAATATTTACATGTATACATGCACAATATGCATGGGTTTTGACACTCAATTCCTAAAATAGAAGATGTAAATTTAAATTTTTATTGGAGGATGAGGCATCCCTATCCCAAGATACATATACTTGTGTCTTCCACATTTCAAAGGGAGGATAAATTTGCAATTGAGATTAATAAGAAATTCTGAGGTTTGTTTTGTAAGTTTATCTTGATGTACGTTCTTATCTAAACCTTGTGATTCATTAAATAAGTTATATCATAATAGTATTTTTTAGTATTTGGGTTATGTAGAGGTGTTTTTAATATAGTTACTCAAATTGTGTTGTATCCAGTTTGAAAGTTTTCTATTTATTAAATAATCTCCCTCTAAATGTGTGTAATTACAATCATACATTGGCAACAACCTTTGGTTATGAACATTAAAGTTTATTGTATTTATTATTTTAGACTCCTAAATGTTTTTGTGTGTTAGTAAGAACCTATAATAAGAACTAGTTCTCAATCATTTTTCCAACCCATAGTAAAGGGTCTAGTTTAGAAGGGTTTCACCTATTTTTGGTTCACAAACTTTATTTTCTACCCTACCTTTCCTTATTTTTATACTTTTTGATCAAGTTTACCTTATGTTAGTATCTATTTAGCCATCTAAAATATAATTTTAGTTTACTTTAGACTACATATATCCAAACCATCTAAGGTAAATAACCCATTGCTCACTACTGTTCCACCACCACGTTATTTATAAAATTTAATGCCCCATAACTCATGCCTTATAATGAATTTTATTTATTGATTATAAAATGTTAGATGCTAACTCGTAGGATTTTGTAGTGTGTATAAAATCCACATCAATAATAATTCATTATTTGGTGTTAAAAGGATGACATTTTCATTACATAACAAATGTCACTTGAGTTACAATAGATATATCAAGGATATTATTTAGGTCCAATTATGACATTGGTATACTAGTCCCACCCTTGCAGATCCATGAAAGACTTAGGTTAGATAGAGGCATCTTAAGGGGTCCCTAGACTCAATCTTATTCCCCAACTAGATGAGGTTAGCTTCCCCTTTGAATTATGTCCCTATCTTAGTTAGCTATTTTTTCTATTGTTGTACCTAGAGTTATTTGTGATTTATCTATAAACCTAAAAAATTATCTTCCTTCCTTTTCTCCCTTCGGAGGAAGGATTGTACAAGAAAACAAAAATGCTTTAAAAAATGCCTTAGGGCTATTGAACATAATCCATGAAGATGACACATGTAGGTTTTTCCATTTTACATTGTAGGATATTGCTTATGACTAGATCCTCAATATCTCAAAGGATTCTATTAATTAATAAGACTAGTGTCAAAGTGCATTTTTGGCATAATTTGGATAAATCACCAGCCTAAGTATCATATATAAGAATTTTTCATGCATGAGGAGAGAACCTAAGGAGATAATTTGAACCTTTAACATAATATTTCAATATATATATATATATATATATATATATATATATATATATATATATATATATATATATCTGATTAGATACTGACTATAGTCCCAATGATGTGTTAGATTTTGAAATTTATAAAAACGTCTTAGATCTATTATTTCAATATTTCTATGTATAACACTAAACATCACCTCACTGATATCAGCCTATGTTGAATCTATCAATATTGACAATTAGTTGAATCCCAAATTACAATCCCTAACTATGCCTAATATTGGTCCAAATTTCTTGGCCCTCATTCCTATTTTGAATGCTAATCAGAATGTTGTGGCCCATAATCAGAACCAAGTATATACACAATTACATTTGGCCCATGTTCTACCTAACTAAAACCTTAGTTTTTTGAATAATCCTATGTCAGTACCTAATCAACAAATTCAAAACCAATCCTTGGTCCCAATTAATGTTGTGACCACACAAGGTACTACTTTTGATTCCAAAAAATCTAAACTAGATGTCATTCAACATATGGTCCAAAAACTTAGCAATGAGTTTTTGAGAATGCATAAATATAGAGGAAACACTATAGGATAGACAAATAATAGAAACTTCACATTCTAGAGATATAACATACCATTCAATAGTTTAGGTAACAACTCTAAGCCATAACCCGATAAACTTCTTGAGATAAATATATGTGAAGCAACCTTTACCAACTAATGTAAAGTCCATATTAGTACACAACATGATGAGCTAGACAATATAGAGTTATGTATAACCTTTGATATATTTTAGAAATAAATGAAAAGGTATGAAGTCATAAAAAAGAGCTTGTTTCATCTACAACTAGTGCATCAAGTTCATCTAACACTGTAATGATGTTTTTGGTACATGAATTCCCATTCTCAGTCAAGGATAAGAATGAGACTAAAGATAATATAGATGAGATCCATGCTTTCCAACAATCATAAATAAATAATTATAACCTAAGAATCAAAGTCCAACAACCTCTCATAACTTCCACATCTCCCAAAAATAGTGCAGTTATTCCTCCAGATCTAAAAACTAATAACAAACCACCCCTCCAAAAAGTAATGATCAAAACTAGGTTGATGATTCACAAAATAATTTTGGATATAATATAGTTGATAATATGAATAAAATTAAGTAAAATATCACTCTTCATGATCTGGCTCAGAGTATTGAATAAAGAGAACTATATTAAAAACACTAACCAGCATGCCATCTATTGATAAATTCAAAGTTACACATACTAATGTGACTATTCATTAAGACAAACCTTAGTATCACATTTTTTGTTGACTATCAAAATGTTTGGTAGGAATGTGCATATTTTTTTAGAAAAATTAGCTCCCTCAACCAATGTAATGCCTAAAATTATTTGGATAAAGTTAATTTTGACTCTAGATAAGTCCCAAAAAATAGTATTATTGCTAGATAAGAATAAAATCTCAGTTGTTGGGGAGTTAATGAATGTTCACATGTAATTGGATTCTAATCCAAATGTACATAAGTACATATAAATTTTGGTAGTTGACATTCTAGAGGCTTATGGCTTACTTTTGAGTCATGATTGATTAAAGACATTGAATGGATACATGGAGATGGATTTATCACACATGTGGGTGCCTTGGAAAGGAGTAACTGATAATATTTGAGTTGACTCAAAACTAGAAATGAAGTACCTGATTACATAATATAATTCCAAAAATGAGAGGGTCAAATTTACATCCTCATACGTGAGTGTTTATACATTTACTACAAAACATGAATCTCATGAATGAGAATTTGAAAGTCCTTCACATTTATGGAATCAACATTTAGACAGTGTCAGATCTAATCAAGGCTCTAGTGTTAACATAGATTTGATCAACCCAAATTGGAAATAATATCTTGATACATGCAGGTTGAAATTCCCTTACACCAATAATCATGCTAATTATGAAGCTTTTATTTCGGTCTTATAGTTTATGCTAAAATTCAACATCAAGAAACTATTGATATTTGGAGATTCAGAGTTGGTTTTCAACCAGATTAGAAGTAAATATAGGTATGAAATTTCATACTTGAAAATTATAATCACAGGGCCTAGGATCTAATGGATTCATTTGAATAATTCAACATCAAGGCTATTCTAAGGAAAGAAAATCAGTTAATAGATTTGTTGGCCACTTTAGCTACCAATTTAACACTACTCTAGGAAGCTGAAATGCATAATTATTCTATGCAGTTGGTTTGTTGCCCCTCAGTCCTAGATAATATGGATAAATTTTAGGCGGTTGATGATAATCAATAGATTATATAGTTTATGAATAGTTTGGAGCCTTTGAATCTCAAATAATAGATGAAAGGGATTTTGAGCATATGAACATAGAAGACATGGGATATGATGGTATCTTATAGATGAAAGAGAATCAAATACCTATGAGAATGGTATCATATGAAAGGGATTTTGAAATGGATCCATAGTATGAAAAATAGAAATAACCAAAAATAAGTGAATCAGATTTCATCAATGAAAATTTGGGAAATGATGAACATCATTAGTATGTAAACATTGGAATGATTTGTTCTAAGAGGGATAAATAGAGATTTAAAAACTTATTGACAAAATATAAAGATTTGATTTCTTGGACCTATGAATATATGAAAATCTTTATTCCTAAAGTAATTACACATACCATTCATCAAGGAAGTGATCCCTTAAGGTAGTGTCAAATGTTATTGAATCCAATTTTAGAGCCCCTCATTTAGATATAAATTTAGAAGTTATTAGACACTAATATTGTATTCCTAATTATACATTCCACTTGGGTTTCCAACTTAGTACCTATCAAAAAAAGAATTGCAAAATCAAGTTATGTGTTGATTTCAAGAACCTGAATAGAGCATCAAAAAAAGATAAATATTATTTTCCCTCTTTAGATGAAGTAATTCAAATGGTTAGTGTGTCTACAATGATGTCCTTTTTTGGTGGTTTCTCAAGCTAAAATCAAGTATTATTAAAAGTAGAGGATCAAATGTAGACTATTTTTACCACCAAGTGGGGAACTTTTGCTTATAAAAAGACGACTTTTAGCCTAATTAATGCAATAATAAATTTATAGCATGCCATGGATTTGGTTTTAAAGGATTAATTAGAAAATACATCATCATTTACATGGATGATCTTACTATGTTTTCAAATAATAGAGCTAACCATGTGATTCACTTACAAAAAAGTATTTGACACATGCAATAGCTATGGAGTGTCACTATATCTAAATAATAGCATTTTTGGAGTTATAGAGGGAAAACTTATAGGCCAAGTTATTAACAAATATGATATTTCCATTTATCTAAAATTAATCCAAACTATTTCAAATATAACACCCCCAACAATAAAAAAGAACTGAAGTCTTTCTTTAGAAAGTTAAACTGTGTACGAAAATTAATTTCTAGATTTACAGATATTTCAAAGCCATTGAATTCCATACTGAAGCAAGATGTTAAAATATAATGGAAAATTGAATCCAAGAAAGTGTTTCAACATATTAATAATCCCATCACTCAAGATTTAATTTTGATTAGCCCTGATTTTACTAAATATTTATTTTTATACTCATTTTCTTCGGAACAGACTATAACAGTAGTACTCACACAAAAGGTAGAGGGCAATGAACATACAATTACCTTCATGAGTACTAATATGAAGGATACAAAACTAAAATATTCAATTATAGATAAGCAAATATATGCCTTGATCAAAATGATGAATAAATTCAGACATTATATTCTCTAAAACAAGACATATGCCATCATTCTAGATCTAGTTATCATGCTTACACTTAGCCAAAACAAATTGGGTGAAAGAAGAGGTAAATGGATGGTAAATAAATAGATTTTTATCTTGAAATTAGACCCAACAATATGGTATGATGCCAATGAAACATCCATCTCATGATTGAAATATATCCACATATTAACATCAAGTATAATAATGAAACATAGGTAGCTACATGTGACTAGTAAGCAAACATTATCCACTACCTACTTATAGGTACATGTCTCCTTGAGTTGAACAGAGGGCAAAGGTGATCCCTAAGGCTCAAATAATCCATTTACATAATTAAAATTGGATTTTTGTATAGGAATAATTATGAAGGCATCTATTTGAGGTGTGTCTCAAGAGAGGAAACTACAGACATCCTAAACTATTTACATCAAAATATAGGTAGTGGAAATCCTTCTATAAATGCTATAACTCACAATATATTGAGGATAGGATATTATTATCCTACTATTTTTAGGGATTCTCATAATCATGACATAACATGCCATGAATGTCAAGCATTTAGAAAGAGGTTAGTTCATATAGCTATGCCACTACATCCTATGATTGAAGGATACCTTTTTTATCAATGGGGTCAAAAATTCATTGGAGTAGTCAATCCAAAGTGTTCAAAAGGACACAAGTTCATTTTAATAGCTATTGATTATTACACCAAGTAGACAAAGGTTGTGGATACAAAGAAATTCAGAGCTCAATATGTGATTAAATTTATGTAAGAAAACATACTAACTATATTTGGAACTCTAATTTCTTTAGTTATGATAATGGTCTAGTCTTTCAATCTATAAAATGTACTAAGTGGGTCTATAAAAATTAGATTACCATAAATATTTCCTTAAATTAATATCCACAAGGTATTGAGAATTGTCATTTATTTTTTAGTTTTGGCATTTATTTCAAAGGTTCTTGTGAAGATACATGGTCAAGTAAGCTTTGGGGTATGTGTATGATGAGTTATTATGCCAACATAGTGGGTGTTGTTGCTATAAGAGAGTGTATAATCATGGTGAATGAGGTTGATGTCAAGTAGTCATTTTGAGACTAGTGTCTATATGATCAAGGTCAACTGACTGGGTGATGTGTCAAAGTTACTTGGAAAAGAGTTGAGAGAGATTAGTGACAGTTGAATAAAGTCATGAGAGTGTTATAATGTGAAATGTGATAAGGTGATCAAGTATATATAGAAAATATGTGATGTGACTAGGTCATTCTTAAAAAAGATAATTTGAAGAAAACTAATTTCTCAGATCATTGGTATAGGTTAAACATGAAATGTATAATACATAACAAGCATAGTCATGTTATGAAGAGGCATGTGCATGGTGAGTATGAAGATGTATGTATAAAGGTATGACATTATTTGAGGAGCATGTAAGGCATGTGAGAAAAGTGTAGATATCTCATGATAATCTCAGATTGAGCCTAAAAGGGTATGAAATTCATACCAAGTGTGCACCTAAACTACTTCTAGACCCTGCCTGGCCTAATGAGATATCATGATATGTTATCAAGGCATGTGAAGGATGTATGGTAGTGTTTAAGCATGAAATAAATTATTGTATTGGTGTGAGAGTGATGTATAAAGAGTGCTATTATTTGATATCACTGAGGTAATAATGTTTTAGTACTAGTTCTTGAGTACAAGGTGTCTTGAGAAGCCTAGTCTAGACCCTATGAGAAGGTGTGTATATTGAAGTTTGGTGAAGTAAGTGAGCACAAGCTTGTGAGAAGTTATTTGACATTGTGTGATCATGTAAGTAAAGTATAAATACTTTAATAAGTATTCCAAGGTCAGTTTTCAAGTTTCAAGTTCTTGAGAAGCCTAGTCATGGAACTATTCATACCATGTAAAGTCCTTGTGCGAAGATATGAATATGGTGACTTGGTAAGATAGATGCATAGAGGTATGAGAGGTTGAATGAGGTTACTTGAGCATGTGTATGAGGTGTAGAGTGAATTGATAATGGTATAAAGGTGTGTTTTTAGTTATAATGTAGCATAAATACCATGATTTAGAGAGAGAGTATGGCCTAATGGGGTATGCAGTTCTATTTCCAAGGAAAAAATATGAAAATGTATTTGGAGGTCTCTTTAGTGTGCAGAATGGAGGGTTCTCAACTTGATAAGGATTTATTGTGTTTGTTAGATCATGAAAAAAATTCATGGGAACCTAATATACTCATGGTATATGGGGAGGGTCCAATCCCAAAATTTTAGACATTAGTTTTTGGATTAAGGAGCTATGCTTTATGAATAATCATTAAGAGTGGAAATAGGTTTAAACCCTCCTAGAACCCTAATAAGGACCCAATATTGAATATGTTGACAAAAAATTCTTAGAATAGATTGGTATGCTTAGGTAAGCTATTGGAGCTTATATTTTAATCTCTTAGGTACCTCCAAATGGTATTGGTTAGACAAATGAGAGAGAAAATGTTGAGTTACAAGCTTATTTATGAAGAATTTCTATAGTAGTCAAATTTGACCAAGTAAAAGTATGAAAATGAATGTAGGATTAATCTTGAGACTCATGTTTCATGTCCATGAAGTTTTTTGGATAGGTTATAGTCCTTAAGTGTGCTAAACCAATCATCTAAGATAACCAATTGCTAACAGGCCCAATGGTGGAAATAGTGAAAAACACAGGCAATAGTGAGAAGATGATTAGGAATGTGTTATCATGATATAGGTATGAAACAAAGTGTATGAAACAAACTGCATGTTATTAAGGAATTTTGAGACATTTTTATGTTTGGTATAAGTTTTGGAGGTTAGTGATTATAGATTAAAAAAATCGCAAGACCTATCTAGTTCAGATGAGATAGTGAGATATAAGGTCATGAGATTGGTTTACAAGACCAATATTGCCATTTGACCATATTATCTTTCTATCTGAGAATGGTATAATTCAAACATAGGATAATACACATCCATCAGAAGTCTTTTAAATTGGTCATGCAGGTGTTAGAGGACAATGTTATCATGACTATGATTTAAGGTAAACTAGCAGTTCTGGGTAAGCAAGTTACAATGCTAAGTTTGAGGCTCTATGCCTTGAGTTGAAGTATATAATGCACATGGTGTTGTTTTTTATGACTTTTATGTCCTATCCATGTTTTTTATAAGGTATGATAGTTAGTTAAAGTGATTGAAATGTTGAATCCAAAATGACTTGTCTGGTTCTAGTTTGATTATGTGTAGTGAGGTCAAAATATTGGTATGCAAGACCAATATTTAATATTAGACATTGTTATTTTTTTATTTTAAAGTGGTCTAGAAATGTCAAAGGATATTTTTAAAGTATTAGTGTTCATAGGAAGTGTTATTTCATGTATTCAAGATCAATTTGTTAATTATTAGGGTTTAGAGTGTTATAGGAATTTTGATTGGGCTATTTGCAAAAAAGTGTTTGAGTCCTTTTGCTATGAGTTGTGAAGTCTAAAGCACTTGGTTTTTGGATTGAGGGGTATTTCTTTATGAACAATCTTTAAGAGTGAAAACATGTTTAAACCCTCATAGAACCCTAATAAGGATCCAATGTTGAATATTTTGATCAAAAATGCCTATAATGGATTGGTATTATAAATAAAGATATTGTATCTTTGATTGGAATCTCCAAGGTACCTATAGGTGGTATTGGTTAGAGAGATGAGAGATAAAATGTTGAGTTATAAGCTTGTTTTTAAATAAGCTATTAAATCAATTAGAGTTGACAAATTCAAATTATGAAAATGATTGGAGGATCATGTTTCATGTCCATGAAGGTTTATGGATATGTTATATTCCTCAAGTGTGCTAAACTGTTCATCCAAGATAACCAATCACTAACAGGCCTAATGGTGGAAACAATATAAAACCCAGGTTGCAATGAAAAAATGATTAAGAATGTATTATCATGAAATAGGGATGAAACCAAGTACATGGAGATGTTTTTAAAGAGTTTTAAGACATGTTAATGCTTGGTATAAGTTTTAGAGGTCAATGATTATAGTGAAAGTGTTGCTCATAAGTTGACATGTCTAGTTCAAATGAGATAGTGAGACATAAGGTCATGAGATTGGTCTGAAAAACTAACATTTCTATTTTAAAATATTATATTTATATCTAATAATGGTATAATTAACACATAAGATCATCCAAATACATCAGGAGTATTTGAAAGTGGTCATACAAGTGTTGAAAGTTAATGTCATCATGACTATCCTTTAAGGTAAACTGGCAGTTCTGGGTAAGCAATTTACAATGATGAGTTTGAGGATATATGCCTTAAGTTGAAGTATATAATATATATAGTGTTTTTTTTTTGGTAATTTTATGTCCTATACATTCTTTTTATAAGGTTTGATAGTCAGTGAAAGTGATTAAAATGTTGAATCCAAAATGGTTTGTCTGGTTCTAGTTTGACTGTGTATAGTGAGGTCAAAAAATTGATCTACAAGACCAATATTTAACATTAGACCTTATTATTTTTGTATTTTATATTGGTTTAGAGACATAAATTTATATTTTTAAAGTATCAGTGGTCATGGAAAGTGTTATTTCATGTGTTTAAGATCAAGTTGTTCATGACAGAGTTTTGGAGTCATCTGGTAGTTCTAAGTGGGCTATTTGCAAAAAAGTGTTTGAGTCCTTTTGATTTAATTTATTTAGTATAAATAACTTGGTGATGTTTTTAAGGTCATGTATTTTATTTTAATATTATTTATTTCCATGGTTTTTTGGATAAAAAATGTATTATCTTCAGTTGTTTAAGATAGACCTTTCTCTCTATGTGAAGGCCTAATGTGAATAGTACTGATAGTGTGATTCGAGTGGTGGTTGGATCTAAAAAATATCATGGAAATAATATGATATTATTGGATGTATATTTAAGTGTTATATGAATTTTTCCTTTTGTTTTTGTAGTTTTAAATTTTTCAAAGGAGATCAAAGGGCAACATGTCCTAAAGAAGGCCTAATGGAATTAGGTCTCCATGAGACCTAAAGAAGGATTTGGTTTGTTTGAGTTATGAAATACCTAATTAAATTATTGATTAATTTTTGTAACATGTCCTAAGTCCTATTTTTTTTAACATATAATTGTTCAAGTGTGTATGGTTGACTAAGAGGTGTATGAGCAAGATTCTAGTATAAGAACAAGGCTAATTAGGCCTATTTGGGTAAGTTAAAGATATGGATGTATGAGTGAATGATATATCATTTTTAATTACATAAGGAGGTACTTCAGACCATCATAGGAGATTATAGGGACTATAATGAATATATAACATGAGGTTTGAGTATTAATATCAAGGTTATATAACTGAATCAATCTTGAAGAAACCTAATTGAGCGAAGAGGCCTAGAAGATAGTTTGAGAGGGTTAAAGAGTGTGAAGAGATAAAAAAGGTGATAATAATATATTAGGTTATAATTAAGGTTTTTTTAAGGTAATAAAATTAATTATGTGGATAAGTTAGTGCTGATTCATCTAGGGGGTTAGTGCTCTATGTGGAGTTGGTGATTCATTAAATCTTGGTTTTGTCTTATAAGACTATAGTCCATTTTTAGTTATCAGTAGTTTTTCTTCCCCTTGAGGTGTTTCCACATATGTAATGTGTTATCTTTTTTCATGATATTTTATGGTTTCATATGTATTTCTAGATGTTCATGTTTGTATGAATGATTCATGTATGCTTAAGTTAAATTTAATGAATGTTTTGAAGACACTAATTCACCCCCCAAATCTCAATTATTGTGCTTCTAGAAAATGGAATGGAGTTATTGTGCCCATTAAAAATAATTTTATGGGTGCCATCAATAAATCATCACATGATGAAATAATATAGTGACACCTACTGTTAAAGTATGCACTATGTGCAAATAGAAAAAGGCATAAACAAACCCTCAAAGCTTCACCTTTCTTGATAGTTTATGGAAAACAACCAATTTTCCTTATTCGTCTCAAATTACCAACATATAATTTTATGTATAAGTATATGGGAAAAGATGAAAGGATCCACTCTATGGTGCTAGACATAGTCCAAATGGAGGATGAGTGAATAGAAGCATTGCATAGCTTCAGTAAAAACTAGGATATTATTAAGAGATGCTTTGAAAAAAGATTGAAAATCAAGTTTTTTGAATTTAGATCTAGTGTTTCTATGGAATACACACAAAAAGAAAGGAAAACATGACAAGTTCAATCCTTTATGGATTGGAACCTATCATATTTTTTAATTTTTGGGTAATAATGATTTTCTCTTAAAGGATATCAAAGGTAATGATTTGAATTTTTTAGTTAATGTGTATTTTTTAAAACATTATTTCATGGTTGATCCAATTAGGTCCATTTCAGAATTAATGTGAGTTCTATATTAGTTATATATTAGTGATAGAAATAGATTAGGTTTCCATCTTTCCTAGATTAGATTTACAACTTTCCTAAATTAGATTTCTAATTTTCTCAAATTAGATTCTTTGCTTTCTAGATTAGCTTCTCACTTTCATAGGATATATTTCTCATTCTAGTATTTTTTTATTTTTAGAGTAGTTGTTTTACTTTTGTAGACTAGTTTGTTTAAATTTAGAACAATCCAATGATTTTATGATTTCATCAAGTTTATCCTAACAAGGGGGGCCAAAATCACATTCAAATTATATATGTGAAGAATATTTTTGGTGTATTTAGAGCTATAAAATCAAGGTATGTGTCATATTCAAGCATAAAGTATTATCTAAATTAAATAATTTTTATCATACTATTGAAATTTGCTCTATTATTTTCATGGAAATTTTAAAAAGACTTCTCATTCTCAGATATTAACAACACATTTACATATTTAAGACTTGTTTGATAGATATACACATTGAGTAACTTTGAAGAGTGAATAAAATATCCAATTTAAGATAAATTCCATTCTTAGATAACTAGCCAATAGTGGTTCCCAACCCTTCTTATAAGAAAGGTTTAAAAAAAAAGTAAACAATGAAATTCATGGAATAAGAATGATTCAAGTAGTCTCTATCAAAGCTATGGACACCTGGCTAGCAACAAAGTAATCCTTGGTTTCATGTATCTTAGTACTTATAAGATAAACATTTTGAGAAAATAATATCAATATAATATTTAGCCTTGCGTAACTCTTTGATAAAACTTTCATAACAAGGAAGAATGAATCTTCATATAATAATACACAATTTAAAGATTTATAAGGTTTAGTATGTTACATAATTACATTTGGAGTCTCTTTCAATTTTATATTTTATTTATTTCTATATTAAGGTTTGAATTTATGTATGATCAAACTAAGATTTTGTGTTCTCAAATACTCTAGAGTATTACCCCATCGAGTCACCATTTTTTGTGCCCCAACACACCACATTTGGAAAATTTCAAATAGGGACCCACTTTCCTTAGAAAATTTATTCAAGACAAGTCTAAAGATAATATAACCTTAGGTCCAAACATTGATTTAATTGATAAGTTCTAAGGTTAGTTTGTTCTCTTGTTCTAATAGTTCATTTCCTTAATCCAAATTCTAACTTTGATATTGAAATGTCTAACATCATTTTGGGTCTTTGATCTATATTGAGATTAATTTAAGTGACGAACAAATGACTAACAATGCTTTATTATAGTCAAGTTTTTGACTTTTCATCATATGTTGGGCTACTTCCATGGTTAAGGTTTTCCATTACAAACCCATGTATCTTTGAATTCATCTAATCTCACCATATGGCTTTATCCCACACATTCATGGCCTTTGGGTATTGATCAATCCTTTTTTCATTCAGGTCACTAATATTTATCCATGGGTCCTTATTCTTCTCACCCACTTTAATTATCAAGTTTTGAAATATTTCATGTATCTAGGTAAGTGAGATTGCATAATGTGTCACCATCTTGCTAACCCATGGCCCAATCAGTGAGCACATTTCATGAAGCTATTCAAGCAGGAAGATAAGTGAGATCCATCTACACGGTACCATCATAAGAACTTGTAATTTGACACATCAAGGTATATAATCAAAATTCAATGACTCTCGAGTGGAGCGAGATTGCTCAACATGTCACAATCCACTAAACCAAGGTCTGCATAATATACAATAAAGATTTTTATACTATAAACAAGTGAGTTCATGGGATATTTCTAAGTGTCATCATCTTGGTGACCTTCATCCAAAGAAGGAAAGTATAAAAGATAGAGTCTAGTTCCCAACAAATAAATGATATGTAGCCACATGTCTTTGACTAAGTTAAGTAGGTATAACGACATGAAAATAAGTTTTAAAAGTGATAAAAGAAGATAACAGTCATGTTAATATGATGAGGCACCTATAAGTAGATAAAAATTACCATGTGGTAATTAAATCTGTTAAAGTTGACAATTCAAAATTGAAATATAAATAAGAAAGGAATAAATGGGTAACCAAACCAAAGATGTTATTTTCAATTATTTCTCATGAATTAGTAACTCAACATAGTCAATTTTCAGAGCTAATAAATTTAAGTGATGTATTTAGTTTGCAAAGCATGATTTTATCATGTTTCTTTCTTTCTATCTTATGAAAATCTGCACATTTGATCTGCCTAGCCACTAAAATACTTCAAGAGTTTTTAAGAAATTAGAATACTTGTATAGTTTTAATGGATTCATCATATTTCACTCTTCCTCCCTCTACACATTACATTGATGGCATGACTAAATACATGGATACAATATTTGATTTAGTAACATTGGAGTACCAATTTAAACGCTATTCTTTCATATGGGTAGAAGTGGATGCAATAGAGCCATATCGAGCTAGAGACCAATTGTCTACATTCACACAATGATACAAGGATGACATTTTGGCTATTAAGGAAGTAGGCTTGCATAACGATGTAGTGAAACCAAATATAATGCATTGCATTGAATTAATTTATGATTTATTTAAAAATGGATATTTTTCTGGGTAGATATTTTACTTATGATGTAATAATACACCTATGGCATACATTGGTGGAAATGCATTTGAGAGATACTATAGGATCCATGTTCTACAAATAACCTATGACCAAGCTATGGTAGATTCATGGTTACTTGAAAAATAAATGAAAGATAAATTAAAATAAATGTGATGAGCATTCCATCTAGCTTGTTAGATCTCATAGAAATTATCCATAATTTTTGCCTTTTGGCTATATATTGCATTAAATTTAATAGTTAAGGTCTTATCTAAGTAAGAAATGAGTGAAATTATATTTTTTTTATATATGATTCATTTTTTAATATTTATCTTATTATTTTTGTCTAACTCAGATGAAATGAGCACATTTTTATATACAAAAATACATCCCTATGGCAAGATCATTTTGAGAAGTCATCAACAGTTTTGGAAACCCTTTTTAGAAACAGTTTTGAAGATTCAATGAAGAACACATCAAGCTCCAAGATCTTTAGCTTCGAAGACACTCTGAAGATGCTCTAAATATTCTCTGAAGATGATCTAAAGACACTCTAAAGACACTCTGAGGATGCTCAGAAGACCTATTTAGCTTTGCTTTGAAGATGCCTAGCCACGCTTTGAAGATGCACAATTGTACCTTGCAGATCAATATAGCAAAGCCAAATATATATACTATATATATATATATATATATATATATATATATAGAATTTTCTTATTTAGATATCTTATTTTAGACATTATTCATAGTAATGGTATTAAATAATATGAATATAAATGTATTACTATTTAAAAAATTGGAGATAATCTCTTTAGATATATATTAGTTATTCTCAATCTATTATTAGTTGAGTTAGTTTCAATGCCTTCCTATAAGTGTGGGATCTAATCCCTAGATATTTTATTTTGAATAAGTAGATTTGGCTATTTAAATCGTTAGATTTTATATTCTGAGAATAGTCATTGAAATGTGTTTTAAATACATGCCTCTTTCTCATTCCAAATAATCAATGAATGAATAGATAATCAAATAGATAATAGAGAATAAAGAGAAGAAACATTCAAGTGTAATTTTGTGGATCTATATTTGTTTATTTTGATAATGAAATAAATTTTAACATTATTTTTCATTACTGAGTAAAAGTTGATCCTGTTCTGAGAAAGGAGCAAGGGCCCACTTCTCTTTGAAGATCAAGACAATTGGTATTTTTAGTTTATAGTTTAAAAGTATATTTATTTTGATTTAGGTGTACTTAATTTCAATGCAAAGTGTGTTTTCATTAAATTCAATGGTTGTTTCAATTTAATGCAAGTGATTTTTCTTTATACAGAGTGTGTCTTTCAATTTAATAAGAAGTAAAGTTTGTTAACTCATCTCCATAATTAAAATCTATCATAAAGTAGTCTAAGTGACATTAGACAATCAATATTCTCACATTCTAAAATATCAAACTATCCTACCCAGTCAGGTAAGTTGAGTGAAGACACCATATGCTAGATGTTTAAGTTCTAGATGTTGATGGTGTGAATTGAAGAATCTTTTTAAAGGAATACCATATGAGATCTTTAGTTAGAAAAAATTTCTAGATTTACTTTTCTACATCATAGAATTAGAATATTATTTGTTACCCTTAGGATTCAGACATCAACAACAGAGTAAACCCCCAAACAATGAATTGTTAACTCAAATATCCAATAGTTTCATTACATATAGCCTTGGACATTGACCCTAATATAAAATGACACCAATCCATTGATTGGTTAGATGAGAGGTATAATAAAAACCTATCATTTTTGGCATCATTACTGGGGACATTAATCAATAAGTGTTAGTGAGATCCTATATTAGAGTTATACAGGGAAAATTCAAAATATTCATATAAATCGAAAACACAAAAATAATCCAAGACTCCTTAGATTTATGAACCACCCAATATATACTCAAGGATGGTTTATCTCTAAAGGATCCCAAATAAAACAAGAAGAAGAAATGATCTTATCCTTCCTGGAAAGATTAAGAAGTGAAAGAAAGATAATTGAAAGCTATATACAGACTTTTTTTTATTCCTCTCCTGAACAAGATTCATCCTCACAAACAGATCCTACAATAAAAATTCTATTTAGGACATCTTCCCCTATAGGGAGATTTGATCTTAAAAATCCCCTTTTTGGAATAGTCAAAATTGATCCACAAGCTCTACGAGAAGAAGATCTAATCACCAATGAATATTCTCCTCCTGAGGTATACCATAGGTTGAGAACCCAAGAAGAGAACCTAGATTGGATTAATAACAAAAGTTGGGAAGAAAATATGGGAGATGAATTTACACATGTAGAAAAACTTGATCGATAGCCTCAACAGGATAGAACATTTTTTATCCAATCAGCTTGGGTCTTGATGGTAGAACCTCCATGAAACATATTCACCATTTATTTTACCTAATTTTAGAGGTAAATCCTCAAAGAATCTAGATCAATTCCTCTTTGAATTTTTAGTTCTCTACCAAATATATGACTATTCATAGACAATTAAATGTTGAAATTATTCCCACCTGCACTTAAGGATGCATCCATGAGATGGTTCATGGGTCTTGAAGGTAATTATATAAGAACTTGGGATGAAATGGAGATTGGATTTATTGATAAATCTCAAGACTATTATAGATTCATTGAATGAAAGGAAGACTTTTTCAAGATCAAACAAAATGAAGTTAAAACCTTAGAAGATTACCTTGATAGGTTTATATTTTCCCATAAATAGAGTGGTTACCAACTCATAGAGGAGGTTGTCAAGGCAATCTTTTTTAAAGGATTAGATGATGATGTACATGATGATTTGAATCTAATGGGAAATGATGACATTTACAAGTTAAATTTTCATCATTTTTTAGCATTATGTACCAACTATTCCAAGACAAGACCTAGCATAAGGAAATCAAAGTTATAAAAATCACCTAAAGTTGGCCAATTAATGGAATAATTTGATAATTTTAAAATATGTATTCTAGTACAATTGACATCTACATTAGATGGCCTCAAAGAAAAATACAATACCACTAACATTAAACAATTGTCAATATATTGTCCTAGATGTATACTCAAACATACGGTAAAATATTATCCTTTAGATAAAACAAAGATATGTGGTATTTATGACATAGACCATGACACAGAATTGAAATCATCTTCCTACCATAATAAACCAAGTAAAACAAATAATACATGTAGTTGAGGAAGTGAAATTTATCCAAAGACATTGAAACCAGTATCCCCATCCTCAAAATCAATTTGGTCCAAGATTTCCTCCCAATCCATGGATGACACCATGGGTTAGACAAGTCACACCACCAATGTGGGGACCACCACCACAACCACAACCATGGGGTACTCAAGAATAGATTCCAAAAATGTGGGGAATGCCTCAAAACCCTTCACAATCCTAGGCATAGTAGTAAAACCAACAACCACATTAGATACAATAGTCAACACCTCAATGGCCAAATCAATAATATCAAATGTAGAGAAGGTTTCCTCTATAATAGGCTTTGATGCCTTCATAACCTCAGCCACCACTGATTGAGCTAAAGGTTAACCAACCACAATTACCTAAATAACTAGTGTAAAATCCTAATAATAGAAAAAATACACCTATTTATGGAGCTAATTAAGAAATTAGTGTTGCAAGTGGTTTAGTTGAGTGTAATAATGTTCAACTCAAGTCAAGAAAGATAGTATGAGATTCATTCATTACCATAACTAAAATTAACAATGATGAAAACATTATTGAGCCACCTATAGTCCAAGAACCAAATGAAGATAAGGTAGAAGCCACAAAAACTCCAATCACACCAACCACAATTCAAGATCCCCTTGCTATTCCATTTCTTGAAAGACTTAAGGAAGAAAAACCTAGAGAAGATTTTGAATTGATGCACAAATTGAAAGAGATGAAGATAGAAATTCCATTGTTAAGAGACATTAAGGATATTCCTAAGTTAAATAAAATCATTAAAGTGTTATGCATTAAATCACTAGGAAGGAAGAAATAATATCCTAAAATAATTCAAGTAAATGGAATTTTTTTTGATTTACTAATAGGAAACATACTTATTCTTAAATACAAAGACCTTGGTAGTCCCGTGATGACTGTGATAATTGGGAACAAGTCCATACCAAATGTGCTTGTAGATCTCAGTGTTACCATCAACATAATGAATGTCAACATATTATAATCTGTATCCCTCATAGGGCTTTAGCCTACCACTACAATCTTATAAATGGTAGATCAATCCATTACTACACCTAGAGGAGCCATAGAAAATGTTCCAGTCACCATAGAATCTTAGAAATATCCTATGGATTTCATAATCCTTCAACCTAAACCCAAGAGGGTAGGATATCCAATAATTCTTGGTAGACCTTGGTTAGCTAAAATCATAACACACATTAATTTTATATCTAGAAATATTACCATTTCTAATGGAATTCATGCCAAACAAATATCTATTTATTCATCTACTAGACCTTCACTAGATCTTTTTGAATAGATAAGGGTGGATCAACCTAAAAAAAATTAGAATAGTGTCTCTTCTTTATCCATGATTACCATTAAAGAACATGTCCAAGAATTTAAGGAACATATAATATAATATTTGAACCAAGACAGCCTAGCTCCAAAGTCTGATAGCCTAGCTCTAAAGACTAATAGCTTAGCTTTGAAGATTGATAGCTTAGATCCAAAGACTGATAGCTTAGATTCAAAGACTAATGGCTTAGCTCTAAAGATGAACAATCATGAATGAGAAGAATTCAATTCTGATACTAAGAATCAAGACAATGTCATAAGTTCCCCAAACATGTTATCTGGTCCACAAGATATCTAGCAAGACATAGTTGACTAGGCTCAAAATGGGTAAAATTCTTTTTTAAATGATTTTCATTATCCATTGACCAATCCACTCTCCACAAGTGAAACCTTTTACAAGGATGTGGATACATTTCACATGCTATTACCACATATATGTCCATTGAATGCCTTTATGAGTGAATATAAATAGTTAAAATCTATTGTTCTAGGTACTAAACAAATTTCAATCCAACCCGATAAACTATTGAATATCAATAGGGGGTTAACTAAATAGAAAAAAAGAAAAGTGTTTGATGTATTGGTATGACACACAAAATCCTTTGCTTAATATTACATTGATATGAAAGGAATATATCCCCGTGTCTATACCAATCACATCTACACTGAAGATGTTAGACTAGTCAGACAAACACAACGGAGAATTAACCTAGCCTTGAAAGAAATTGTAAATAAAGAGATAGAAAAATTATAAGAAGTTGGTTTCATTTACCCCATATCAGAGAGTCAATGGATTTCACCTCTAGTTATATTACCTAATTTTGAAATAAAAATGGAGGGTTTGTGTAGATTACAAATAATTGAATAAATCTACTATGAAGGATTACTTTCCTTTGCCTTTTATTGATCAAGTTTTGGACAACTTGGCAAGAAATCAATATTTTTCTTTCTTAGATGGGTTCAATAGATACAATCCAATTGGAATAGCCCCTGAAGATCAAGATAAAACTACATTTACCTACCCTTGGGGAACATTTGCTATATAGTCCTTCCTTTTAAATTGTGAAATGCACCTATTATCTTTTAGAGAGTAGTGTTATCCATCTTTTCTAATATTACAAATGATTGTGTGGAAGTGTACATGGATGATTTCACTATCTATGGCACTACATTTGATGAATCATTGAACAAATTGGATAAAGTGCTCACCATATATGAAGAACATCAAGTATCTTTGAGTCATGAGAAGTGTATAATAATGGTTGATAAAGGGATAGTCTTAGGACATCATATCTCTTCTCAAGAAATAAAAGTGGATCTCAAGAAGATTGAGATAATTTATAGTCTCCCCATTCCTTGAACATAAACATATGTTAAAAGTTTTATCGGTCATGCAGGATATTACAAAATATTTATTGAAGACTTTAGCAAAATAGTTGCACCTATGTTTTCTGTGTTAACAAAAGATAGTAAATTTGTATGGAATGTCAAGTGTCAAAAAGCTTTTGAAACATTAAAGAACAAGCTCATGATTTTTCTAGTTTTGAAAGGACCTGATTGAAAATAGTCTTTTCATATCTATACTGATGCTTCCAATAATGCACTAGGAGTAGTTCTAAGACAAAGAGATAAGGAAGGAAAAATGTATGACATTTATTATATCAACAAAAATCTTACTCTCACAGAGAAAAACTACACTACCATAGAAAAATAATTTATTGTTATTGTTTATGTCATAAACAAGTTTAGGCATTACATTACTAGTTATCAGGGATTTATCAATACAGATCATTCAATTATTAATTACTTAATAAATAAACTAGTAGTACATGGGAGAATTATTATACGGCTACTGTTATTATAAGAATTTGATATTACCATCATAGACAAGTCTAGAAAATATAATGTTGTTGCTGATTTTTTGTATAGATTGGTCACTACAGGTGAAGATGAACCTATGGAGGATTCTTTTTTAGATGAACAGTTGTTTTCTATATCTACATACTCCCCATGATTTGCAGATATGAAAAATTACTTGGAAATAAGGAAGTTCCTCATTCCTTTACTTCTAAACAAATAAAATGTTTGGTTAGAGCTATTTCTCATTTAAAGTGGTTTAAAGGCATGTTGTTTAAAATTGGACCTAATCATATTCTTTGCAAGTGTGTCAAAGAAGATGAAGTATTTGACATCATAAGAGCATGCCATAGTGAATGAGGAGGAGGATATTATTCAAAAAAATAACTATTCATAAGGTCTTTGGTGTAGGTTATTATTGTCCATCTATTTACAAGACTGTCAAAAGGTTTTTATGGCAATATGATCATTGCTAAAGCATAGGTAAGCCTACTCTGTCCTCAAAAATTCCTCTCCATACTCAAATAATTTTAGAATCATTTGATAAATGGGGTTTGTATTTTATTAGATCAATAAAACTACCATCTCAAGGAGAATAATATTTTTTAGTATGTATTAATTATGTTACTAAGTGGGCTAAAGTGTAGGCACTCACTTTTGCTAGTGAAGAAATGGTTGTTGATTTCCTATATCATGTTAATATTTGGATTTCTTATATCTATTTTTTTAAATCAAGGGCCCCATTTCATGTCTAACATGATCAAGGATTTCATATAACTATACTAAATAAATCACCAGAAATCCTCACCATATCATCCCTAAGCTAATGGGCAAGTGGAGGTCACTAAATGAGATCTTGAAAACATTCAAATCAAAATTATGAATTACAGCAAAAAAGATTAGATAGATAGAGTATCTAAAGTAGTTTGGGCATATAATATAACATGGAAGACTATCATAGGACTGTCTCCATATGAACTTGTGTTTGTAAATAAACCTTTGTTAGCAATAGAGTTTGAACTATAGACATTGAAGATAACAACTGATATGGGAATTGATCTTAATGAAGCATAGAAGAAAAGAATCATGTAATTGAATGGGTTGGATGAACTTAAAATGGATGAACTCACTCAAACTAGCATGATCCATAAGTAGAGAAAATAGTGGCATGATACTCACATCAGATAAAAATAGTTTCAAGGAGATTGGCCACTTCTATTTAAGTATAAGTTCTACCATTTTAAATGTAAACTCAGAATAATATGGTTGGGACCATATCTAATCAAAACCATTCACAATAATGGATCTATCCAACTTCAACCAATCGATTGTGACCAAATGACACTTCTGGTCAATGATCATAGACTTAAAGTGTATAGAAGACCTCTCAATAGAGAATAATTCATTGAGCATAATCAAGATCAATTTGTCCTTGTGAAAGAACCTGGTTCTTCCACTAAGGTTGAATAATCTTTGTAGCAAATATTCAATAAAAGGGAGTGTTGAAAACCAACAAATGGCAGTTCTTCTCCCTTCAAAAATTTAAAAAAAATAAAAAAAACAAAAAACAAAAAACAAAAAACAAAAAACAAAAAACAAAAAACAAAAAACAAAAAACAAAAAAAAAAAAACAAAAAACAACCAAAAACCAAAAACCAAAAAACAAAAAACAAAAAACAAAAAAATAAAAATAAAAATAAAAAACTACTGAAAAGTGAAAACTAGAAATGACACTTTTTAGAAGAAACTTCTGCAATAAATATAAATTATTATCTTGTCAGCTAACTTATCTTCTCAAAATTGTTTATCCTTACAGCACACATGACAAATTTATGAGATAAGCATGGATCCATATAGAAGAGGTACAATTGTACTTCTTTCTCAATAAGTTAGATATTTTCTATTTTATGTTCTACATGTATGACCATTAGGTGGACAACACTTTTCATTATGGATAAGTTTTTTTGATGTCACGTGGATGTGACTGAATTCAGTACCATCTCAATATTTCAAGATTTGATGTGAAGTTATTCTAAAAGATATTTTCATAAAGATATGATATCATGCAAAAATCATTGCAAATATTATTTTAAATGCCACCAAGTATGATCCCTAATACCACATCATTGATAGTAACCCTAAAAAGTAATTTCTCATTAAAAATACAGATGTTCTAATGTGCTTGGCCATAATTTATGCCATAATTTTGTTATACACTTTTAGTTACTATTCATTATTGCTTCATATCCCCATTTCCTTGTCCTCCTCTGTACTTCATGCAATTTTGAGCTTAGTTTTTCATCATGCCAGTAAGTTTTCAAGAATATAATGAATGGCTTTGAGGATGGGAGGTAAGAAGAAAAGTGGACTAGAGTCAACAAAAGTATTACTACAAGATGAATCAACTATAATTATTTTTGAGATGGTAGGAAGACTAAATTTTTTGAAAACATTGTCCAAGAATTTTTAATTTTTTTTGGTGAGGATCATTTCATAGTCTAAGGTGAGCATATTCATATGGATTCCTCTATGGTCAGTGAAATTTTAGGAATTCCTAAAGAGGGTGTGGTTATCATTGATAAATTAAGTTTTGTCGATCTAATTCAACTATTCATTGATGAATGGCAAGAGGAATCATTTGAGATAGTTTTCTACCTCCATGACATACTATCATATAATAGATCATGAAATATCTTTCTTATGCTGCATAGTTCACTATGGTTGGTGGTGACACCATGCAACTTCTTATTCATTTGAGGAAAGGAGCCACTAGATCAAAATGTTAGGTAAACCTACCATCCTTTCTTCACCATGCTATAATTAATGCATCTCAAAAATTAAAATGGGAACTGGGTCAATCAAACATCATGGTTTGATTCACCTCATCTATCAGCATCATTTTCTAAAGAAACCTAAAGGTGAGAAAGTGTGGTCCTCATTTATGTGAAAATGATCCCAAATTTATGGTAAGAAATCACCACATCATGTTTTTCCTCCTCTTACTATATCAAAAATAGAAGAAGGTCCATCTTCGATGCCCTTAGCTCTAAAGATGTTGTACCAAGGTTAAAAAAATGAGGGTTTCATCATAAATTCCTACTCCATCAGTCAAACCCTAATGAGTTCATTAGTTAATACTCTAAGAAGAATAATAAAGTGATGTATAAGTAGCTAAAATTTTGGGAAGTTTAAACTCTCCCATATAAGTTATAGATGTTGAACAAATAGTTGAAGAAGAAACCCTTACATAAGAAATTATAGTTAAAGAAGAAGAAAGACCCTTACCCTTTGTAATTAACAAGGTAAAATATTCATTTATATAAAAATCCTCATCTTATCCCCAAATTATTCATGAAAATGAAGAGTTGCATCATGCTATGACTATGTCATGATATGAGGAAACCTTTTGACAATAACAAGCAAAGTTGGATCTTTTTTGATTGACATTACAAGGTAAGAATCAAAATATTTATAGTTTAGAAATAAGAAATGAAGATTATATTTCTCATGTTAGAGCATAATAATTAATCATTATAGTAGTTAATGTTGAACAAACCAGAATACATAACTAGTTGTTTTCACAATCTCATTAACTAAGCACCTTACAGAATTTCCTTGTAAATAAGGATACCCAAATTGCTAGTTTACAAAACTTCCTAATAAGGATGCTAAGATTAATAATTTAAAACATTCTATTCTTGGTAAAAATGCATTGCTTTCTCAACAAACTACTCACATACAAGAGCTAACAACTCAGAATGTTGAGTTACAAGCTTCCTTACAAGTTATGCAGAGGGAAAATAGGGAAATAGTTGTACAACTGAAGGACCCACAATGGCTATTCCTTCCTTCCCTCTACCACTTCATGAGATGATTTCATATTGGAATAAATCTTAGCATAAGATTAATAAATTGGAAGAATAAAATTTGAGGATTAAAGTAGAGTTTTATCAATAGTTATAGAAAGCTCAAACTTCTATTTAGAATATTTGTGAAATTGCTGAAAATTTATTGTCTTATAGAAAACCTTCCTCTTTTTATGTTCTATTTATTCATGAAAATTTTTATAAGTGGCAAATGAATTTTATTTCTCTTGATTTTCCCCATGTTATTGATAATTAACATATGTTTATGGATGTCTTTCTAAAAAGTACTATAGAAAGATAGGATCAAGTTTGTCAATTATATTTTTTTAACATTTTATTGGGTTACCAGTATGGATTTTTAGTGAACTTATTTATGGGGTAAATACAATTACATGCTTTCCTTTCCACCATGATAAATCAAATAACTTAGGAATAAGCACACAATAAATTCCTTGAACTATAGAACACTATAGATATATACATGAGACCTTAACTTCCAGAGGCCTATAAACTTCTTGCTTCCTTTTAGCCCATGTATCATATGTGTATGAAAAATAAATATCATGAATTATTAAGAGAAGATGTATAATATTTTAGAGATGTTGTGATTCATCATTCTTCTAGCTCCATCAATACAGGTATGGTTAGATGGGAGACTTTTCCTATAGATTTAAAACACATGGAAGTTATGAGTCCTACCACCATCAGTTAGAGTCTTCAGAGAGCTTGGGAAGTTTCTTAGATTATCACTTAGCTCCTAGATGAAGGATGATCATGTGTGTATAAGTATGATATTTAGGCCACCCATTCTTATTTGTCTTATGTCTCCCTAGGAAAATTGTCACAATAAAAAAATAGAATTTCAAGCATGGCTACATACAATGGTAAGAGATTTGATATTTCTACTCAAAAATCATCATGATTTGGGCCATCACTTTTAAATATATGATCTCAGTCAAAGGTTGGAATCTAAACTCTTGGATTGAAGAATATTTCTCCCACTAGTTTGTAAGAGGACTTACAAAAGGTAAAGTGTTGGGAAAAAATGGTGAGCATTCCATATAGCTCATTATATCTCATATAATTATCTATAATTGTTGATGTTTGGTTATATATTACATTACATTTAATACTTAAGGTCTCATCTAAGTAAGAAATGAGTTCAATTGTATTTTATTTGTATGTAAAACATTATTGAATATTTATCTTGTTATTTGTGTCTAACTCAAATGAAATGAGCATAATTTTTTATACAAAAATACATCCCTATGGTGGGATCATTTTGAGAAGTCATCAACAATTTTGGCAACCCTTTTTGGCAATAGTTTTGAAGGTTTAATGAATAAAACATCAAGCTCTAAAGATCTACAGCTCCGAAGATTCTCTGAAGATGCTTTAAAGATCTTCTAAAGACCTATCCATTTGTGATTCGAAGATGCCTAGTCATGCTCCAAAGATGCCTAACTATACCTTGCAAATCAATATAACAATACTAAGGATATATATATATATATATATATATATATATATATATATATATATATATATATATATATATATATATATACTTTCCTTAGTTATATATCTTCTTTTAGACATTACTATTCATAGTAATGGTCTAAAACAATCTAGATATAAATGTATTTCTATTTTTTAAAACCAGATATAATTTCTTCAGATATATATTAGTTATTATTGGTCTATTATTTGAGTCAATTTTAATTCCTCCTTATAAATATGGGATCTAATTTCTAGATCTATTTTGAATAAGTGGATTTTCCTATTTAAATCACTAGATTTTATATTCTGATAATAGTTATTGAGATGTGTTTTAAGTACATGTCTCCTTCTCATTCCAGATAATCAATGAAAGAATAGAAAATCAAATAGAGAATAGAGAGAAGAAACATTAAAGTGTAATTTTACATATGGATATATGTTCCTTTTGATAATGAAATAAAGTTCAACATTCTTTTTCTTTACTGAGTAAAAGTTGATCTTATTCAAAGGAAGGAGTAAGGGCCCACTTCTCTCTGAAGATCAGGACAATTGGTATTTCTAGTTTATAGTTTAAAATTATATTTCTTTTGATTCAAGTTATTTTATTTTACTACAAGTGTGATTTTAATTTTAACACAAGTGTGATTTCATTTTCAATGTAAAGTGTGATTTCTCTTTTAATGCAAATGTGTTTCCATTAAATGCAAAGGTTATTTCAATTCAATGTAAGTGAGTTTTCTTTATGCATAGCATGCCTTTTAATTTCATAAGAATTAAAGTTTGTTAACTCATCTCCATAATCAAAATCTATTAGAAAGTAGTCTAAGTGATAATAAACAATCAACATTCTCACATTCTAAAATATCACACAGTCTTAACTAACTAAGCGAGTCGAGTGAGGACACCATAGTGTCTTATACTAGATATTTAAGTTCTAGATGTTGATGATGTGAACTAAAGAATATTTTTAAAGAAAAGCCATAGGACATATTTAGTTATCAAAACTTTTTAGATTTACTTTTTTGCATCATATAATTAGAATCCTTTTTTTTGTCCTTAGGATTTAGACATCAACTGTAAATTAAACCCCCTAAATAATGAATTGTTAAATCAAATATCCAATGGTCTCATTGCATATAGCCTTGGACTTTGGCCCTGGTAAAAAATAACATAAATCTATTGATTGGTTAAATGAGAGGTATAATGACAGTCTATCAATTTTGGTGCCATTGTTGGGGACATTAATCAATAAATGTTAGTGAGATAATATATTATATTTATATAGGGAAAATTCAAAAACATTCATATACCCCCAAAATATAAAAACAATCCAGGACTCCTTAGATTTATGAACCGCCCAAGAGATTCTCAAGGATGGTTTATCTCTAAAAGATCCCAAATAAAACAAAAATAAGAGGATCCTATCCTTTTTTGAAAGATTAGGAAGTGAAATAAATTCAATTTAAAGCTGTATACATGTTTTTTTATGATTCCTCTCTTGAACAAGGTTCATCCTTACAAATAGATCCTACAAGAAGAATTCTATTCAGGACATTTTCCCCTATAGGGAGAATTGATCTTGAAAATCCCCTTTGTGGAATAGTCAAATTTTATCCACAAGCTATATAATAGAATATATAATCACCAATAAAGATTATCTTCATGAGGTAGACCATATGTTGATAACCCAAGAAGAGAACCTAGATTGGGTTAATAATAAAAGTTGGGAAGAAAATATGGGAGACAAACATGCACATGTAGAAAACCCATATCGACAACCTCAGTAGGACAAATTTTTTTCCTATCCAATCAGATTGGATTTTAATGATATAATCTCCATGAAAAATATCTCACCATCTATTTTACCTATTTTTAGAGATAAATCCTTAGAGGATCCAGATTAGTTCCTCTTTGAATTTCAGGTTCTGCCAAACATATGACTATGTCATAGATAATAAGAAGTTAAAGTTATTCCCATATACACTTAAAGATGTAGCCATGAGATGGTTCATGGGCCTTGAGGGTAATTATATAAGCATTTGGGATGAAATGGAGACTACATTTCTTGATAAATATTAGGACTATTATAGAGTCAGGGAATGAAAGAAAGATTTTTTCAAGATTAAATAAAATAAAGATGAAACCTTAGAAGATTACCTTGATAGGTTTATATTTTACCATAAATGGAGTACATATCTTGTATGTAGAACATTATGATCCCTCTATAGATCAAATTTAGATAATCACATAAACATTTTATTTTATGATGTATAGGGCAATTTATGGGCAGAATGTGCCTAGGTTATCAGGCTACATTAAGAGAAGAATTGAGAAAATGGGTGATTATTTGTATTATCATGATTTCATTGTAATCAAATTGAAGGTAATAAGACACAACCTTTATATCTATCACGTTTTATTCCAAAAAAATTGTTTGAATAGGAGATTGATGCACAATTATCTCATAGTCTAGACATCCAACTTAGGGATACTAAATAAGGAAGTTTGCATCCAACCCCTCTCAACATTGGACACATGCAGTAGATCAAATGGGATCACCTCAACTCTATTGGTAAAATTATAATGCATTATGGTCTGAAAAAGGTACCATTTAGGTATTAATATCCCAAAAATAATGTTAGGGAGCATGTTAAGAAATATGAAAAGAAAGTTAAAATCCCCTATGGGAACCAATGGTATATTCATGATTATATATTTTTAAATGTTGAAGATGATAGTGAAGTTGTTATAAATATACACAAGGCTGACATGCAAATTATATTATCCCAAAGGATCCAATATGATCCTACCATTAGAAAGGAATATGCTAAGTGAATAGATAATGAGGAAAAGACTTCAACACCAATTCATGAGACTCTTCCTCAACCATATAGAAAAATAGAGACATAAATAGTTGAAGAAGCAAGTGGATATAGGGAGATAGACCCACAACTTATATCCAATGTATTTAGAGTGCTATTTCCTTAACTATAGTGCATCTAGGGATATGTGTGGTTTATTTGTGGCTTACGCATCTTCATATTATCTTGTTGCATTTCTCTATGTTCTTAGTAATATTGGTCTATGGAATAACCTTGGATAATTAGAGTATATATAGGAGGTATTGGTTAGTATTTTATCATGATATTATGAATTATGTTCTTATTTCATTTTTGTGGAGGTTGCCCCTTGAAGTGGCTCCGTCATAATATTCAACTATTCTACTCTTTCACCAATTGTTGTTATAGATATGTTTATTCTACTCTCAATTATGTGATATATAATTATATTTTTAAGAATCATATAAGTAATTTAGTTAAAAATGGTATCATATCTTTGATTTTAGCAAATTTTTATGACAGTGTTTTTTAGGTCTAACATCCTGAGCACTAGAAGGACGAAAAAACATAACTTGTGATCTGGGAGGAATTGAATTTTTTCATCACTATAGTTTTATTTGTGAGGTATTTTTTTTAAAAATAAAAAAATAAGTCTATAAAAAAATTTTACCTTGTGAAAATTATTAGTCATTGGATTCATCTATGTAACATGATCATAATGGTATATTCTATTGGTATACTTTTTCAGGCCAAAAAATTTCACTCTTGTGCACATTAGTAGTCATTGGACTCATCTTGGTGAGGCTATCAAAATGATATTATCTTTTGATACATTTTTTTATCTCATGACCCTCCTAAGGTTTTTTCATGGTAGGGCCTAACACTCATGGTTGTGGTAAAAGGTAATAAATGCCTAAAATACCTCACAAAGATGACATGGAGTCAAAAAAAATTGATCAAATTATTTTAGAGATAGTTCAATAACTTAAGTCAAAGTTGTAAAGCATGGTGAAAAAATATGTTCTTGATGTAATTAAAGGGGACCTCACAAGGCTAATAGGGGATACGAATAGCTTCCACGATCAATTAAAACAAATCACTAGGTAATTGGATAAATTTTCAACTCAACAATTGTAAAATAACCCTCCATCACTTCAGTTTGGTTCTTCTCCTCCAAACAATCACAACACCAACCATGTTATGAATTCATTGTTTCCAAAGGTGGACCTATGCAAGTTTTATGGTAATGATGCACTCACATGGATTACTCAAATTGAAAATTCATTTGATCTACATTAGGCTCCTTATTCACAAAAGGTGATCATAACCTCTTTGTATCTACAACCTGAGCAGTTTATTTGACATCACTAATTGTGTTCTCAAAATAAAAAGAAGGGTCTCTTGGTTTCATAGTATATATTTTTTAAATAATTTTAGCTCTACTATCATAAAAATTTCTTAAAAAAATATTTCATCTAACTAGACAAGTTTCACCAAACTAGGATGATAAAGGATTACATTTATCAATTTTAGAATCTCTCTTTACGTGTGGCAGACATCATTGAGTAAAATTTGACTAACCTATTTTTAGGTGGCCTCAAAGATATCATCCAATTGGAGGTTCATACATTTCATCCTATTATTATATCTGAATTCATACCAATGGCATGTTTGGATGAGGAAAAAGAGTTGATCAAATGAAGACCTTTCACTATTGTGTATGAACGCACCTTCCCAACACCATCATTTCCACAGCCTACTAGATTAACACCTCAACAAGTTGAATAAAAGCATGTAAAAGGTTTGTGTTTTATTTTCAATATAAAATAGAGCAAAATACATCAATGTGTTGTAATGAAACTATTTTACATTGAAGGTGCCAATGAGAAGGAATAAGATGATGAGGCTTTAGGGTCAAGTTTAGAATAACCTGAGGATGAATCTAAAGATTATTAACCTTATATTTCATGTCATGCACTTTTAGACATTAGTACTCTTCAAAATATTAAAATGGTGGGTTTCTTAAAGAAATAAAAGGTAACTATGTTAATTGACTATGGGAGTACACATAACTTCATTAATAATAAGTTGGATACACATTTGAACTGTTTCATTTACCTAGATCTATAACTTTAAGTCATGTTGTAGATAGTGTTAGATTCAATTGTTTAGGAAAATTATATAGTATTAAACTTTCTATGGGAGACTAATTTATAGATTCCCTTATGTTGGTTGTTCCTATGGGAGGAGTTGACAATGTTTGAGGAGTGTGGTGGCTCCCCATATTGGTAACTATTGAAATGAATTTTCATGCACTATTCATGAGGTTTCATTCAAAAGGAAGGACCTTTGAACCACATGGGTTATGTGATAAATCTCCACAACTAGTTACTTCCCATAAAATGATAAAGATTAGTAGAAAAAGTTTAGAAGGATTTATGGCATGCCTTTTTTCCATAGAGGTTCAAGCAACCAAGGAATCTACACATCTTGATTTACAAAGGGTATTGGATGCCCACTTTGTTGTTTTTGGTGACATGCCAAAATGAATTCCTTTAATTCATGCACATGATCATGCCATCACACTTATTTCATAAAGTATACCACCTAACATCAAACCCTATAGGTATCCCTATGCCCAGAAGAGTGAACTTGAAAAGATGGTACAAGAGATGTTGGAGGTATGAATCATCTGAAAGTCAAAGTGAATATTCTTCCTCAGTGGTCATGGTGTAGAAGAAGGATGACAGTTAGAGGATGTGTCTAGACTATAAAAAACTCAACAAGTAAACTATCAAAGATAAGTTTCCTATTCTGGTAATTGATAATTTTCTATATGAATTACATGGTGATGTTTATTTTATCAAGTTAGACCTTCACCTTGGGTATCATCAAATTCACATCCATGATGAGGAGATACCTAAAACAAATTTTAAAACTCATGAAACCCATTATGAATTTATGATCATTTCATTTGTCCTCAAAAATTCACCTTCTACATTTCAGAGTTTGATGAATACTTTTTAGGCCATTTTGAGAAAGTTTGTATTAGTGTTTTTTGATGGTATCCTCATCTACAATAAAAATTAAGAATACCATTTGAAGCATGTGAAATAGGTACTTTCAATTTTGAAACAACACCAAATTTATGACAAAACTTTTAAATGTGCTTTTGGTGTCTAAGTCATGGATTACTTGGGTCATATTGTTTCATATGAAGGAGTGAAATTTGATCCTAAAAAAATCTAAGTGATGATGGAGTGGAAATTTCCCAAGACCCTCAATAACTTTCAAGGATTTCTATGGGTAACTGGTTATTATTGTAGGTTTATCAAAAATTATGGTAATATTATAGCCCCACTCACCTCTTTGTTGAATAAATACTCTTTCTAATGGACTGATCCAACTACTAAGGAATTTGAATAGTTGAAAATATCTATGTGCACAAATCCATTTTTTACTACTCCTAATTTTTTTTAAACTTGTGGTGTGGAGTGTGACACGTCAAGATATGGCATAGAGGTTGTACTCATGCAAGAAGGTAGACCACTAGCATTTTAACATTGCCAAATCTATGGAAAAAATAGGCTCAAACTAATCTATGATAAAGAGATGATGGCTATTCTACATGTAGTGAAATAATGGAAACCTTATCTGATGGGTCATCACTTTCAATTAAAAACTGATCATGATAGCCTCAAATATTTTTTAGAGCAATGATTCTCAAATAAAGAACAATAAAAATAGGTGATTAAAATTTTAGGATATGATTTTGAAATAGTGAATAATGAAATAAAATAAAATGTGGTGTCAGATTCCCTCTCTCAATGGAATTAATATCTTGAGGCATTGTTATGCGCCATGACCATGTGGCAGGCAGATTAGCTAGAGGAAGTAAGATCTGAATGGGAGAATGATAATTCCACCAAGGATTTGATTCAAAATATTTAGCAAGGTTATGATGAATCTAAAAAAAATACATGGAATGGGAACATATTATGGTATAAATATAGATTATACCTCTATAAATATTCTCTCTTCAAACATAAAATTCTTTCAGAACTTCATGCCCCTCCACTTGAAGGCCATTTCCTATTTTTAAAAACATATCATATAATCAAGTAGGATTTATTTTGGGAAGGAATTAATGGGGATGCCCAAAAATATGTGGTTGAGTGCATGGTATGTCAACAAAAAAAAAGTTAAACCATTAAGACCCTAGGTCTTTTACAATCTTTATCCATCCCTAGCCAACATTAGGAGGAGGTTTCCATGGATTTCATTAAGAGGTTACCATGGTCTAAGGGTAAGAATTTTATCATGGTATTTATGTATTAACTCACATATTATTCTCATTTTTTTCCTTATCATAGCCATTTTTTTTCCAGTATGGTAGCTTCTATTTTTATCAATACAGTTCAAAAATTACACAATACACCAAAGATCATTATAAGTGACTGAGATACCATATGTACTAGTAATTTTTAGACTAAATTATTATTTAGTTTGGGCACCCAATTAGTTCATAACTTATCTTATAATCCTCAATATGATGGATAAATAGAGGTAGACAACAAATTTTTATAAGGGTATCTTCATTGTTTATTTTTTGACAAACAGGACAAATGGGTTCATTGGCTACCACTTGTTGAATGGTGGTATAACACTTATTTTCACACTTCATACAAGATGTCTCCCTTTATGTCATTATATGGCTATCACCCCCTATTCACAACTTTAAATTTGACCTTTCATCCTAAGTTTTGAGTTGTTTAGGAACACATTCACCATCAATAGGAGGTATTAATTAATTTGTGAGAGAATTCAACAATGGTAAAAAAATAGAATGAAGCAATAATTAGATCAATACTGCATTGAGTGGCATTTTGTCATAGATGATTGGGTATTTATGTGTTTATATCCATATAAGTATATTTCTTTGAAGTAATATATAAAATATAACAATATGTCACCTAAGTATTATGGCCCTTATCAGATCTTGCAAAAAATTGGTAGTGTGGTTTACAAGATAGAATTACCTCCATCCGCTCACATACATATGATATTCTATGTATCTTTCCTGAATAAGGTAATAGGACATAGAATTTACACTTAAACTAAGTTACTTAAATAATTTGAAGAAGGCTTAGTCATCTTAGATGCTAAAGAAATCCTTCACACATGTATTAAACAACTATGGACTAGATCCATTAAGTAGTATTTGATCAAATGAAAGAACCTACATTCTGAATATGCAACATAGAAGGATGAATCATTCCTAAAAAAAACATCCTAGTTTGACTAAATTTTTAGGAAAACATTGTTTTGAATGGGAGGGGTGAATTATGCCCTTAAACCATAGTGCATCTAGGGATATGTGTGACTGACTTGTGGATTGCATGCCTTCACATTATCTTATTGCATGTCTCTATGTTCATAATATGGTCAACCTATGGAATAACCTTAGCTAAGTAGAGTATATATAGGAGGTAGTGGTTAGTATTTTATCATGATATTACAAATTATGTTATTATTGCATTGGTGTGGAGGTTTCCCCCTTGAAGTGGCTCAATCATAATATTCAAGTATTCTACTCTTTCACCAATTGTTGTTGTGGATCTATTTATTTCACTCTTAATTGTATGATATATAATTCTATTATTGTGAATCATCTAAGTAATTTGTGTATACTTATAAATTTGAGCTATGGATTTAAAATACTAAAAATAGTAACCTTAACCCAAAATTACAAATAGAAATATAGGAACAATCAACAATTAGAAATGAATTCTTACCATCACCTTGTTCCTAATGGCTTCCCTTCCCACACCACAGGTCCATCAAATCAAAGGGTCATAAGATGAGGACAAGATTAACTAGTTTGTGGAGTGGAATGTAGATATCAAGGTCATATTGAGAAGGAAAGGTAAGAGACTCTTTTGGAAGCTCTTGAGGAAGGGGAGATGGTGTGTGTTTAGGCATAGGATATTCTTTTGGGTCTAAACCTTCCACCTCACCTTGACTTAGTAATCTCATCTTTGCTTCTGATTCCTCTATTTTCTTGGCTAGGTTCTCTTGGAAAATATTCTCTTAAATTTGATAGGAATCATCATGGGGATAAGCGTTGCATGAAGGCTACCATGAAATAGAGGAAGCTTCGTGAGGAAGGGTGGGAGTGACTTGCAAAGTATTAACTCCATTTTCCAGTTTACACTCTTGGATAATGCCCCCATATTCTTTCTTACCCCAAAACTCTACTATTTTTATCCAACTTAGGATGTTAGGATTAGATGTCTTCTCAATTTTACACTCTTAGTCAAGACTTTTCTCTTTCTTCTTTCCCCATGATTCCACTATTTTGTTCCAGCTTAGAACATTGGGATTATGAGTCTCTTTTTTAGGTGATGGGGATGGTATGTGAGAGGGAAAATTAGGATTTAAATCCACTTCCTTTGCTACCAACATGGACTATTGTAAATGCATATTATTTAACTCAATTTACTTATCAAGGTTTGCTTCAAACACAAGGTTTTTCTTCTCAACTTCTCCTTCCAATTGATTAGGAAGAAGATGAACTTGATAGACTTGGTTTGGCTCATGAATAGGGGACATTTATGGCTGGTATGAAACTTTGGCAAATGGATATGAAGGCTGATAGGTATTTTGAGATTGCTTTTCATGAACTTCTAGCCTATCCTCTAAGGAAGAGACTAAACCACTCACATCAAGCATCTCACTTGTGAGCCTTTGCCAATTGGCTTTCTCAATAAGTGCCCACTCTTTCTTAACTAACTCTAATGCATCTCTCACTTGAAGAATGGAATAACTAGGAATCCTTTAACAATATCCCCTTTGAGTATCAAGCTCCAACATATACTTTTCATATCCTAAAATTTCTTATTTAAAGGTGGAAAGGGGTTTATTGGAGAAAGGATTAGGTTGACTAGGAGGTGTAAAACATTGATAAGGCTAGTTAAAATATTGATACAACTCATGAAATGGATGCATATGGTCATATTGGGAATTTTAATGATCATAACAAGCTTGACCAAGAAATTTTTCATATTCATAGGGAATGGGACAAGATGGATATGTTTCACCAACTTGTAGAGGACAAAACTAAAATCCAAGGTCAGCCGTGAATCTTCATTGAAATCAAAAAGATAAATAAATATGTTCCCATCAATATTAAAAGGAAAACATGGGTTTCTTGACTAGCTAATATGTCTTTGGAGTCACCATTGATGCTTGAAAAGATGACTCTAAAGGATGATGTGTTGAAAGACAACACCAAAAATCCTCCAACTCTTGGAATAAGAGTCCCACCAAGAATGACAAAAACTATTATCACTTGGATTTTCACCCTTTTAGGAGATGTAAATCTCTCCTTATCCAAGGGTCACAATGGAATCGCCTTTAGGCTAGTGGGTAGCATAAGGAATGAGGTGAGTCTCTAGATAGGGCTAGCTCCCTTGATGTACCACTTGACTAATGCTACTACTACTAACTTTGGGGGTGAAAAGGGTGAGAGATAACTAAAAGCAAATATATACTAAGGATATGATACACCAAATCAATTTTATTACTTCCAACCAATTTGCATTATACACTTAAGACCAAAAGACAAACCAAACTTACACTCCTTCAATCTTCATCTTCTCACATCAATGTTACATTGTGAGGTCATGGACAGATGTGCAAAGCTAGGAGGACTAGAAAAGAGGCCTTGAATGTAACTACTGAAAATAATAACTCACTCAACATTTGACATCTCCTAAAACACTTCACATGCCCTGTAAAATATGTTTTTCAGCTGTGAACAATGTGAAATAATGAGACCACATGCTAGGAATCTATAGTCTTCACTAAGAAAGATTCATCATCCATGTATAAAAAACTTGTAAATAGTCATGAAGATGTAACACTTAGTTATTTTATTGATCAAAATGTATAAAAATTAGTAGGGCTTCACCATACTTAGGTGGAGCCTCTTATACTATGCCAAAATGGCCAACTCTTATAGAGTTTGAGAGAGAGAGAGAGAGAGAGAGAGAGAGAGAGAGAGAGAGAGAGAGAGAGAGAGAGAGCGAGAGAGAGAGAGAGAGAGAGAGAGAGAGATAAGTTTAAGGGTCACAAGGATAGTTGTAAAGCTAATAAAATTAGTTATACATGCATGATAATAGGATATGGGTAGAAGCATGTAAGGATAGGAGCAACAAGTGACAATCCAAGTCACAAACTCAAATAAAAGTGGCAAGAAACTCCTCCCTTTGCACAAAAACATTGCCTTCATGATTGGACCTATTTTAACGTCCTATAGCTAATGAGGATCATACAAAATGATTATAATGGAATGTTAGGATATCATATATGACTTTCCATGCATTGGTTTCATGTCCTGTCCTCTAAAAATCTCTAAAAGTGAGCCATCATCATTTATTGTCCAAAAAACTACCCTTCCATGCATCCTTCACACTTGGCCTCCAAAATGCCTTCAGTTTTCCATGAAAATACATGGGAGGACATTAATTACATGTGTCAATACCCTATATGTCATTTTAAGCATCAAGGTCACCTTAAAAACACTTTACTTGAAGATTTCCTCCCTTCTCTCTAGCTTACCTAATATGCCAAATTTGACTGGCTGAGTTGAAGGACTTTTTTGAGGAAATTAGAAGTTTATTCATGAAATAAAATTAATATTTGTAGTTATATTAAGTGTCAATATTTCACCCAAACTTTGTTTCATCTCCTAACTCTTCTTTTATCCTACATAACACATAAAATAGTGAGAAAAAGCATGTTTCTACCCCATCCATACAATTTCATACAAAAAAAAAGTTTTGGAGGATCTTATGGAGGTAATCTACAATTTATAATAGCTATTATAGACAAAATAATTCATTATGGTATCTATCCAACTCCATTTTCTAGGACTGGTCCTTAACAAGGGTTTAATACAGTTTTAGGCCTATTTTTGGTCTTAATGATTGTTCATAAAGTTGGGATGGCAAACTTGAGAAAAATTTACAAAAATTTGGCCTATGATACCCCTTAACTCCTTTGGCTCCCATGTAAAGTCATTAATGATGTGAACAATTGAAAATGGTCTATTGTGCTTATTTTCACCATTTTTCACAAGTTTGAGTTGGTTTTGGATAAAAAATGGTTTCTCCTTGGTTTTCTATGTAATATAAAAGATGACACACCTATATAGTGGTCATATGGACATGATTGAACAAGTTTCAAATCATATCAAAAGCTATAAATGAAGATGACCCCTCTTGCTCACTAGGCTTTAACCTTGATCACTAGGTCTGACTACAACATTTGATGCTTTGGACCTTCTTGTTAGTTTTCTTGTATTCCAAAAGTTATAACACAATTTATATGAACCTATGTGAATTATCCAATCCACTGTAATGTTCACTTAGAGCTATAAATGGCATTGGTATCTCATTTGGCTTCTAGGCCTACTCTTTGCCTAGTAGGCATGTCTGTAAATATTGACACCTAGGCCATTCTAACAAGTTTCTTATTTCTGTGAAGTTATTCTCAAGTTTTTATTGGTATCTCCAAGCTATCTACATCTTTTTTATAGTTATAAACAACTTCAACGCTCCTTGACTACTCTATCTTCTCAAGACAGCTTATTCATGAATAAGGGAAAGTACCCCTATTTTGAGATAGAATAAAGGGTATCTCCCTTATTTCCTCAAGCCTTTTGAATACATGAGTGTCTTATATAATTCATGGGGGTGTTTTACAAAAAAAATGGGTTCCTTAATTAGTCATTTGATCCCTTAAACCATCCAAATTCCAAAACTAAACATGTGGAGGAGACTGCAAATAGGGGTCTTGGAAAAGATAATATTTTGCTTGTTTGAAGACTCTCTACTTACTCCCATATTTATTTTAAGATACTTATTAACCTTGTCATATTCATAATATATTTTCTCTCATTTCCATTCAACACTTTGACCTTCCATTCACCCCCTTTGAGAGGATCCTCTTACAATAATTTATTAAAAAAGCACAAATAACATATTAATAAAATTGGCTAAAGCACTGAAATGATTCTATTGATTGCAGACCACTTTAAGGGGGCAACCTCATTTGAGAAATCTCAATAAAATAAATTTGTATATGCCTTCATTGCCCTCAACACTTGATTATATATGAATTCTAATCTAAGCAACTACTACTTCATATACATGTGGGATTAAACAAAATGCTCATGGGATGACTTACAAAGCATATGCATCCATAAAAACTACTCTACTAACAAAGTAAAGAGAAGAGATATCATGAATTCATAACATCCCCTCCCTCTTAGAAAAATATTTATCCTCAAAGCTTTAGATGTGGGAATTGGTGTTGAATCTGAAATAGTGGTTCCCATGTTGTATCCTCTAGTTGCATTCCATGCCATTAAATTAAAATCTTAGTGATGGAGAAAGAGTGAATTTGGCATGTGTACCTATCCAGGATTGCCTCTAGATAAATAAGAATGTATCCTTCATTATCAAGTTCTATTAAAATAGTATACACTCTAATGTTTGTGTCAAGAACATTTTTCAGACAAGAGACATGAAATACATGATGAACTCATGAAGAAGGTGGGAGTTCTAACTTGTAAGCAATTGACCCAATATTCTGAAGAGCCTTATAGGGCCCATAAAACTTGGGAGCTAGCTTATGATGCCCTTGGATTTTTAGGTAGGATTTATTGTATGGTTACAGGAAAATAAAAACCATATCACCTACTTGAAAAGTCTACTCATAATGGTTTTGATCATCTTGTTGTTTCATTCGATTATGTGCCATATGAAGATTATCCTCTAGGGTACTGAGAATCTTATCTTGGGTTTGGAAAAGCATGTTGACCACTTTGACTAATGAATTATTGTGGGTGTATGAAAGGATCATTGTTGGTGCTTGACCATAGATTACTTCATATGGAGTCATTTTTGTTGAAGTGTGGTAGGAGGTATTGTACCACCATTCAGTGAGAGGGAGTCACTTTGCCCACTAATGTTGTTATTCTAAAGTGAAGCAGTGAAGGAAAGTTTCTAAGCATTTGTTGAAATTTTTAATCTAGCCATCCATTTGGGGATGATATCCAAAACTCATCTTGAGTTGGGTGTCAGTACGGTGAAATAGTTCTTTCCAAAAATGATTAGTGAAGGTTGCATCACGATCTAAGATAATGGATGAAAGAATGCCATGAAGACAAAAAAAATTGTCTAGGAAAATTTGTGCGACTATAGAGGTGGCATAAGGATGGTTGAGGTCACAAAAATGACTATATTTAGAGAGGCAATCAACCACAACCAAGATCACTATTTTCCCTCTAGATTAAGGGAGCCTCTTAATAAAATCCATAGAAATATCAGTCCAAATCTTAGTAGGGACAGGTAAGGGTTCGAGCAACCTAGGGATGAGTATTGTTTCACCCTTGTTGCATTGACAAGTATCACATCCAACCACCATCTATTGAATTGAATTTTTCATCCCCTTAAAAAATTAGTTACATCATGTCCATTCATAAGTTTTCAGAAATCCTGAGTGCCCTGTAGAAGAAGTATGGAGTTCATAGAATACCACTTGTTGAAGATCTATGCTATAGGGAAACACCAAATGGCCCTTGTATCATAGAGAAGCAACATCCCATGAATAATGTGGTACAATAGAGGGGTTAGTAGCCAATTGTTAAATGATTTGAGATAATAAGGAGTCATTTTCATACCCTTATTACACATCACCCAACTAATTTGAAATAGGCATAAAAAGAGCTGAAAAGAAAGCTTGATCCACAAATGTGCGAGATAGAGAATCAACCACAATATTATCCTTACCCTTATTTTAAGTGATCTCATAGTCATAACCCATGAGTTTTCTGACCCATTTATATTGTGATGGGGTGGAGACCCATTGTTCCAATAAATATTTCAGACTTTGGTGATCAATTTTGATGTAAAAATGATTCCCTAATAGCTATGACCACCACTTCTATACTACATGTAAAATGGCCATCATTTCATTCTCATAAGTAGAGAGAACGAAATTCTTACCAAAAAGGGATTTACTGGTGAATGCAATGGGGTGTCCTTATTGAAGGAGAATAACACCAAGTCCATTACCGTAAGCATCACTCTTGATAGTGAAGGTCTTGGTAAAATCTGGCATGGCTAGAATAGGGGTAGTACACATAGCTTGTTTTAGTTATTCAAATGTGCACTCAATAGCTGGTGTCCAAGTAAAAGCATCATTTTTCAACATAGTTATCAAGGAAGCTACAATCTTCCCATAATTTTTAACAAACTTGTGATAGTATCTAATCAACCCAAAAAAACCATAGAGGCTCTTGAGTATTTGAGGATGAGGCCAATTTACCATGGTATCTATTTTTTTAAGATCCACTTGAACCCCTTGGGATGACATAATATGCCCAAGATACTCCACTTTGTTCTAGCCAAAAGTACATTTGGATTGTTTTGCACAAAGATGATGCTCAAAGAGAAGTTGCAGTACAAGCTCTAGATGTTGGAGATGCTCAGACCATGTTTGAATATAGATGAGGATATCATTGAAGAAGACCAAAATGAATTTTCATAGGTAGGGCCAAAATATTTTATTCAACAATGCCTAGAATGATGGAGCATTAGTGATGCCAAAGGGCATGACTAGAAACTCATAGTGGCCATCATGCGTATGAAAAGCTATCTTAGGGATATCATCCTCATGAAGCTGAATCTAGTGATAGCTAGAGTGGAGATCTAACTTGGATAAGAATTGAGCACCATGAATCTCATAAAGAATCTCATCAATAATAGGGATTGAGAACTTATCCTTGATTATGATGTGATTAAGTGCATCAAAATCAATTCAAAGGTGCCATGACCCATCTTTTTTAGATAAGGAGAACTGGGGAAGAATATGGGTTGGTACTAGGATGAATAATGCCTTACTTTAGTAAGTCTCAAATGAGTATCATGATCTCAATATTTTACTAAAATGGGTAGTGATAAGGCCTGATGTTAGGAAGAATGCTTCCATCAAGGAGCTATATACGGTGGTCCTCTAGCCTTGAAGGTGGCAACCCCATTGGTTTTGTAAAGACACTTTCATACCTTTGTAAAAAAATTTATAGATCAGAAGGAGTAGTAGAGACTGATAATGGTTGCATTTGAATGGAATGGAGTTAGGTAATGATGCCATGTGAATTATTCTTAAGAATTTTTTCAATGTGATTTGAACTTATGATGCTGAGAGATCCTGATTATAAGCCTTTTAATGTGTGTTTTTTTCCATTATCTAAAAATTACATCCAAAGTTCAGCAAAATCCCATAAGATGGGTCTAAGTGTGCATAACCATTGGGCTCCCAAAATAACATCACATCCACTTAAGGGTAAGGAAAACATGTTAGAGTTTAAATTATAATCTCCAATAGATATATGCACATTATGACACTTTCCTTTGCAAGGTAAGGTGCCCCCATTGGCAATCATGACATCAAATTTGGATCAAGGATGGATAAAACAATCAACTTATTTGGCAATCTGAGGGTCAATGAAGTTATGAGTACTACCTAAGTAAATGAGTATTATGAGAGGAAGCTTCTTCAAGTAACCTCTGATCTACATAGTTTATGGGGTAGTGACTCCTATTAAGGCATGGAGAGAGATCTCTGGTTGGTCTTTTTGAGAATCAAATTCCATAATTGGTTGAGCTTCTTCTTAATCATCTGTTGTATCCTACGCATATTCCCAATCTTTAGTTTAAGGTGGAGAGTTCACATATAATAGGTATAGATTTTTCTCAACACATTGAGGTCTTTGAGTGAATTTATCATCACAATTATAACATAGTCCTTTTTCTCTATAGGCTTGCATCTCTACTTCAGTCAAATGTTTGATAGGAGTGGTTTTGGGGGTGGGCATTGTGTGAGTGTATTGTGGATCTATATTTTTGAATGAATCAAAATTGGGTTTGAATCATTATTGAGTTGTGATCTTGTCCTCTACCAACTTAGCCAACCCTAAAGATTCCATCATTATGTTGGGCTAGAACATTTTTGACCTCAGATCATATTGCATCATTTAGTCCATTCATAAAATAACTCTTAAAAAACTCATCAGATAATCCCTCTGTGTGATTGGCTAGTTTTTCAAATTTTGTTTGATATTCTTACACAGTTCCTATTTGGTGAAGCTTAGTGAGTGCTCTAGTGAAGTCATCAAAAGTACTAGGGCCAAACCATTATAAAATAAGGGTGTAAAAATTAGTCCACGTGGGCTCATCATGAGCCTTGGTATACCAATGATACCATTGAAAGGCTTCAAGTTCCAAGTGAAAAGATGCAAGTGGGACCTTGTTGGCATCATAAATATTATGCAGACTAAAATATTGTTCTACCTAATAGATCCAACTAGTTGGATTTTTAACATTGAATCAAGGAAAATTAAAATTTGTCCCATAAAAAGTGTTGGAAGAAGAAAATCCGGTGTCTAAAGAGGACTTTGGATGTCGTCTGTTGTTCATGGTGGTCTGTTGAAGACTAAGGTCGAGACATTTTTCATCAAGATCTTTGATATGGTTCTTAAGGGTGGATATTTCATCCTCCATGTTCTTTTCTCTTTTTTGGGTTACTACCATGACCCGAGTAATAATTTTTATTTTTCTTTTTTCTTTTTTTTGTAATGGGTAGGAAAACTAAAGTTGAGACACATTTAGTAAGGACAATTTTGAAATAGGGTAAAAATGCAAGGGGTAAAGGGGATTTTAATAATTTTTTAGATTATTGGGAGTATTATTGATGAAGATGAGGGAAATTTCAAGGGTGAAAATGGAAAAGCTAAAAAAATTATCAAAGAGGGGTGATAGCTCTTGGTTTTCCTCATGGATGGGAACTAATCAATCAGGAAGGGGTCATTGCCTATTTCACTGACAAGTCTCTCAATCGGCCAGCTACTTTAGGGTTCTTATCATACTCCTCATAATGAGTTTTATGGATTTCACCCAAGCACTTCCCATAGTTATGTATTCAGGTTTTACCCTGATCCAAAAATGATTATGGTGATGAAGAATAGAGCTACGTAGTAAAATAGTGTTAAATATTTTTGAAAAAAAATGGCACTAGAAAGTGCTCAGATACCAACTGAGAGGATCCTCCTACAACAATTGCTAAAAAATCATGAATAACATATTAATAAAATTAGTTGAATCAATGAAATGATTCTATTGATTGTAGACCACTTTGAGGAGGCAACCTCCTTTGAGCAAGCTCAATATAACAAATTCATGGATGCCTTCATTGGCCTCAACACTTACTTATATATGAATTCTAATCTAAGAAACTAATACTTCATATGCATGTGGGATAAAAAAAAATGCTCATGGGATGGCTTAAAAATCATATGCATCCATAGAAACTACTATACTAACAAAGTAAAGAGAAGAGATATCACGGGTTCATAACACCCTTATGATCTTGAATTACCAAATTGAGTTTTGGCATTAACTATGTTCTACCCATGGGATGGGCACTTGTAGGTGTCATTATATTGGATTTAACCTTGGATCATTTCATAAGACCCTAATACATTCCTTCATAAGCATCTTATCACTTATGGAGCCCATACTCACTTCTCTTAACTTAGTTCATTACTTGTGACTCAAAACCTTGCTCACTATTAACACAATCCTATACAAGGCTATAGTGATACCTTGGGTCTTTGAAAGGTCTGTGTGAGTTGGATTCCTTTGTTTATTGCTCATGAAGTTTTTAAAATTCCCATTGAGGTGATCACACATCACCACATCAAGTTTGAATTTCCCATTTCTCACGTAATGAAACTACCAAACTGAGTCTTCTATTGCCCTTATCCCTTTAACCCCTACCTGCAGCTTATTTTCACTCTGTCAAACTTGAAACAAAGTTAAAATATACCTTAAAAACTCCTTAGAGTCACTTTAGACATGATTTAAATCATTTGAACCACTTCTAGTGTATTTCCAACTTTAAGAGGTGATAAACCTTGTCACTATCCATCCACAATCCTCCTATAGTAGTTGTATGTGTCATTTGACCTTACCCACTTGGTCATGGTATAGAGAGACTACTCCTTAATCTTGGTGACTCATAACTCCTAACCTCACCTTGCATCCACTTTGATGGGTTAGAAAACAATCAAACCTTTTGACTGAGACACCATATTTTCCCCAGCTGTAGGTGCTTACCAATGCCATGTGTATGGATTGAGGTATGCATAAGAGGTCAAACATGACCTATAGCTCCTTTTTATGGTCTCTTAGCCTATGAATGGTGTGATTTTAATTCAGAAATTCACTAAAAACATGATAACATGCTTTATTTACTCTTTGAATCTCCAGACCATTTCATCTCTTCAAACCCTATAGATTCCATTACTTGGATTTAATGTTTTTATGGACATATTTGAGGGTCTAAACAACCCCTTTATACTTAGTGTTCCTCCTTTATTTTTTTTATGTTTCTTCTCTATCCTAGAGGCTTTCAAAGTCACTTATTAGATGCTCTATAAAATCTTGTCAATATGTGATATGTTATTCTCAAAAACCCTTAGGATCTCTATTTTCATTAAAATAGGGATTGAGTCCCAAAACTCAATCCTTTATTTCCTCAAGTTGGTTTAACATATTATTTTTATCTTTAGATAATTGTATAGATCTTCCCTAATTTTTAAAAACACTATGTCCTCAAGCACTGTCCAAACACCTATTTCATCACTTCATAAAGGTCATATATTCCTTTGTGGTGCCACATGTAGGTGGCTATTAACTATATACATATGGAGTGAGTATGAAATCAAGTAAAATGTGGATGAAATATCTTCAAAACAACTAAAACTCAAGGTTAAACTTTAAAATTCACAACTTCCACCAAAGTTTTAATACTTGTCCTTTAACATAAAAACCACTTGTATATGTGAATATAGCAGGTAGAGGTATCTTATGACTGTTTGGTGCATATGGATGAGCTTGAAAAACATGAAACTTTCATTAGGTATTGCAGTATCAAGGTGAGAAGAACTAGGATAACCTTTAAAATATGTATATGGAACTAAAATAACCCTCTGTGACCATTGACAAGGCACTAAACTCTTAGAAATGGTGAAACTGCTCATAACTCAAAAAATTGCATCTTCTTGAAAATTGAGTTGGTTAGCATAGAAAAACCACTTAAAACATGAAACCAAGTGTATGAATCATTATAATTGGAATCTAATGAGATCTAGAATCAATATCGACAATTGGTTTGTATAAACTTGCCTAGAATGAAGGAAAACTTGAAAGGTACATAGATGAGCAAGTAGTTTTGCATAGTCCACTTTGAATGGATGGTTCATGAAGCATAGTTGACCAATCCTCAAAAATATTATATTTACTTTAATGTCTTTGAGTTTATAATATGTCCCAAAGATCATTTTTCCTAAAACCCTTTGTGTTAATCATACCAAGCAAAAATCTTCAAGTCACTTTAATCTGCCAAGAAGAGCAAGAAGAGAGTTGAATGGTTTTGGGCAAAAAATTGCACCTCTAAAGTAGCTAAAATGTGTATATGAGCTTTAGGAATATTTAGAGACATTTCATGGCCTCCTCACATGTGGCATGCTTCTTAAGGAGCCATATATGTGTCATTTTCTTTAGGAAAATTGACTTTCTTCTGATTAACCTACAACTTTTCAATTTTGTCAGTTATTTAAGACCTTTGTGGACACATGGGAAATGACATAACCCATTTAAATTTGTAAATTTCCAAATAAGCCCGTACAAGGCATTCAATATGCCTATTTGACCCCTTAAAATGACTCAAAATGATAAATGGACCTAGAGAACTAATGACCAAAGTTATTATAACATAAATTGACAATAATTGACCTATGAAACACCTTATAACAAGATGTTAGACCTCCTATAGACCTCAAAAACTAATTTTTAGCCTATAGGTGCCCTAATTTGACTAAAAAGTCAAATTTGGTCAACAATAACATCCCAAAATATGGGTTAAGACATTGTAACTAAGAGAAGTGAAAAAGTCAAAAGGCAATATGTGAGATAGATTATAGAAAAACCTACAACAAAAGTCAAATAAATCTAAAATGTAACCTACACACAACTAAAAATAATTATTTATAATATTTTTTTAGCCTCAATAAAAATGAATCCATAAGTTTTTAGAAGAAGCCACGACCTAGAAGAAACTAAAGGAAAAAGTAATGAAACTAGGGAAAAAAATAAAATGGTGATGGAATTAGTTGGGTCCCACTTGGAATGAAATAATATAGATTGAAAAATATGAATATGAACTAAGGGATTGGAAAGGGGATAAAAATAAAACACCTTAATACCTATGGGATTCACTTTAATCCTAAAGCTACTATCCATTTTTTTAGCTTGTGTGAGATAAGGAATTTAAAACAAAAATTAATTTGTATGAAAATTTTGTGTAGGACTACACACTCTTCACAAGGAATTTGGGTTCCCTATGCTTGTGGCATGTGTGTAACCTTTTGTATCCCTATCAGTTTCCATAATACCTTACAGCATGTTGTGTAGAACTAAAACACTATGCAAGAAAATCTAAGCTTTGTGTGATTTTAATGAAGTCAATGATAGGAGGTATAATTAAGAATAACTTTTTCCTTGTATCATTTACTCAATTCATTCAAAATTAAACACATTCATGCATCATACACTTAGAGTTCACATTCAATACTAAAATTTATTCATGTTCTACTTTCAAGATATAAAATTTTACACACACTCTTTACCTCACTAACTACAAACATGAATAAGAAGTCATTAAAAATAGTCCCTTAATGGACTTAAACCTACTCTCTAATCTCTCCAAATTTCTCTTTAATATCCTCACTAAAATATAATCACTTTGTAATTTGAAACCACTTCCTTTATTCTTTCTAGAGTTTCCACTTTAAAGATAAAATTCTCTTGAAAATGTCCATGATGAGAATCTCAAGCATTCTTGGTCATTACTTTAGTTTTCCAAATGACACAATAAGACCCACTGCTTCATGTAGAATGGTGGTTTTGAAACCACTATTTTTATTTTGAAACTAAAAATTAATGTAGAATAGTAGTTGTAAAACCACTAGAATGGTTTTCAAACTATACTTAAGGTTGTAAAACTATCACAATAATTTTGCCACTATGCAAAGTTTGTCATCTTTTGGAGGCCATATCTTTTGCATATGGACTTGAAATGAGATACCATTTTTTTAAAATTTCACAATGTTTCTAGTAGAATCCAAATATGCAATCACATTATGGTCTATAAATTTCTTTGATTCCTTATTTTTCATTGCCCCACAACTTATCAGCTTAAGGTTTTTAACAGACACAACTACTTCTTGATTGTACTATCAGTTGAGAAACTCAAAAAAATCACTTTGAACCATGTTTCTAATTTTTTATTACATTTAAGTGCTAGAGTGATAATGTTTGCCTTCAACCACTTCTACCATGCCAAAATAAAAAACCACACAAACACCAACACATATTTTTAGTTGATACAAGATTGTTTTATCTCATGAGATTCTCATGCATCAGACACCCCAAGAAAGATTTTTTAGAATATCTATCACAAATTTGGGATAGATGGTAGAACCACCCTTTGGATTATAGTGAGAATTGATGGTGCACACTCCATAATTTGATGTAGTGACTTATTTTCTAGAAAATATTTTGGACTACAAACCATACTCTTGTAGCAGACACACCCAACATTATATCATCCCAAACCCTACCTCAAACATTGTGTTTATTTGTCCCACCACAATTCCTTTCTCTTTATCAACTCTTTTATCAAATTTTTATACCTCTATCAATTTACCTCCGCTAACTGTCCTCTATGTTATCTCCATGTACGCATTCATTTTCCCCATCCACTTTATATGTAGTAACAATATCCTCCTCTAAATGTTTATATTTAAAATGACCTTAAATGTTTCACTCATCTCCCTTTGAAATGTTGCCTCTTCCAACTTCTCTTCCTCTTCTTAATTTCTTACTACAACCTTACCCTCTTTTGCACTTGCTTTGGCTAATAACACTACCATTTACTCATCCTTTTCTTCCCCACCTCTTATGTGGTTACTCCCACGTATACAAACTTGCACATCTTTTGTCCATTCTACATATGATTTACCTTCCCCATTTCATATAATAAAATTAATGGTAAGAGAACTAAACGTCTCCTATATTTCCCTCATATCTTATTCAAATAATATATGGTATTATACTCCTCATTTTTCAAACATGGAGCCTTCACAAACCACCATATTTTATACCATATCTACCTCTACTTCAATATCCTCATCTCCCACTAATGAAGATATATTTATTCTTTAGTCAATGCTTCCTCCAAATACACATCATGTGAATTTACTTGCACCTCCTTCACCTCCACCTTCATGAATTTCAAAATGCATGATTTTTTTCCTCCTTAATCCATAAAATCATCTTAATTCATCTCTAAACTTCTATTATTCCAAGAAACCTTCTTCCTCTTCATCTTTGAAATATGAGGTGTGATCCATGCTCTACTTCTTCTCTCTTTCTCTTCCTTTTTAGTAGCATTATATCTCTCATGTTGTATATAATGGCTATAAAAATCAACTCATCCTTTACCTCATTAATATTTATTACGATTGGTATGGATCCACCCTTACTCCTCCTTATTGCCTCAACTATCATTTGGGCTTGTGTTTCCCTCAATAAAGTAGTCAACTCATCTGCTTGGGCTACACACCTCTCATCCATCTATCTCACCTTTATAATCTCTACCCACCTACACAAGATGGAGAATAATTATATGCATACTTTACCCATTTTTCACTCAATGGAGGATGTTCCCTCGATTCTCTACCCACCCATGCAAGATTTAAAATTCTCACTTATCACTACACCCATGCCCTCTACCCATTTTTTCCCTAATGAAATACAAACATTATTTCCCTCTTATACCAGAGTTGTTACCTTGATTTATTACTAATGAATGCAATCAAGGATAGGGGGTCTAGTTAAGGATAACATTTTTCTTGAAACATTTACTCAAATCTCTCAACATTAAACATATTCATACATCATACACTCAAGAGTATGCTTTAATCATGTTATTATTTAAACCAATGAAATTTTACACACTCTAAACACTCTTTACCTTGTTAACTATAGACATGAATAAGAATTCATTATAATCATTCCCTCAATAGAATTGAATCCACTCTCTACTCTCTCACAATCATTATTAAAACTCCTCTCTCAAAGAGACTCATTTTCAATTATGAAACCACTTCCTTTATGCCTTTTTAATATGCCATTTCATTGAAAAAATGTTCTTGAAAATTACCATGATGATAATTTCAAGTATTTTTTACCAATACTTTAGTTTTTCAAATTACACAAGAGAGACCATAGCTTCATGCATATCAGTGGTTTCTAAACCATTTGGTGGTTGTAAATCATCCTACGTGGTTTTTAAACTACTACTTAAATTTTAAAAACCATCACGATGGTTTTCCACTTAAATTTTTAAAACTATCACAGTGGTTTACTAATGTTTAAAGTCTGCCATCGAATGAGGCCGTTTATTTTTCATACAAACTCAAAATGAGATGTCATTTTTTGGAAGTTCATACTTTTTTAGGATAATCTAAACATGAAATCACGTTATCATTTTGATATATCCTACATGCCCTTTTTTCCTCTACCCCATATCTTATAGATTTTAGGCCTTAAATGGACCTAGCTACTTAGATTATATTGTTAGCTGATAAACTCAACCAACTCATGTAGAACCATGTTTCTACTTGAAACTAATGCTCTATGTTGTGGTTGATTCCATTGAGGTGTATTATTACTAATTTTTATCTTAGACCACCTTTTACCATGCCAATAAAATAAAACACACACAAACATTGACACATTTTTAGGTGATACAAGATTACTTGATCTCCTAAAATGCTCTTGCTTCAACACTCAATGTTTCCCTTCCACCTATGACATTTTGCACCAAGTTTGTAGTCCCATGGTACCTCTTCACATTACCATGAAATTTATAAACATATTTTACATATCCCTATTCTTTCACATGAACATCATCACTCATCATCCACATGTCAAAGCTCCACTATCACTTGGCATGTCATTTGGTACTTCCCAAATATGTGACCTATCAACATATATGGATTTATAATTTTAGCTGTCACAATTTCAAGAAGGATAACTTCCACCTATGTATAATATGAGCCATTTTATAACCATTCACTATTGTAAATATATTTTTGTAATAATGTATATGTTATAACTATTCAACCCATATGGGAGTAGTGATGAAAGAGATCACATAGGTAGATAGCAGGTTGTTAGCACAATCTGCATATCTATTATTTGATATGCATGTGTAACTCATGTCTAGTTTATGAAAATAAAATTAAGGGTTTCTCCTTTTGATCATGGGAACTTGAATTCCAAACCTTGATGCACATTTTACACATCTATCTTTCTCCCTATTTATAAATTGAATAGAGTTGCACCATTATGTAAATTATTTTGCATTTGAATAAGTTCTGGTTTACTATTTTTTAGTTTTCATTTTTGAATTATACAACCTATATAATAATTCCAAGTATAGGGTTGTCCAAAACACTATCATTCTAGGACCCATGGTGAAGATCATTAATATCAAAGTGTATCTCTCATATTCATTTAAATATGAGTAAAACACAAGAAATAAAGATTACTAGATGGTTATGCTTAAGAGTATTTGAAAGAATTTCATATTAAGAGAAAGATGGTTGATGCCCATAAAACATTTACTCAAGCATCATAAAATGTTTAGAAGTTTATTTAGGATGCCCTCAAGGAGAAATGTAATGAAACCTTTGGCTAGTTTCATGAGCTTATGGTACATCATGGTCCATAAGACACTCTTTTTACACCGTCTACACATCCTTCATTTCAATAGAAAGTCATTTTTAAAATGCAAATTAATCTTGACATTCTATTTTTTTAACATAAAATCAATGCCAAATAATTGGATAGTTATATTTTTCAACTTTAGGCCTATATCCTTATCAATCACTTCACTGACATATAGAATGTCACCTTTGATGTGTTGAATATGTCCATTTTAGTGTCCCACTATTGAAAACCTTTAACGTATAGTGTGAGAAATACTTGGAGCTCATTGAGACTTGAAAATCATTTTTGATACATTTAAGGATAGATATTACCCCCTAAGCACTATGAGGATGAATACATAAAATTCTAATTATTGTGTTAATGTAAGAATTAGTCAGTCTAATATTATATCAATGATTTACATGTGTACACTATGTGTATATGCAAGGACTTGATAGAGAAACATGAAGTGGGGAATTAAATATGTGAAATTTCACATTATATCCACACAAATATAGATTTCTTAAATTTTGACACATTGGGGCAATCATACCACAACACTACCAAGATCAAAGATAATGGAAGCATGAATAAAAAATAATAATCTTCATCTAGCACTACATGCAAGATCTAACCTGCACATAATGCATCATCTAACCCTTCCACATAGGATAAAAATATGTTTCATAAGGGAAAACAACCTAATAAGGCCACATAAAACCAAAATACTAATATATTTTTATGTGCTAGACAAAGGCATAAATAACCAAGGTAAAAAGTGTTAAAAATGACATGACATAAGTTCACACAATGACTCTAAATACCGCACATAAAAATCCTTGATTTCATATTCTACATCAATACCTATAAAAGTGGATAACATTGATCCATGTAATACTTATTTGAACGCCAACACCAATACCATAGACACATCTGAGGTAGAAAAATGACTTTTTAACAATAGATTTTAGATCATCAACCTTTTCATATCATAAGTGACATTTCAAATCAGAATAAAGCTATTTTTCAAGATGCAATCCAGCACATAAGCCTCACCACTAAAGAACATCCTAAATTTTATTCTCTATATTAGCTTTATTATGGGAAGGATACATAATTCTAATGGCATTGCACTTTCTATTATAAATTAAAGCCCATGGAGGACATAATTACATATGATGTTGTAACACTTGAGGTCTATGATATTTTGTTTGGAATGCCAAATTTATATTACCATGGTGCTAAATATCAATACAAACTATAGTAGTGGACTATTTGTGCCAAAGATTGTTTCTTCCACCTCCTACAGTCACCTATAATGATCAAAATCACTTTGGTATTTTCAAAAAAATTATTCAGGATTATCTCATGCATGCATACTTTCATAGTACTCATGATCCTCATTGAGGCACATTCACATTAGAGTAAGTGTGCACTCACAGTGTGTTATTTCATTCAACCATAATTACAATAATAGTAGCTTGGAAAGATACTACAACAAGATATGTCTTTGAATAACCAAAAGGCCTTTCAACCCATTGCATATTAAATCATAAAAATTATTTGGTCCTTAGATACTCTCTTCTAAGTAGTCCATTGTACATCTAGTCCATTTAGGAGAATGATGAAGTTTGGCACCATCTCTAAGAGCTTCTTAGTCAACACAAGATAAATCCAAATTCTTATCCTTTTGGTATCTAGATATTCCTCATGCCAAATAAATATAACACATGGTGATTTTGTATCACCTATCACAATATAACCATAATAATGGTAAATAATCATTATCCAATACCATGTATTGATGACCTCTTAGAACAACTTCATGGTGCATAATACTTCACTATGTTGACCTAAAGCAAGGTTACCATTATTTACTTATTCATTTTAGGCATATTTATAATACATCATTCAAATTGAGGGAAGTATTTTTTGGCCAATTTTGGCCCATATACCAAGATTTTAACTAGATTGAATAGATGATCAAAGTTCCTATTTGGGTGAATGATCAAATGACTTACATAAGCTTTGAAAAACTAGACTGTCATAGGATGTCATGCAGAAATGGATGGATCATCTCAATTATGCATTTTATAAGTTCACTTGTAAAGCCTCTCAAAGCCCAAGTATTACATAGGCATGATGCCCTTCATTCCTAGATCATGCTATGTAAATTTAATATCTTGATGAACTTACTATATCAAGATATAAGCCTTTAAAATTAGACTTATAGAGTGAAATAGGTGCATGAATGTCAAGTTAAAGTCTTGGAAAATAGCCATTAAAATTCAAAGACAAGATCTAATGGTCTACATTCAATCAGATCATAGATCAATAGTGTGCAAGTAATCTACAAGTTAAAAGTTCCCTGGAGCAAGATCTATGGTGCTCATTCACTCAGATCAAATCCAACAATGTATGACCACTGACAAAGTCAGTGGATCCAAGTAAATCCAATGGTCTATAATCCATCATACATCTAGATTCAATATCATGCAATGACTGACAGTGCAAATGGGCCCAAATGGATCTATAATGCGTGTTTGATCATGCAATTCAAGATCAATGATGAGTGGTAAGTCAAAAGGCCGGCATCCTGGGAGCAAATGTGAAGCTACCAAGTGTCTTAACCACATTAAGCTGGTAGAAGATCTACATCTCACATCCATTCATATAAAAGGATATAATAGTGTATGAGAGAGAGGATCCAATGGTGCTCATCGAATATGGATCATAGATCTATGGTCAATGATGAAGGCCAAAGGTGATATAATCTTAAAGGCTCTGATCAAGATCAATAGTAGGTATTAAAGGTCAAAGATATGGGACTTCAATTGGAGGTCAAAATGTGGTTTAAATTTGATCCAAAGTGGACTTTTCAAGACCAAATATGTCATTAAAGATATGTATAGGTAAAAGAGTTATTTCTAGGCCTAATAATAGGGATCAAGTAGGAGGCTATGCAATCTATAGGTCTATATTGATATAAAATCTAGAGGAAAATTAATACATGAGATTGGTTTTCCATTTGTACAAAAGACTTATGCTCATATATTGAAGTGGGGACAAATATGTATGGTTATGGAAAAATGTCTCATATGTCGACATGGTTATACTTTAGACAAGCAAGTAACTATGGTCTCTAAAATCATACATGGTGATGGCTCTATCAGAATCAAAGATATGAGGATTTTATCCTCATAATGAAGCAAGTGGAGATGGTGTGGAGTATTAAACCAAAGAGGGCTGGGGGTTGGAGGAAGCAATTGGATCATTGATTTTGTTCAAAACCATAAAGATCTTTTTCCAATAGACTTAGTCATGACTCATCATGCAAAACAAACCCTTCTCTTCTAGTTGATCTCTTAACCAATGAGAAGAAATTGAAGATTATTGGGGCAAATGAAGGATTAGTCCTATTTGGAAGAAGGCATGCATACATAAAAAATCAATGAACTACCACCACATTTCTTTATCATTGATGAATCCTTCTTCACTCTCCCATTCATGTTCCCCATCTCTCTCATTCCCATTATGTTATGTATGTAGGCTTCCAATCCTTAACATGTATCCCTCTCTTGGGCATGAATAGACTCTACCAAGATTGAGCTTTGTAACCTATTGAGATGAATAGAATTTTTTTTTAGATTTCATTATTCTGGTATAGTGTGTCCATGTTAGTTTGATTTGAATATGTGGTATAAATATCTCCCTTTTCAAGCCCTGATCTCACCTAGCTACTAGTTATCTTGTTATGCAGGTCATGTTTAGTGTTTAAATTTCATTTGATTGAAGCTATCATGTGCATACTTTGACTAGTTAATGCCTTGAATCAGGCCTCTCTATCACTTCCCTCAAGTTTTGATCACTTGGTGAACCTATACATGAAATAATGATGAATAATAGACATTTGGGGTTGTAAATTTAATCATTTTCTTGTCTCATTAGTGTTTATAGAGGTTCAATTAGATTGGATGAACAATTAATTTAGGTGCATCACCAAAAGTATCTTAGATTTTCATTTTAGTTATCTTTCTCTCCCTTTTCCCCAATAATGAGTAGGTCTGTAGACACCAAAATCATGTCGACTCCCCTGGTCATTCCCCGTTTTATTCTTCTTCGCCTATTTAACCCTTGTCGATCACTTGTTCCACCAACCTTGACCCTGGCAGCATGTAAAAATGAGCACAGAGCTAAAGCTAGACTCTATCCCCATTGTGCATCTGCTGACGATGGTCTTTTCCCGGCCGATGGCGCCGACGTCGGTCACTTATCGGCCGACGTCGGCAATCCTACTGATGTTGATCACCTTGCCGTTATCCGTTATCAGTTATCATTCGGTTCCCGATCGGTTTCCTGAAATGGTTGTCGAACCGTCTCTCGAACCGTCCCTTGCCTTCATCAGCCTCCGCCAACCATTCGAAAGGCTAATCAACCAAACCGAGCAATCATTCAATCGACCTGCGAACTCCGACATCCACAGACTCTGGCAATCAACACTCTCGTGATTAACCAACTCTGGCCTCAACCAATCTGCATTCGTTTCAATCAGGCACTGCACAGACAACTTCAACTATGGCTTTCATCACGTCTTCTGGCAGGTAAGTATTTACTCTGTTTGTTTTATTTCTTCTTGGTTATTCTTTGTTCATTAGTTCTGTCATCCCGAATCTTCAAACCATAGACCCAAGTTTTGCATCTCTCCTTTACATCCCTGCCCACTATCTGCATCCATAACTCTGTCTAGACTCGACTAAAACCCCCAGACTCTATCCAAACCCTGCCCTGACCTTATCAGACCCTATCCCGACTCTGTCTAAACCTCATCCCGACCCTGTCAAGACCCTGTCCCAACTCTCCCAGGCCTTCTGCAACTCGTCCAGAACCTGCCCTGACCGACGCCAGTCACTACCCCGACCGACGCCGGCAGTTTGACCGACACCGGCACCTTCCCTAACCGACACCGGCACCACAGAGACCGATGCCGGCAACTGTGCAGAATAGTGCTACATATCAGGTACGCATCTTTATTTTATGTCATTTATTTCTGTCATTTTATCTTTTATTATCTACTTTCATCCAATATTCTGCTTTTTTATCAGTGGGTTGATATCCTTCTAGGAAGTCTTCGTACTTCTGGGATCGGGCGTTCGCCTAACAGCCCACCATATCTTTGACTAACGTTTTTCTGTGTTTTAGCCTTTTCTTTGCAGGTGTCATTCCTCCACAGCCAAAGAGGAGAATCTTCCAACGTCTGATTTTGGTGCGCACAACTTTATCAGGTACTTCTAGCCTTGACCATTTCTTTTAGTTTCTTATTTCTTCTTTGAATGTAGAAAGCAATTTTGCATAGAAACATTCTGGCACGCCCGGTGGGACCCTAGGTCCTCCTTGGGTTCTTTCTTTATTTTGTTCATTTAGGTGCATTAGGTTTCTTCCTTTTTGCCTCCTTTCGTTTCTTCTTAAACGACATCATAAGCAGGACTAAAACAAACATTTCTTTCTTTCTTGCACTTTTAGACTAGCTAAAACTCATATTCTTCGACTCTTTCTCCATTCGTCTTCATACGAACAAACATTTCGACTTGGGCATTAAAACACTTTGCATTCATTTCTGATTGCCTGCATCTTTTAGACCACACATAGTAATTAAACCGCATATTGAATCAATCTAGATCACTTGATGTTACACGACCAAACCACCTGCACAAAACAAACATAAAACTTACCTGAGACAAGGCCCGACTGGGATTTCATCCCCCAGTGGATACCTTACCCGTCCTGGTGACCCTACTTGGATTTCATCACCAAGGGGGAAGCCCACTCCATTCTCTGGCGGAGGATAAACTCTAGTGGAAGTATATTTTGGCTAAGCGAAACCAGCTAACCACTGGAATCGTGAAGTGAGGGGAGCTTGCTCCTTAGCACCAGGCCTGTACGGAAGCTAACATAGATTTCTTGAGCACCATAACAAAACCCAAAACCATCCATAGATTGCTTCTTCTAGGACCCGACTCATAAAGCCAATCTTCCTCTACACACATTCTAAGGCATAAGCCACTATAATCCTAATAATTTACTTCTAGGGTTTTAGGATCTGCTTGTGTCTTCATATTTTTGGTTCTTATCTACTTGTTTGAGCTTGTGAGGACATTATTCCTTGCCTTGAATGGTTCTGACTCGTAGCCAAGCCAAGGCTCTAGTCGATCACGCGAGGCAGCATCCTCTTCCATCTACCCCGCCTACAACCAGCCCTATAATGGAGTTCAACTCAGAAACTGAAAGAACTCCTACCAGACCATCTCCGACCCAAACGCCTATTATCCCAAAAGGGGACCAAGATTTCACACGATTCTTGGACCTCAATACCAAAGCCTTGCAACACTATCTCGCGAATAGCCAAGCGCGAGACCCCTTGGGCAATCCAATTTATGGAATGCCGACCTCTTTCCTCGAGACTGCGGCTGTATCAACGACATCCGTAGTCCAACCCTTAGACACCCAGGCTGTTGCCTCAACCAATGACCAACCTTTTACCAACCATCCAAGTGTGGCCTCTCCTTCCATCGTTGGGCCCACTTTCACCGGGGTTTCGACCCCCAATCAATCTCAGTCCACTCAACCACTTTCTATCCCCTTTCAAAACCTGGTCATCTCTAGGGTGGCTACCTATCCATTAGCCCATGTTACCTCTATCCAACCTCCCATGATAACATCAAACCCAGCCATGCCTTCCATCCAACCATCTTTAGTCACTTCTTCTGTCCCTACGACTAGTCATCCGTACGTTGCGCCCTTATTGGTACAACCGACTACGTCGTATACCTCTTCCAGCCTCTTTCAAACACCTTATAATCTAGGAGGCGCTCCACCCGCCAATCTGTCAGTAGATATTATCAAGATGCTGATGGATAAAATGTCCAACCTAGAGACCTCCGTTACCGGCTCACGCAACACTCTCTCGTACGAACAAATCTGCAACGAGCCCATCCATCCTTCTGTCCCCATCAGACCATATCCCAGCCAGTGGGAACTTCCTAAGTTTTCTCGTTTCCAGAGCAAGGAAGACCCACAACAACATTTACGGGCATTCAGACATGCCTGTTACCTTATCTCCCACGACGATGCGTTACTCTTATGCACGTTTCCCATGTCTCTCTTGGGTGCTGCACTTGACTAGTACAGCTCTCTTCCCAGCCATTCCATCTTCACGTTCACTCAGCTGGCCCAGCTCTTCCTCGATCATTTCTCCATCAATATAACCAAGAAGGTCTCTATCACAGACCTCTATTCTATTCGCCAGTTTGAGGATGAATCTATTGCTGATTTCGTCGCTCAGTGGAGGGGCCTTATCAATCAACTTTCATTTTCCTTACCTCAGCCTGAGCTTATCGAACTTTTCTCTCAAGCCTGCGCTAGACATATTTCTTCTACCCTGAGGGTTCAAACCTTCCGCACTTTTGACGAAGCCTTCACGATGGCTCGTAAACTTGATTTATGTGCTGTCGAGGAGAATAAAGTTAAGTTGCGGAGTAAGAATCCCAACTCCAAAACCAATGACCCTTCTTCTAAGCCCTCCTCGTCCAATCCTAAATCTAAAGCTTCAGCAAATGCTGTGGTTGTTAGATCTTCTTCCTCTTCACCTTCAACTAATCAACCTGAACCATCCACATCTATGAGTGCCACTCGCCAATTTCAGCAGAGATACATACAGCGACAGTTTACTCCACTTGGAGAATCATACGCGTCTGTGCTGGAAAAACTCATCAAACAAGGGGCCATCAATCTCCCTCAGATCTGACCTCCACCACAATTCGATCCCTCACGCGCCATCCCTGCGTGGTATAGGGAAAATGACTTCTGCCACTACCACCATGTTAAAGGTCATGACACGGGCAACTGTAAAACCCTTAAAAACATAGTCCAAGACATGTTGGAAAAGGGTGACCTCATCCTCGACAATCCTAACGCCCCTCCTAATCAGGGTATCGATATCTTCAAACAACCATTCCCTAATCATCCACCAACCCAAAACAATGTCCAGACCTTGACTGACAATACCCATGAACATAATATTCGAACAGTCAATACGGTCTCACCCCTTATTTCTAACCAACCCCAAGAGGTGAGTTCATCCATCAGTCCATCACATGTGGACGAACCTCTTTCTCTGGCTAGTTCTCCCTCAACTTCTCTAATTTTGGAGGACGCCTCGACCTTACCAGCACCGCCAGTTTCACCATCTTCCTTCTTGCTACCCATGGAGGACCCAACCTTTCCTACTCCTTGACCACAAGTGGAGGGCACTATCATCCCTGCCCTTTACCCGCTTGAGGAGCTTCATTCACCAGTTTCTTCTCCACCCAGGGAAGAACCCATCTCTCCTTCATCTCCAACCAAACATGAACCTGTCACGACTTCACCATGCTTTGGGCCCAAGACTACTACACCCATCTCACCTTCAGTCCCACAACCGTCGGCATCTTCTCAAGAGCCCAAACTTCATCCCGCATCTTCTCAGCCATTTTCTCGACTAGTGGAGAGACTCGAACTTCTCCCTTCTAGGAAAGTGGAACATCAGGGATTGTGGGACCGTCTCACAGCTCTTCAACAAGCCCGGGCCCTCTCATCTCATGCTGCTAATCCTCCCATGACAGAACCTCCTAAGACTATCAACAAAAATCTGATTTCCACTTCCAAACCGTCTACATCTTTATCAACTTCATCAAAACCAAAACCCTCATCTACTCCGCCTAAACCTATCAAAACACTTGGCGTTCACCCCGTCTCCAACCTCACTCATCCACAAGTGAAGGTGGACTTAACCCAAACTTCAACTAATAGTAGTCTTCAACCTAAATCACAAAAGACTACCAAACCACAGAGGTGAACGCCTCCTCTTCCGTCACCATTGCCTTCCATTTTGGGCCCGCATCCTTCAACCTTAACCAGAGTCCTTCCCGCTTCAACCTCTAATCAAAACCGGTTGCCTCCTTTGCTTCCTTTACCTACCGCTAGCCTACCCTCTCCCAAAATGGCGATACCTCTCACAAAGAGTGTACCGTCTCTGCCTGTCATCGCACCATCAACCCAGAAGGTGGTACGAAAACCCCCTCCAATTTTGCCCAAGCAAAAGTCACCGACATCGCATACATCGATGAACACGGACCCTTTAGTGGGCTCATACTCTTTGATCTTGCAACAACTTTTGCAAACTTCTAGCATAACTCTTCCACCCATCAAGCCCTTTCAACCTCTCGGGTCTAAACCTTCCTGGTTCGACGACACGAAGATTTGTTTATATCATCATACACTAGGACATGACACTGAGACTTGATGTGCCCTCAAGGCTGTCATTCGCCGTTATCTGGAGAAAGACACTCTTCTCTTTGAGGACACTTTCGACTGCCCCCCGACTCCTTCTCATAACCCTTCAACCTCTTCAAACCCATCCACATCTCATCAACCGGTTACAACCCCTTCATCACCTTCACCTCCCATCTTTGAAATCAATGCCATTCACATCGCCACTAGGTCACAAAAGGACAAGGCAAAAGAAAAAGCCGCCATTCCTTGGACCTACCCTTTTGTCAATCCACCTCAACCGCCTAAGCCTAAGATTTCTATCCTTGGCGCGCCTCAACCCTCTTCTTCTTCTTCTTCTTCTTCTTCCAGACCAATCCACGACTCCATGTTGAAACAGCTTCACCAGACGCCTGTGAAGATGTCCCTCTACGATCTCATCCAAACCTCACCCCAACATCGTCAGGTCCTCATCCAAGCCCTGCAGGCAGTGGAGGTCCAACCTAAGGATCCCCAGCCACTTGCTGCCCTTGTCCACTCCTTAGCCCCTGTTGCCTCCATAACATTCAGCGATTCTGAGATTCCCACATCCAACACGGAAGATCAGGACGCCGCCCTCTTCATCACTGCCTATATCGATCGGACACGCATTAAACGCGTTATGATTGACGGGGGCGCTAGCATCAACATCATCTCTACCCATGCCTTTGATCAGTTGGCTCTTCCCAAGAATTGCATCTCCAAAACTGATGCAATCTTGCATTCTTTTAATGACACTACTGCCACGACCATTGGCACAGTCATCCTTCATATCCGCGTTGGTCCACGCACAGTCCCGAAGCTCTTCTACATCATCGAAAGAGAGTTCCAATACAACATCTTGCTGGGCTGACCCTGGATCCGTGCCATGGCCTGTGTCCCCTCCACCCTGCACCGTTGTGTGAAGTTTGAGCATGACAAACAAGTCCACACCATTCCCGCTAACCCTTCGCCCTTCAAAACATGCAACACCACCTACCGTCCAAACGATGTCCTCATTCCTATCAAGCCATCAACCCCGGCACTGCCTCCATCCGTAGAAGCTTCGACCAGTTCGCAACAGGCGGTCACCCTTACACCTCCCCTTCAAGCGACAACCACAGACCCCATGGAAGACGTCTTCCAAAGACTTTCATTGGGAGAGTATCGCTTGTTGGCTTTAGACATGTTCCAAACTCCACAAGAGTATAGACGCCTTCATCACAGCCCCAGCTACGACCATCGAATCGGGATGATCATACCTTATGGTCCCCCTCACCTCCGCACCAATCTCGTCTATGGGGGGCTTAATCAAGCTCCTACTGATGGTAATCCTCTTTCTTCACCTCAACCTTTCACATCAGATTTCTCGTTTCTTGGCAACCCCGCCTTTGCACACACTTACCTTTACAGGTGTGCATGGAAGGGTTTTGGTTTTGGACGCTATGAGCAGGGCTCCCATCAGCCTATCCAACCGCTCAATGATGACGATGCCAAGAAATGGTATGGTCTGGGATATCACGACCCCACTCAAGACCCTGTAGACCTTTATCCTGAACCAATCCTTGACCAATCTCCTCCACACTCGCCTATTTCGCCACCTTCACCTACGGAGTCAGTGGTTTCCATTCCTCCTAGTTTTTTTTTTTTCCATAAACACCATCCACCTGGACCCCTTGACTTATCAGCTCAATGGGGTATCCAAGTCTCTCCCTCTCATTCTTCCCAACATGATCGAAGATGAGTCGGTAACCATTCACACTGTTCACTGCGTTGACGATGACGCCATTCTTTCTTACATGGGCACTGATGATTCTTTCATCCAGCGCTCCCTCCCTTCTGAGACCCAGGTTATGTTAAATGAATCAACCATTGACATCAACCTTCCTTCTTCTGATGTTCCTCATGTCTTAAATATCGGCCAATCTTTAGACGCTCAGGAACAGCTTGACTATACCCAGTTCCTCTCCGACCATAGCAAGGCATTTGCCTGGACTTACAGTGATATGCCTGGCATCGACCCCACCATCGTTACCCATAACATTGTCACCAAACCAGAGGCTAAGCTTGTCAGGCAAAAGCTTCAAAAGATGCATCCTCGTGTTGCCCTCATTGTCAAGGAGGAGCTTCAGCACCTTCTTTCTGTCTGGTTCATCCAGCCCATCGATTATCCACAGTGGGTCTCTAACATCGTCCCAGTCACCAAGGCAACTGGGGGGATTCAGATCTGCATAGACTATCGTGACCTTAATCTAGCCTGTCCTAAAGATGACTTTTCTCTTCCTAACATTGACCAGCTTGTTGATCTTACGGCCGACCATGAGATGCTATCTCTTATGGATGGATTTTCAAGATACAATCAAATCCTGATCGCTCCAGAAGATCAGCACAAGACTACTTTCATCACCCCATGGGGGACTTTTTGCTATCGAGTCATGCCTTTCGGCTTGAAGAACGCAGGCGCCACTTATCAGCGTGCCATGACCTACATTTTCCATGATCTCTTCCACAAAATCATGGAGGACTATGTGGATGACCTGCTCGGCAAGTCCAAACTTCGCCATGACCATCTGACCATTCTCAAAATCATCTTTTCTCGTCTTCTTCAGTACAATGTCCGTCTTAACCCCAACAAATGTGTCTTTGGGGTCCTCTCTGGCAAGCTTCTCGACTTCATCATTTCCTTCCGTGGCATCGAGATAGATCCCGCTAAGATTCGCGCTATCCTCGAAATGCCTCCCCCGACCAATCTCAAGCAGCTTCGCAGTTTGCAAGGCAAGCTCCAGTCCATTCGTCGCTTCATCTCGCAGCTTTCTGACCGCTGTCAACCTTTTCATCATCTCCTTAAGAAAGACGTCATTTTTACATGGGATAAGAACTGTCAAGAGGCTTTTGAAGCCTTAAAATGCTATCTGGTCTCTCCACCAGTTCTCATTCCACCTAAAGATGACCAACCCTTCTACCTTTATATCTCAGCCACTCACCATTCGTTAGGTGCCATGATCGCGCATCGAGACAAGCATCACCGTGAGCAAGCCATTTATTATATCAGCTGAACACTAGTCGACTATGAAACTCGGTATACCCATATCGAGAAACTCTGTTTGGCGTTAGTCTTTGCTACTACTAAGCTTCGCCACTATCTTCTCAGTCACAAAACCTTTGTCATCACCCACACCGATCCTCTCAAGTATATGCACTCCAAGCCATATCAGAATCAACGTATGGCTCGGTGGCTCATGCTGCTTGCTGAGTTTGATCTCGAATTCATCCAGCAGAAATCTATCAAGGGGTAAACCATCGCTGATCAACTAGCAAATGCCCCTCTTCCTGACACTCAACCTTCGCAGTGTGAATTCCCTGACGAGTCTATCACTGTGCTTTCCTCCGACGACACCACCTATCAGATGACTATGTTCTTTGACGGATCCAAATGTCAATTAGGTGGAGGTGCTGGGGTCATTCTCATCCCACTCGAAGGGGATCCCATGCCTTTATCTTTTAAACTCGACTTTGATTGTACCAATAATATGGCCGAATACGAGGCCTTAATTTTGGGACTTTAGACCGCCTTCTCTCTCAGCATCAAGTCCATCAACATCTTCGGCGACTCGCAGCTCGTCGTCAATCAGGTCAACGGTTCATACCTCTGTAAAAATGAAATTTTGCAAAGGTACAAAAACCGTGTTGACATTCTCCTTACATCTTTCGACCATTTCCTCTTACAGACTGTTCCTCGATCCACGAATAAGTTTGCTGACACCATGGCTTCTCTTGCTTCCCATATCCCATCTTCCTCATCTGCATCCAGACTTTTTGTCACAGTGCGTCGTGTGTCGTTGCCTTCATATATCTCTCCTCACATTCATCATGTCAACATTATAGACCCTAGCCCACAAGATGCTTGGTATAAGCAACTTGTGGACTTCTTATCTCTCTCTGTCATTCCTCCCAACCTCTCTAGTAATGCACGACGAGCTTTTATCAAGCGTACTGCTCGCTATACCATGCTAGGGGGTTTTCTCTATAAGCGAGGCTTTGACGGCCTCCTTCTTCGCTGTCTCACCTCCACTGAAGCATCTCATGCCATTCAACAAGTCCACGATGGGATTTGTGGTAGACATTTCAGTGGGAATTCGATTGCCAAGCGCATCCTTCGTCTGGGCTATTATTGGCCTACCCTTCATCAAGACTGTAGCGATTATGTTCGGCATTGCATCAAGTGTCAGCAGCACTCTAACTTGCTTCATTTTCCCATTCACGCCTTACAAATTGCTCAGGTTTTCTGGCCTTTTTCTCAGTGGGGTTTAGATCTCATCGGTGAGATTAACCCTCATTCGTCTCTTCGTCATCAATCCATCATCACAGCCACTGAATATTTCACCAAGTGGGTGGAAGCCATTCCTCTCATCTCCACAAAAGCCGACAAGATCATCGACTTCATCAACACCCACATCATCTGTCATTTCGGTGTCCCTCATAAAATTATCACTGATAACGGCAAGTCCTTCAAATACAAAACTGTCCAAAAGCTATGCGACTCCTTCGGCATCAAACTCAGTTTCTCTTCGCCTTACTACCCACAAGCAAATGGGCAGGCTGAGGCTTCCAACAAAATTCTCACCAAAATTCTCATGAAAGTGGTCAGTGACACAGGCAAGGATTGGCACATTCACATTCCCTTCGCTTTGTGGGCTTACCGCACTAGCATCCGGACCTCCACGGGTGCTACCCCTTTTTCTCTCGTGTACAAAACAGAGGTTGTTTTACCTCTTGAAGTACAGATCCTGTCTCTCTGCATTTCTCTACATGATATCCTTTCCAACGATGACTTTCGTCAAGATCGCTTAGCTCAACTTGAGTTACTTGATGAACGCCGTCTTGCTGCCCTTAATCATCTCCATGTCTATCAACATCGCATCAAGCACGCGTATGACAAAAATCTGCGAGAATGAGATTTCAACATCGGAGACCTTGTCCTCAAAGAGAATCAACACGTGACCAATATGGAGCGCAGTAAACGAGGCAAGTTTGCTCTTAATTGGCTCGGACCTTTTATTATCACGCACAAGTATGAATCAGGGACTTACCGTCTGTCTTCTCTTGATGGACGACCAGAACCTGAGCCTCTTAATGCGTTGCATCTGCGACCGTTCTACTGCTAGTCGAGTATTCGTCCACTTGACACTTAACTTGAGCTCGTCCCTTGAGCAATCCCTGTCCCTCTTAATCCTCATTCCTTTCAACCTTATTTCCCTTTAACAAGTCCTCTACAACCCTTTTATGATGTATGGATGCTTTGTCTTAATAAAAGGGAGCCCTTGACCTTCTATAATCTTGTCCATGACTCACATTTCTATAAAAACAAATCAAGATGTCACACAATATCCATGGTCACTATATCAATATAAAATCAAAAACACAAACTGCTCCCTCAAAGGACAGCTGTACTATCATTGTTGTAATTAATAGACTGCTCCCTCGAAGGACAGCTATTCAAAAGCCCTTATATTAAATAAAAATCTAGACCACTCCCTCGAAGGATGGCTATGACTAATCTGGCAATAAACAGCATTATTTTAGAAGCTTCCTGCATTGATCAGCTTCACAACCTGACCACCAAGCAAATGACATCTCTATGCAGGCTTCCCGCATTGATCAGTCTGCGCCAAAAAAAAAAAAAAAAAAGAGTCATGGACTTGACTTATAGTTGTCTCAGGGTCTCCTATAAAAAGGGGCATAGTTATCTTTGCTCTTAAAACGGGTTACCCTATTTCCTCCTCCTATCACCTACTCAAGGGACTTCAAGCTCACTTTACTGTCTAAGTGATTTGATTACCGCTCTAACATAACTATGGTCAACAATGTCACGCATGAATGGGGCTCTTGGTTCTCATAACCCTTATCTATGCTATCTTTTTGGTCCTTATCAATGAAAGAGCAATATGATTTTCACTTCTTCTGCACTTTGGTCACATTCACCTTCATCACTTGTCAATCGACTCAACTCAACTCTCTTTTCAGACCATCAACATGACCTAGCCTATTCACCCTAGTTTCTATGGACACCAATACACATAGAAACTATCGACCCGTTGCAATTTATCTTCAGCATAAACCAATACTTGTTGAAGCATGAATAAACCTCAATTCATTTTTAGCATAAATCCATCACGAATATGGAATATTGCTAGGGATGAAAAACCCCTCAACCAATGTTGCAGACTACACCATTTGGACAAGGCTGCAACATCTTTTTTCCTCCTCATTTCATCATAACCAAGACCAATCTCTCAACTCTTTTAACTACCTGTCTACTACTCGGACCCTTTGTCTGAACTACATTGGTCTGAGGCCCTTCCACAGGGGCTATGTAGGCAGCACTCAGATGACACCACTGTCTTCTGGGGTTAGCTCGACCATTCTCATTTGTTCATCCCTCTGATGAACAAACCTTCTTTCCTTCTTTTAACCATAACCTTGCCCTTCACCACGACCCATTTCCATCCCTTTGACCCTTCCTCCCTTCTCGGGAGAACTACATCGGCCTGAGGCCCTATCACCAGGGCTATGTAGGCAGCACTCAGTTGACATGGGGTCTTCTGGGGTTAGCTCGGCCACATCCTTTCATCCATTCCATCCCCTTGACCAATGACCATTGGAGATCATGCGTATCTCCTTCGACCTTCGACCACTTCCAAGACGCTGTTGCCTTGGTTGTTTTTGCATGTATGCTACCTCATGACTGGTTAGCAGAATTGTGCGCAGACCTTTTTTGACCCTTCGCAAGTATAGGATCGCAAGACGGTTGATCCACACTACTTGAGACTTTTTCGTGATTCTAGGAGCACTTCCTGAGCCCTGGATACCTGGAACACGACGACCATTTGGAGCTTCAGCTTAGATTGAGTAACCCGATCAGCAGACGACTTAATGCTGGGGCCCAGTTATTTCAATTTTGGCACTCCTCGACCCTTGACCTGCGACACTTTGACCTAACCCTCTCGTGTAGTGGTATGCGCGCAATCACGACTTTTGCAGCGTTCACCCTCACCCCTTTTTCATCCACTCTTTATCAAATCAGCACCCGATTCCCGGTTCCCTTCCCTCGACTCCTGCTTTGAGGGGGAATACCTTATCCATACTCAGGGCAATCAACCTTATCCCTCACCTGGGGCACTCACTCCTATTTTTGTCTTGCAGTTCATCCAGAACAACCAACAAGACAAAAAGGGGCAAATGTAGACACCAAAATCATGTCGACTCCCCTGGTCATTCCCTATTTTATTCTTCTTCGCCTATTTAACCCTTGTCGATCACTTGTTCCACCAACCTTGACCCTGGCAGCATGTAAAAATGAGCACAGAGCTAAAGCTAGACTCTATCCCCATTGTGCATCTGCCGACGACGGTCTTTTCCCGGCCGATGTCGCCGACGTCGGTCACTTATCGGCCGATGTCGGCAATCCTACCGACGTCGGTCACCTTGTTGTTATCCGTTATCAGTTATCATTCGGTTCCCGATCGGTTTCCCAAAACGGTTGTCGAACCGTCTCTCAAACCGTCCCTTGCCTTCATCAGCCTCCGCCAACCATTCAAAAGGCTAATCAATCAAACTGAGCAATCATTCAATCGACCTGCGAACTCCGACATCCATAGACTCTGGCAATCAACACTCTCACGATCAACCAACTCCAGCCTCAACCAATCTGCATTCGTTTCAATCAGGCACTGCACAGACAACTTCAACTATGGCTTTCATCACGTCTTCTGGCATGTAAGTATTTACTCTGTTTGTTTTATTTCTTCTTGGTTATTCTTTGTTTATTATTTCTGTCATCCCGAATCTTCAAACCACAGACCCAAGTTCTGCATCTCTCCTTTACATCCCTGCCCACTATCCGCATCCATAACTCTGTCTAGACTCGACTAAAACCCCCAGACTCTGTCCAAACCCTGCCCTGACCTTATCAGACCCTGTCCCGACTCTGTCTAAACCTCATCCCGACCCTGTCAAGACCCTGTCCCGACTCTCCCAGGCCTTCTGTAACTCATCCAGAACCTGCCCCGACCGATGCCGGTCACTACCCCGACCAACGCCGGTAGTTTGACCGACGCCGGCACCACAGAGACCGACGCCGGTGATTGTGCAGAACAGTGCTGCATATCAGGTACGCATCTTTATTTTCTGTCATTTTATCTTTTATTATCTACTTTCGTCCAATATTCTACTTTTTTATCAGTGGGTTGATATCCTTCTAGGAAGTCTTCGTACTTTCAGGATCAGGCGTTCGCCTGACAGCCCACCATATCTTTGACTAACATTTTTCCATGTTTTAGCCTTTTCTTCGCAGGTGTCATTCCTCCACAGCCAAAGAGGAGAATCTTCCAACGTCTGATTTCGGTGCGCACAACTTTATCAGGTACTTCTAGCCTTGACCATTTCTTTTAGTTTCTTATTTCTTCTTTGAATGTAGAAAGCAATTTTGCATAGAAACAAGGTCTTAGTGTAAATGAGCTAAGTGATGCATTAGAGGAGCTAGACTCAATAAAAATTCTAGAGGTCTATCCCAAGATTAAGTAACCCAAAACCTAAGGTCAATCCCATGTTGGACTAGGTTTCATCATGAGGACCTAAATAATCCCCTTCTCAGCTAGGGGGCAATCTAGACCACCAATAGTTCTAGCATGCCCGATGGGACAAGTTTAATTATGTACTAAGTAAAGATTTTTGGTGTTCTCTTCATTTAATCAAAATTTTCAGGTGTATGTGCAAACATCAATGGTGACTCCAAGTTTTTAGCTAGTTATAGTAGTCTAGGTAAGCCCTCAAGCAAGTTTTATTTTTATCTTGTCTCTTTCTTAAGTCTCTATGGTTAAATTTGGGGTATAATTTTATCTCAATTAGGTTGGTGAGCCATATCATCAACCAAATGAAGCCTTCCAGCCTTACTATGATCCTCACCAGCATTCTAAGGACTTATATCAATCATACATGTAGGAGCATGGCCCTAATCCTCCCTATGAGTAGCTAGTCCATCATAATATTCCCCCTTCTTGGTCCTATGATGAGCTCCCTTATTACCAAGATCATCAAACCTTTTATGAGTCTCATATATCCCCTATATAGCCTAGTTACCCTCTTGATCAGTCATGGAAGCTACATGACATTCCTAAATAGCCTACTCATATCCTAACCCATTCTGTATATATCCTTAAACAAGCTCTATTAGACCAAGAGAGGAATATGATAAACATTGATATGTTGAAGGGGTATGAGCAGGAAATTCTAAAACATGTCATTAGAGGGGTTATAAATTTAGTGTAATAGGCAAAGGAGGAATGGATTTCCTTCATTAGGAGAGGTTATCTTAGAAATAATGGTGACATGCTTGACATAGATGGACTCATCTCTAATATTGAGGATAAGTTGGGAGCTCATGAAGAACATCAAAGACTCTATCACCCACCTTGTCTTCTTTCCTTCACTCCATGTCAACCTCATGTTGAGCTTCCCATTACCACTCATATAACCTCACCAAATGAGTTTCAAATTCATCATAGTTCCCCCTAACTCCTCTCAACCTTCCCCTCATGGAAAATTGTCCAAGAAAGAGTCCAGGAGGAAAGACAACTTTGTGTTGATAAAGCCAACCATCATGAGCAATCAAGGTCTAATTTTAAAGCCTCCCTTGCTAGTCAAATTAAAGCTACAAATAAACATTTGTACTAGACATTAATAGATAAAAAGGTAACATCACCTCAACTGCACATACCTCCTTCATTCCTCAATCCACAAGGCACATTATGCAAGAGAACCATGAGCCCAAGTTTCCATCATGGAGTCAAGTCATGCATTCAATCAAATCCAAAATCACTCAATCCCCATTGTTCCCTCCTCAAGGATCTAAGTCCTTTCCCCCATGGAGATCAATCCAAATTGATATGTAGAATAAGGAGGAAATGTTGACTGTTGAAGATAGTCATCTTAAGATAAGAAAGGAGGAGGAGAACCAAAATCAAAAGGTTAAAAAATAACCTCGATCTTTTCCATCTTAGAGGTCTATCTAAAGATGTTCTCAAAACAAGAGGGAGACTTCAATTTCAAAGTTTGAAAAGCATTTTGAAACTACGAAGGAGCCTTAATAAGGTTATGAGGAAAATAAAGTTCTTACAAAATAAAGTGCTCCTTCCATTGCACAACTCTTATTTTAACTACAAGAGTTTTTTAAAGAGTCAAACAGTCTCAAGGTTTCATGTTGCAAGAAGGTTCCCTCCATTACCAAACCCATCCATGAACCATCCATCATATCTCATACTCCATCTCCAACTCATCATCCCCCCATCACATCTCATCCTTCACTTTAGACCCATGATCCTGTATATCAACCTTCCACCCCACCCTTTCTTGAGAGGGAGCCCATTTTAAGAGAATCAAGTGAGGAAGAAATAACTTAAGCTATAACTAACTAAGAGGATGTCATGAGTGACTATGAGGACTAAATCACCATAGGGATTCCCCTTGGTGAACACAAGATTAATTCATCCTTCTTGAATGAAGAGAAACACATTGAAGATTCTTTTGCAGTTGTACATAAGGTAGAGTGTACTATTAAGGATGAGGGTGAGCAATTTCAAGTCATTTCTCAAAATGTTGTAGCCCTAGAGGAATATCTTAAAACCAAGGTGGAATTTTTTGTTATTGGAGATGACTCAATACTTCAACCTAGTTTTGAACCACTCTTAGATGATTGGTAGTAGTAAATGGAGCTACTCCAAGAAGAGTTTTGCCAAGTTGAAGGTCAAGTACTTGAGAAGGTTGAGAAAGAGTTTCCCATGGAGGACAATGACTAAGATTGGGTGGACTATGCAAAGCTCCCTGAAGATCTTGATGATTTTTTAGCTAATAATAAGGAAGACAAGGTCACTAAAGGTGCCAAAAGGCTCAAGGACAATGCTTAGATAAGGTGTTACTTGTAAATATTGTAACTGATAAGTAGAATGAGAAGGATCCTAAAGAACAAGACTAGTTTATCTGTGTTGGTGTTAGTTTATTATTGATGACTCACTCCAAGAGATGCTAAGGGAGTTGGTAGGTAGGAAGAGTGCCTCATTAAGGGTCATGTTAAATAAACACCCTAATTTACAACTTGTACCATCTCTTGGACTAAGTGAGTTTATGAATTTTCATTTTGATCTAGGTGGAGCATGCTTTATCTTAGTTAGTTATGTTCCTTGTACATAAGTAGTTATTTATTTTCCTCCAAGTGTTGTCTTAGCACATTATGTTAGTGGTCCTTACTTTGTTAGATTAGTTTCCCTTATGTTCTATGTTTCCCTTCAATAAGTGCCTTAGTTACTTTGTTTTGTTTTATTCCTTTTTGTCTTTGTTTTTGTAAATAGAAGAGCTATCCAAAGGTTGGCATCCAGTCTTAGACTCAAACCAATGTGTTGAACCAAAGTAGAGACTCCATGCCCAATGAACTAGTCAAGACAAATGCTTTGGGTTGTCAATCATATCAGGCCTGCTTCCCTACAAGTCACTAAAAATGTTAGTTAATTTTGGCCCACATACCAACCTTTTACCTAGATTGAATAGATTATCAAAGTTCCTATTTGGATGAATGATCAAATGACTTGCAAAAGCTTTGAAGAACCAAACCATCATAAGATGTCATGCAAAAATAGATGGATCATCTTGATTGTGCATTTTATAAGTTCACTTAGAAATAATATTAGATCCAAATGATTGCATAGACATGATGCCCTTCATTCTTATATCATGTTCTAAAAATTTCATATCTTGATGAGCTTGTTATCTCAAGATATAATCCTTTAAATTTAGAATTGTAGAGTGAAACATACACATGGATATCAAGTTAAAGTCTCAACAAATAGTCATTGAAATTAAAAAATAAGATTCAATGGTCTATATTCAATTGGATCATAGATCAATGGTACATAGGTAGTCAACAAGTTAAAAGGTCCCTAGAAATAGGTCAATAATGATCATTCACTCAAATCAAATCCAATGACATATGGCCACTTACATGTCAATGGGTCTAGGTAGATCCAATGGTCCATGATCCATTGTACATCTAGATCTAATGGTTTGTGATGACTGACAATATCAATAGACCCAAACAGATCTATGGTGTGTGTTTGATTGTGTAATTTAAGATCAACAACGAGCGGTGAATCAAAAGGTCAGTAGATCCTAGGAATAAATGAGAAGCTATGAGGCATCTTAACCTCATTAAGGTAGAATAATATCTATGGCTTGTAGCCATTCATATAAAAGGATATAATAGTGAACAAGAGAGAGGATCCAATGTTTCTCATTTAATATGGAACATAGATTGATGATCAATGATGAAGGTTAAAGGTGCTAATCTTAAAGTCCCAGATCATGATCAATGACTGGTATTAAAGGTAGAAGATATGGGAATTTGATTAGAAGTTGAAATGTAGTTTAAAGTTAAACTATATTAGATTTTGTAATATCAAAAGATGCCATTAAATCTCTATAGTGTTAAAATAGTTCTTTATAGGCCTAATAATAAAGATTAAGTAGGATGCTATGTAGTCTATAGGTTTACGTCGATATAAAATATATAGGAAAACTAATAAAGGATATTGGTTTTCCATCTGTAGAAAAAACCTATGCTTAGATATTAAAGTAGGGGTAGATATGTATGGTTATGGAGAAATGTTTCATATGTCAACATGGTCATACTTTCAATAAGTAAGTACATATGGCCTCTAAAATCAGACATGGTGACAGCTCTATAGAATCAAAGATATAAGGATTTTATCCTCATAATGAAGTAAGTTGAGATGGCATGGAGGATTAAACCAAGGTAGGCTAGTGGTTGGAGGAAGTAGTTGGAGTAATGATTCTGTTCAAAACCATAACGATCTTTTTCCAATAGACTTAGTCATTACTCATCATGCAAAATTGTCTTATATTATATCTCTCAGCCAATGAGAAGAACTTGAAGATTATTAGGAAAAATAAAGGATTAGTCCTATTTGGAAGAAGGCATGTGTAAATAAATAATAAATGAATGACTACCATGTTTCTTGATCATTGATGACTCCTTATACACTCTCCCATGTATGTTCCCCATCTCTCTCATTCTAATTTTTCTATATATGTAGGCTCCCAAGCCTTAAAATGTATCCCTCTCTTGGGCATGACTAGACTTTACCAAGATTGAGCTTTGTAACCTCGTGAGATGAATATAAGATTTTTTTTAGATTTCATTATTTGGGTATAATGTGTCCATATTAGTTTGATTTATATATGTGGTATAAATATATCCCTTATCAAGTCATAATCTCAAGTAGCCACTAGTTATCTTGTTATGCAGATCATGTTTAGTGTTGAAATGTCATTTGATTGAAGTTAGCATGTGGATACTTTGATTGGTTAGTGCCTTGAATCAGGCCTCTCCATTAATTCCTTAAAGTTTTCATCACTTGGTGAACCTTTTCATGAAATATTGATTCATAACAAACATTTGGGGTTATACATTTAGTCTTTTACTTGTCTCATTAGTATTTGTATAGGTTCAAGTAGAGTGAATGAATAATCAATTTAGGTCCATCACCAAAAGTATCTTAGATTTTCCTTTTAGTTATCTTTCTCTCCCTTTTCCCCAATAATGAGTAGGTTTTAATGTCAATGAGATAAGTGATGCATCAGAGGAGCTAACCTCATTAAAAATCCTAGAGGTCTGACCTGAGATTAGGTAACCCACAACCTAGGGTCAATCCCATGTTGGACTAGGTTTGAGGAGTACCTGAACAATCCCCTTCTCAACTAGGGTGCAATATAGACCTCAAACAATATTTTATGAATGGTTGGTTTTTATTTCATATTAACGAATGTTCTAGTAACATTCATGCACCAAATGGAAGACCTGTTTGGGCCCTTTATTATCTCTTTCATAATATTTTACTTGGATGACACCCTCATATTAAATAATAATTAGGAGGATCATGTGGATCACATCTCAGATATATTATACACATTGTAGAAATGTAATTTTCAATCCATCTTATTCAAATGTACATTTATCACCACATAGATTTAGTATCTATGTTACATCATAGATCGAACAAGCATCCATATATATTCATATGAGATCAAAGTAATCTAAGATTGACCAACTCCATTAAATATTATTGAGTTAAATATTTTTCTTGGACTTTCATGTTTATATATTATCTTTTTTCTTAGTTTCTCACATATAGCATGGTCTCTTAGTCAAATCATGTGTCCCAAAAAAGCATTCAACTAGACAATTGCACAACTACAAGATTTTGAAAAGATCAATAAGTGCATCTATGCAGTAATGGTTCTTACACTATTTGAAAATTTCCACCCATTTAATATCCAAACTTATGCATTTGGTACATTCTTCACATAGCATGGATATCTAGTCACATACCACTTAGATGAATTAAATGACATGGTTCAATAGTAATCCACATATGAGAAAGAATTTTGAAATTGTATAATAATTAAAGTAATGGAACAACTACATAGTAGGTAAGGATATAATCATCCATTTTTTTCATAAGCCAATTTTATTTTTGTATAAATAGAATAAGCTAGAGAATTTGTGTCACATGAAGTAGATGACTTACTTGTAGCAATTCCGTCTAGTGACAAAGCATAATAATGTAAATTATGACAAGGAAAAATACTTATTTAGTCAATCATAATTACATTTACTCATGATAGTTTTTGAATTGGACATCCACAACTTGTCTTATTTGGTATCTTTATTTATCATACCATAACATCACAAAATCATATACCACTCTCATGTAGAGAGAATAGGTTTGTAATATCTACATGTCTAAAAATCTTCACTACATGCATGGGCATCATTGTATTCCTAGTGGCACACCTCACCAAATAATCATATGGATAGCACACTCACATAAGATAGTAAGACACTTTGGCATTACCAAGATACTAGAAATGCTTCAACAACACTTTTATTTTCTTGAATTTACACAAAAAAGGAGTGCAATATCAAATATGACATTATTTATTGCATCCTTAAGCCCATAAATTGGAATCTGAGATTATACATACATTTTCCAATTCTATTTATGCCATGTGAATATATTATTATGGTTTTCATGAATAAATTACCTATGATGAAGCACCATAATGATTTTGTTTATTGTAGTGGATATGTTTTGTAAGATGTCCATCATGGTTTCTATTGTAACTAAAATATGGCCATAAATACTTGATCATACCTGATTTATTCCTTTTAATACTTAATTAAATTATGCATTTAATCAGTACCTATTTTGTTACCACACTCTATCTTAATAATAAAATAAGACCTATTTTGCATCAAAAACCATCATCCGTCACATATAGAAATATTTTGATTGCTAAAAACACATCTATGCATCTATATGCCTTATTCTAGACCCAAAACTTAGCACTTACCCTTAGGCATAGAAATGCTAGGTAGGGTTAAATTCATCAAGTGGTCTTATCTTCATCCTTATTTGGATTCCACATCACACAAATTTTCATATTTTCAAATGAAATTCTCCCCTAGGTCGGGATTTATATTCTTAGGCTTCCTAGAGTGTGTTCATCCCCTTGGAACCACTATAAAATCACATTTAAATCATACATTTTGATGATATTTGAAAGCTTATTGATTATATTAAAATAACTTATTTACATAAGTGCATAGTGAACAAAATTTCCCTATTTTTCCCAAATCAATTTCCAAGTAGTTGAAATAGTCATGATCCAAGAATGAATTCATTTTTATGTAGCCATATCTAAGCATGATCAAGTATTCAATACAAAATTATATGCATACATATAGTTAAAGGAACATAATTTCATGTATCACATATGTGGGACAACTACATGGAGGTGTGATCCCTCTTCAAAGTATTATTATTTAGGTAATGCTCAACATAGTGGAATGTTGAAGTTTAATACAAATCCAACCATTAAACCCTTTTTAATCATTCATAGAATTTGTCTCTTTATGTCACACAACATAGGGTTTTAAAATTCAATAATCTATCTATTGGTTTATCACAAAACACAAAATTAAAAATTATCACAAACAAACATATTTTACATAGTCGCATAAGACCGTGTCATAATTTTCAACATTTTACAAAAGAATAGGAATGTCATCCTAGTGATGAACCCATAGATTAACTCAGTATATCCAAGTAATGACCTTATTTATCCCATAATATTATCCATCTTAATTTATTTAAATGTGCATCTTATAACTTGTTTCTAATCTAAAGTAGAAAATGAATACCTTTACCTTGGTTAGTATATGTGATTCAATGTTGCATGTTTTTACCACTATGTTCTAACTTTTTACATGGAAACCCATCAATTTTATATGTGTGGGTTGCATAAACACAAAATAATCAAATAATATGATTTTTTAAAACAAGAAAACCATTGAATACTAACAAGAACACCATGGAGCAACTCAAACCAACTCCAGAGTCTACTAGATTGGCTTTGGAGTCCACCTGTCTAGCTTCAGAGTCTACCAATGTAGCTCTAGAGTCTGTCTGTCTAGCTCCAAAGTTACTCAATCTAGGAAAAAATCTTGTCAAAGGATGTTTTGTAATTTCTAAACTAATTAATACATAATTCATGCTTAATTAATAACTTTTCAAACCACTTTGAGTCAATTTTAGATTCATGAAGAAATTTATCAAATATAGTATTCCTGATTATAGATATAGTATTTATAGTAACATTTTGTAAAGGCATCACCATAAATATTATGATATTTACTTAACAAATCATACATTTCTACAACTAAATATATTTTAACAATCAATATTTAATATCTCTACATGCACACCTACACATATCTTACATCGTTTCACCTTGAAACGTGAAAGGAGGTTGTAACTTATTTTCTATTTTTTAATAAATTAGATGTAGTTAGAAATATTATTAGGGATTAAATATTCTATTCATATATTTTAAAATCATTGGGAAATATAACCAATATCTTCCAGTTGATTTTTATTTAGTGAGTTAGTAAGAAATTCAGAGACATTAAGGCTAACCAGAACTAGTGAATTATTTGCTAGATTGCAAGCATTTTTCCAAGTTGATGAAGATTTAATGTTCCTACGAAAATAAGTGTGATCTACATCTTGATCTAAGGGATATCAAGGGCCCATTAAACCAAGGAATTGTGATTTTTTTGTGGTATTTTATGTTTCATATTATTTTTATTTAATCTTCTACATCTTGTGTTAAATGTGTGATTTAATCTAGCCTACAGGTCTATGTGTGTTTCTATTTTATATACTTTATGTATTTTTGAAACTCTAGCATTTATTTCTAAGCACCATTTCAATTCAAAAAATAGATTAATACGTGGTTTCCTTTATCATTAAGTGTTTTTATTTCCAAACACCACTTCAATTCATCGAATAGATTAATGTGTATTTTATTTTATCATCAAGTGTGTTTCATTTCAAGCAAGTGTGTTTACTTCTCTTGTCAGCATTTCAATTCTAAATAGAGTGTTTCCCTTCCAAATAATTATATATATTCAATTCAATTTGACTAGAGTATACCTTTAGGGATAAATGATATATAACTCCCCCTAAATATACAATTTTTAATTACTATTCTTGACACCTTACTACTAATTATCGTTGGACACTGGCCCTAATTTGATATGACATCAACCAATTTGATTTGATTTAAATGAAGATATTGATGACACTCATCATTTTTGACACTATTATTGGGTAATTTTCTAAGTGTCATTAGGGTATAAATATTAAAACTGATAATTGATTAAGAAAAAATTTTCATAAATCAAAGAAATATATGTATAGACAAAGAGATTCAAAGGGAAGATACATTATAACGATCTCTCAAAAAATCATATGTATTGGTAAATCATCATAATAAAGTTTCCTAGAAGACCTTTTAGGAAAACAACTTCATACTATTGAGGAGGAACTATTTCTAGCCTTACCTAAACTTTGGTATCATTCCCTAGAGGTAGGTACATGTTTTTAAATGAATTAATAAAGGCTGAAGTATATTATAAAATAGAGTTTTAAATCTCAATCATGTATCCTTCTATCCACTTCTGATGATTCAAAACTCTTAGAATAAATCTCTAAAACATCTATTGGGAATTATGGGAGGCAATTTGGAAAATAATCCACCAAATAAGGCTAAAAGAGGTAAAGCTCAACCACCAAGTAGAACACTCACCTATCCTATTGTCCTAGATCAAAATGAGAGTGTTGAAATGAAGAACATATCCCCATCCATACGACCTACTTTCATGGGATTTTATATACAAGACCTTGATTAATTTTAGTTTAAATTTAAGGTCTTGTGTCAAATTTATGATTAAAAATTGATAATCATAAATTGAAATTATTCCCTTCCACACTCAAAGATTCAGTCATGAGATGGTTTATGGGTTTACAACCAAATTTCATTTACACATGGGATGAAATTTAAAATGTATTCTTGGATAAATATGAAGACTATTTTAGAGTAAGAGATAGAAAAGAAGAATTTTTCCACATAAAATAAAAAGAAGATGAGAATATGGAAGACTATATTGATTATTTCCTCCTTGCACATATAAGATGTGGGTATGAGTTAGAGGAAGATTTAATAAAAATAGTTATCTTAAAAGGATTGGATGATGATGCTAGCAAATATTTGAGTCTAACAAGAAAAGGATACATAAATAAACTTGGTTTTAATGATATAGATGAACTATGTAGGAATTATTCAAGAACAAGGGCTAGTGTCAGGAAAATGAAAATAGGAAAGGGAAGTAATGATGTAAGATAGATAATGGAAAGACTTTAAAAACTCAAAATAGAATTTTTTTTATCCAATTAAACACCACACTATATGTCTTATAAGCAAAATCTAATGACAGTAATGAACTACTGGCTATGTATTGTCCAAAAAGTAGATTGAAATATGCACTCTGATATTTCCCTCTTGATAAGATAAACATATGTTGCATTTATGATATAAATGATCATTATACTAAAAACTATGCTTTCTTACCTATCCTAAACAACTAACTTAAATAATCTACCCAACAAATAAAATATCTCAACTATACATAAAGATAAGACAATTAGTTTTCCCACAATCAAAACCAGAATCATTTCATTCCAAGAGTTCCTTCTAACCCATAGATGATGCCATAGACTAGATAAGGACCTCCATAGACATGGGGACCACCAACATGGGGTCCAAAAAAATGGATGCCCCAACCATGGATGTCCTATCCTCATCAACAACAATGGATGTCCCAATCTAACTAATAATGATGAGAAAACTAATAATGGGTACACTAACAAGCCTTTAATCAACAAAGGAGGTTTCAACCATAATAAGTGTTGATGCCTCCCCCTACTCCTCTACCTCCACAAACTAAACAAGTAAATCATCCCCAAGTACCTACATAACCAATAACAAACCCCATAAATAGACAAATTATTGCTATCTATCGGATTAAACATGAAGTAACCTTAGGGGTTGGAGTTATTGATTGTAAGAATGTCTAGTTGAGATCAGGTAAGACATGAAATAACCCCCTAATTACCATAACTAAATTCCCAAATGAAAAATTATACCTCCCTATTGACCTAATCAAATAAAAACCTAATGAAGAAAAATAAAGGTCTCAAGAAACTAGTATAGTTCATCCACGCATTCATTTTCTAAAATAACTTCAGGAAGTTGTGAATAAAATTGAATATGATTTAGTCCAAGAATTTATAAAATTAATTATTGGAATACCATCATTGCAATCTAAAAGATAATTTTCAAAACTAAACAAAGTCATTATAGGATTGTGTATAAAAACTCTAGTGAGAAGAAGGAAATACCCTAAAATTATACAAGTAGATGGTAAACTTACTGATTTATTAATAGGAAAATTACTTTTGCCCAAGTATGGAGACCCTATAAGTCCGATCATCATTATTAATATAGGAAGGAAATAAATATCTAATGTATTAGTGGACCTTAGAGATCCTATCAATGTAATGATAACAAACACTTTAAAATGATTATCACTTACAAGGATATAGCCTACTTGTACAATCCTACAAATGATAGACTAGTCCATTACCAAACTAGAAGGAACCATAGAGGATGTCTCTATAATAGTGTAATATTGGGAATATCCTATATATTTTGTGATACTACAACATAAAATTAAAAAATTAGGAAATCTATTGACCTTAAGAGGACCATGGCTAGCCATGGTAGCAACCCTTATAGACTATAGGTCGGGAGATACAACCATTTCAAATGGGATAAAATTAAAAGGAATTTCTTTGTACCCACCTATCAAGCCATATCTAGACTCTTCAAATCATGTATGGGTGGATGAACTAGAATAAAATAGTAATATATTGTCCTCATTGGCCATATAAGTAGTCAAAAATCACATAAATGAGATAGAGGGGGAACTAATAAGACATGTTGAAGATCCCAATTTGGCTATGAAATCCATCAGTTTGGCTCTAAAGTCCACCAATATGACTCTAGAATCCACCAATATGGCTCTAAAGTCTACCAATCTAGGTTTAGAGTATATTACATCATATTTTTAATCTCACCCAATCAACTTATAATCCACTTTTGATGAAAGGTATGATCATACACCCATCCAACAAAGCAATGTCAAGTGGGCAGAAGATAGTCAAGTTACATTTCTAACAATCTTCCAATGCCCATTATTAGGGGTAATTTTAAAAGGTGGGTGTTTTTTCAAAAATAACCACATTACATATGATCATGCTATAGTCATACCTTTTAAACTCTCTGATGAGAAAATATAAGCATGTTAGTTCCATTTATCTTGAAAATAAACAAATAGTTATCCAACTAGGAAAAATGTTAAGTATAAATAACTATTTAAATAATGAACAAGAAATAAAGGTATTTGATATCTTAAGAAACCATACAAAAGCCTTTACATGGGAATATACTAACATGAAGGGAATTCACCCAATTATATGCACTCATCATATTGTAGTCATATAAAATTTCCAAATTGGTAGTTTAAGTGTGGCTTATGAGATCCCATCCATAGGTCCTTCTTGCATGCTATTATGACCCTTTTAAACATATTTTCAATCATTACTAGTCATTTAGAACCTTCTAAACCTTGATTCCACTTCAGCCAGATAGTATTCCCTATGCCAATCATGTTCCCCTAGGTCCCAAGCCTGTAGGACAAGAGCACTAAATTTAGACTATAGTGTCAAACACCAAAGTGTCCCATTTTTTATGCTCCTATCCATTTACACTTTGATCCCCAATGGTCATTTCCACCTGGTCCTTATCCTTAATTATGTTAGATTATCATGAATACATTTGACCCCTGACCAATTATTCCCTATGAAATCCCACTCAAAGTTCATTTACAAAGAAGGTGACCAAACTTACAAAGCAAGCAAAAATACAAACAAGAGCACTAAGGCAAACTTCCTTAATCTCTACATACAGTCACCCAACACAGCTACACACCTACTCAAATATTCATACCAATCCATAGCCACCTTAAACATTATCAGTTTGGCATTTTTCATCCACACCACATTATTATACAAAGCACACTAGGTGGAAAAACTACATATGGCTTGATCGCTCTTCAGAGTATTGGTATATAGGCAACATGCCCATACAAGGGGTGTGGATTGCACATTTAGTGCATATTACACACTAGCCCCCCCTCTTTCTAAAATGATCCAAATATCATTTTATCAAGCATAATGGAGGGTTAAGGTTTTGAGACAAAATCAAATCCATAGTGAGTTTCATCGATAACCAGCACTCAATTTTTCACAAGCAGGATCACACAGGCACAACACAACTACCCAAAAAAAATTAGTTTTTTATGACTAGTTTAGACAATAGTGGTAGGAATAGACAACAACACTAACCATGAAAGTGTCAAATTTTTGGTGCTCCTATCCTTTCATAAAATGAAAGCTAGATGTAGGTTTAAAATACTTTTCTAGTCCTACACAGCCATTTTCAGCCTCTGTATCAACCGTCTCAGATTGTTTTCAAGCTAAATTATATTTCTTCCTGTTTATTAATATTTTTAGAAAGGTGAAAAAGATAAATAATTACACAAATTAGGGCTATAATTATTACTATATTTTATTCTGATTTATTAATCCAAACCTTTAACTAAAATAAGAATAAAACTCTATTATTCTCATAAAAGTTAAATCATTTGATGGACCTAACTTACTTCATTTGCGTATAAAAACACTAGAAACCCTAGGGAAAATTCTTTGCTAATTTTAGCAGTATTTTTTTATTTTTCATACATATATAAATCAAAATTTCACATTTAATTTTCAAAAATTTACCATAGTAATTTTGAAAATTATTTCTTTCAAACCCTAGTTTCCTATACTAGGTCCCAATAATTTCAAACCCTAGCCTAGGGTTTCAAAATTAAAATTTTGATTTTTGCACATTGGGTTGAATATTCCAATTTTATTAATCATGATTTACTTAATCAAAGTTTTCTATTTTATCTTGCATGTTTGTTTTCTTTCATTTGGCATGAATTTAAAAATGACATAAATACATATGTACATGTTATTTAAGACCAGTTCAACTATATGTCATATTCCATTACTTCTTTAACATGTTGTCTCTCTATTATGTGTAATTCAATTAAGAATAAAATCCTTACACACTTAAAGGTTCCATTACATAAGATAACAACCACTTGTTAAGTTTTAATGTCATATATTATGCACAAGAAAGAATTTCCTTCTCCTCCTCTCCTCAAAGAGGTTGATAGTTAATTTCCCTATAACCAGGTCCATGCTATCACCCCTCCAAAAGGTGAGGTATCCTATACTATTGTTCCTAATACATACATCCACCCTATATCTCTTCAAACCCTCTTCAACATATGTGCTTACATGTTCAATTGAAATCAATTAGGGTTTGCACTTGTGAGACTCTAAGGGATCAAATCACCAGTATGAGCAAGTTAATTTTAGATTTACAAATGTAGAATCAACTATTACATGAAAATATCACAACATTAGAAAATTAGAATATAATATAAAATCTTCAAAGGCACCCTAGTGCCAATCATGTATATGCACCTTCACTTGGTCAATTGGTTGCAAGCAATGTTACATATTAAAACAAGAAATCACTACCAAACAAATCTACAACTGGTGATTCAAAAAGAAATCAAAGATAAAATAAGAGTTCAAGTGAGATACAAAGATAAATGATTAAATATAATTTGATTAAAATACCTCTTCTACATCCAGTGAGAAGATCCAAATATTATTATGTATATCATAGAATTCATGGGCATCACACAAATTCATGTTTAGCATTAAAAAACATATAAAATAGATAATTTCTAATGATGATCCTATACAAGGTAATTCCATCAAGAAATCCATAGTGACATAGGAACACATTCACAAACGGTCAAATTTAGAAATAATACAAAAGTGGTTACCAAAGCATAACTCAGAATAATAAAGGGATCAAAAAGTAAAATTAGAGCTAGAAACGGTACCATAAGCATAGGAAAAACATGAAAAATATGTAAATTTACCTCTCCAAAATGAGTCTCAACTTTCAAATTAGTATGGGTTTGGTTTAAAATATCTACAATAGTTTGATTATTAAGGTCAAGGGTTGGGCAAGCATGCTCAAGGCATCACTACTCCTATTCTAGCAATTGATAATATTTGTCACCAAGGTTTGGGATTTATTGAACATCCTAAGGCAAATTATTCATAGACATAGTTCATCAAAGGAAAAGATTCAAATACAATAAAATTCAACACTAGCATTCCATTGGTTCAAAATCAAGATGATAATGATGATTGGAACAATACAAATCATTATAATTTCCAAGATATCAACAATGAATCTGAATATTTAGAGTAATATTCACAATCATTCCCTCATGATTCACAATCATACACGATTACTTTATTTGATACAAGACACTATGATAGGGAGTCTCATCCCAACACTCATCAGTTAATATCATTAATTTATCAGCTTACTTGTATACATTTTCTCATCTTACTTGTATATAATTTCTTCCTACTTACTTGTACATATTTTCTCAGCTTACTTGTACATAGTGTCTTTTTGCTTACTTGTACATAGCTTATTTCAAAATACTAAAAATAATACAATATTTCAAAATACCAAAAACAATATAACATGTCAAAATACAAAATTATTCAAATAACTCAAAACACCAAAAACACTTTTCAACTATATACATTATCCATGCTTTACATTTTTACTACTATGCTAGGCTTACATTTTGTTGTTCTATGTTATTATTTGTTAATTTATCTACATTACCATACTTTAATTGATCTTATTTTAGTGTGTGTAGTGACACCTAGATCCTTTCTTGCTTCATTCTACCCATTGAGGGGACATCCCACTTTTACATTTGAGACATACATCGACATATATACCCACCAGGATAATCTTCTATATGACTACACCATCCAGGTTATGTCATTACTACACCACACACTCTAGTAATCATGTTGATGTACATTACTTACTAACTTACATAGATTATTCTATCGACACTCACTAGTATATAACACTTATGTATTTCTCAGCATCTACCTAGTCTTGTACTAAATGTTTTGCATACTTTCACTTCCTTCTTTGATTAGTTAGATGTGATAGTATTTTTAGCATTTAAATTCTTCCCTTTCTTACTTTGAGTAACTAGATGTGATTTCATTTCTTTTTTCCTATTTTGTTACTTGTGTGTGCCTTAGGGATATTTTTTTTATTGTAATCTTGTATGTGCTTGTGGCCCTCATGTCAATCTTGCTTGTTTATAACTGTATATGTATGTGGGAATTTGAACATGCCTTGTATGCTTGCTTTCCAAATTTGAGTGACATGTGCCCATGTGCCTTATTTGCTTGGCCCCTTGGCCTCTTTTGTATGCCTCTTGCTTCTTACTTTGTATGCTTGTTTGTTCATTTTCCTCTCATTTGTTTGCAATGACATGATCCACATCATGCATTATCTTGCCTTCTTGGATGCCATGATGGACATCATGCTCCATCCCTCCTTAATAATTAACCAAATTTATAGTTTTAGTTTAGTATATTGCACATGTTATTACATTGTTACATCTATCTAGGCATACCCCTATTGATCTAACAATCTCTAACACAAATTATGCTATATCTTGAGACATCTTTTGGATTATAATTGCTATATCATGTATTTCGTAACATAACACACTTGCAGGGAGCTTTCTTTTGAGGGTAGTCATTGTAGGGTCTTCACTCCTACCCTCAAAAGAGGGGGCAACAAATAGGGGTTTTGTCACAAAGATCAAAGCCTTATACTAGTCAAAAATTGATTTTTAGAATACTTAAAATAGTAATCAGAGTTCAAAACATGTAGAACAAACCAAAAAAATAGTAAAGGACAAGAGCACCAGAATTGGACAACAGAGTTAGACACCAAAGTGTCCCATTTTTGGTGTTCCTATCCAAACAACCAAAAACCTAGAAATTTCAAAAATAGATAGAAAATTAAGGTCAATTATAGTTTTATCAATGATAGTTTAGTTTAAATTGGGCAGTTCTAGTATAGTTTTACTCATATTATTCAAGTCTAGGGGGCATCATGCATGACATGATGGCTCTCACTTCTAGTTTTAGATTGGGTAGTTGGTACAACTTTCAGATCAAAATTCATGTTATAGACACTAGTGATTGGGGGCAATGTACATGGCACATTTACCTTATTTTCTTTATAGTTCATTATATTACTTGTGCTCTAAGGATTTGACTCAAGAGAGGATGTTTAGTATGGTGTTAGTTCCAAAATGAAAACAAGATGAAATAAACACACTAATAACATAACATCTCTAGGCCTAGACACTAGGGAGAGCTTAGTTAACAAATACAAATGACAAACACAACTAAAAATTAATTAATGAAAACACAATAATCCCTTCACCTTCCTTGCATGCTCCAAATGTCTTTGTAGTAGTGGCTTGTTTGGCTTGTGCTCATGAAGTCTTTGGCAATGGAAGCTTGGCTACCTCCATCTCTCCTTGGCACCTTTGGCTTGTGGATTGGCTTGGCTTGGCATCAATTTGGCATTATAACACTATTTTTTTAAGATTTTGGAACCAATTTGGCATTATAACTTTGCATCAAAAAATCTTAGAAATGATGTGGTGAGGCCTCCTATTTATAGATTTTTGGATTTGGCTAAAATCAACTTGAACCGTCCATCTCAAGATTGAGATGTGTTGTTGAGGATTAATTTAATTTTTGGAATTAAGTTTATAATTATCTTCATCATGGCATTGGAAGAAGGATAAATTAAGAGGCATGGAAGTCATTGATGAGGCATGGGAGGCATAAATCCTGATATTTGTGGCATTTATAGCCTAGAGATGTCTTCCCAAGAAATGAGGTCACTTGATGATGCAGATATTTAATATTCATTTCTAAAAACAAGTATTCAATAAGTTTCCATGGATTTATTAATTAGGCCTTGATTTGGGTTAATTATCTCTTAAGCATTATTAAGTACTTTGTGCACAAATTACCCAAATTGATCGAAATGTTTTGTTATTGGTCCAAAATTTGATTAGATTATAATTAGAAGGCGATGTCAGATGCATTGGAACTATATTCCCATTTAGGATTTTTCTAACAAAAAATAATAAATGCACAAGTCTTGTATAAAATATTTGACAGGAATGAGCAATTTAGAGCACCCAAGTGCAAATTTGGCATTTTGACTCAAAATGAACTGATCAAAGTTAGCTGTCCCATAAATTACATTATATCATTTAGGGATATCTTGGCCAAAATTAGTACTTGAATATGTTAGTTTCACATCATTTTGCATGTTTTAGTGTTTTTAGGCCAAATTGTGCGTTTTAGGTGGAAATTAGCCAAAACCCTGATTGGGGGTTATCTATGGCCAATTTTAGGTATCTACAGTTTGCCCCTCTTTGGGAAGATGTTGAAAATCATAGGCAAAGCAATGTCTTCTCAAATAATGAGAAATGGCTGGTGTGCCAAAAATAAGATGATGATTGAAAAACAAAGCTCCAAATGGTTTTTGGGAAGCCTATGATGATGCCCCCTTGAGGGAGTGGTTGTCACATTTGTTGATGGATAGTCCCTCGAAAAGAAATAAGAAGAAAGGTGGAATTAACCTGTGGTTGAGATTAATCCAAATGAGAAAATGCTTGTATGTATTGATGTAAAAAGGATACTAATTTGCCCAAAGGTGGTTATAATTAGGAATAAAAGTCAAAATAATGATTTTCCCATAGGCAGTTATAATCATTAAGAGGACCTAGATTTCCTAAAGATGATTGTGGCCCAATTAGGGTTGATTCACAAGCTAACTCAAGGATATAACTTGGAATATAGATTAAAGATGAGCGGGCACAAAATAATGAAAGAGATGGATAGAGGAATGAGATTGATCAATAGAATGATTCAGTTGTACCCATCAATGAGGAGATGCTCATCTTGACTAACAATGATACAACTAGAATGGTTTTTGGGTTAATTTGATCAAGAGTATGATGGAAGGATTTACCAAGGTGCCAAGGAAAAACTTTTGTGGCTCCATTGATTGTAAACCTTCGTGAAGCTAATTTTTGTTGTAGCATGTGATGGTAGGCTTCATGATAGAACACCATAAATATTTGGCCAAAATATGCGTAAGGAATGACTCCCGATATCTAATAAACACTCAAAAATAATAAACCAAAGAGAAAAACCATGATGATAATATTGACGTATAAATATGGATAGACTCAAGAATAATGCGCTCAAGGAATCACCTAATGAACACATATAGACTGAGTCAAGGCAAAAATGTTGAAAGCAAACAAATAGGCCAATGAAAAAATAAATAAACAAAGAAAAAACAAAAAAATAAACTAAAATAAACAAACAAATAGAAAGCCCAAAAATGAAAGCAAAAGAAAGCATCCTAATAATGACAATGCCCTAGTAAGGTAGATTGAGGATAACTAACTAAGCTTAGATAGGACATATGTTTTTGGATTTTTGAAATGTTATGAATGTTTTTGGCATTTTGAGGTCTCTTAACTCATTAGAGAATGACAAGATACCTACTAAAAAAATGGTGAGAGCATTTGGCCTTAGGTTTCTCACAAAATGGTGAGAGCGTATGGAAAGGGGGATTGAGGTGACCTCAACATGAATTGAGCATGACCCTTATAGTCCTAAAATGACCCTCAAATCATAGTAATTTTGTCCACACAAAAGGTAGGGAAAAACCAACTAGGTTTCAACAAGTTTTCAAATCCATCAAATGGCCAGTCAAATAAAAATAGTAATGGCAAGGTGATGCGACTATGCATGATAATAAAGTGTTGCCCCTAGTTTTCCCATAGGAGATTATAACTAGGATATAATGGCATAGGTCAATGATACTAATTCTCCCATAGGTGTTTATACTTAATAGAAAGACTAATGAAACACTGATTTTCTCATAGACAGTTATAATCAAGCTCACATAAATCAACCTAATAAGATGAAAGATATCTTGCCAGATCAATTATCACACTACTTTCATAGACTGTCATTATAAATATGGATTGGATTGATTATTAAAACTTGATTGGAATCCCCCCACAAAATGTGTGAGAAGAACCAAAGTAACCAAGATCAAATAGGATTGGATAGGATGACTAAATATAGGCTTTGGTCTAGATAGGAATGGAATGATAGGATGGAATGGCATTTGATAGATAATGATGTGGTAATTGGCAGGAGTATGTGACAATATAAAAAGGATATATAACAATGGCAATGGCATGGAAATGTGAAATGGTATGGTACATGTTTTTGCCCTGTGTGTGGTTTTTTATTATATTATTCCTATTGATGGGTAGATACACATCTTAATCAAAAAATGATACAAACAAAAATACTTGATCATGTTAATTTCTATCCCACACCTTATCTGAATAGTTGTTATGTCAAAAACTTGATGTATATCTGGTTGCTAAGAATGCTTTTGTGATCTTCATTGGTCATTGATTTTGATTCCTTCAAGCATCAAGATATGGTATCTTTATAGCCTCTACAAAGGAAAGTGTGGTTGTGGATGGTAAACAAGGACAAATAATGGATGTTAGGTTTGATTATGAAATGGAATGGTAGATGATACTGGAATGGGGAATGGTGGGGAAATAAATGAAGATCAAGACATTCAGTCACATGTAATGTTATTGATGTCAGATTCATCATAACTTTGGTTGTGGCAAGGCTGAAATCTATTCTCTCAATAGGACCATCATTTTTTTTGTTGTTTGGGATTGAGAGTAGCTTCCATCTGATTAGGCCGTAGATCAGAAGCTATTTTGATTTGATCTTTGATTTTGTCTTCATCAAGCAGTGAAGAACTTTTGTGCTCATCTATTAGTCCCTCAAAAAGGTTTTCACCAATGAAGTTATCTTGATTGTGTTATAGCACCTCTGAGAAGGTTTCACTAAGGAATGTTAACTATTGACTTTGATTTTCTTCTAGCACTTTCAAAAAAAGTATCACCAAAATATGTTGTGTTCTGACTTGGATTGTGCCCTAGTTCTTCTAAAAAGGTCTCAATAGGAGAGTCTTCTTTTGCTACATGAATGTTGTCTTAGCCTCCTTGCTCTTTTTCAATTGTTATATTGCCATGGATGTAGTTCAACAAAGTGTGATTCTATAGTCCCAATCAACACTTATGGGAGATGAAATGTCAATAATATGGCTATTTTGGTTGATGGTAATGGCATATGGAATAGTAATGGAATGGGGAGAGGCTGCATAATCTTTGTATAAGTGTAGACACCGAAATCGTGTCGACTCCCCTGGTCATTCCTCATCTTCTTTCTTCTTCGCCTATTGAACCCTTGCCGATCACTTGTTCCACCAACCTTGACCCTGGCAGCATGTAAAAATGAGTACAGAGAAAAAGGTAGACTCTATCCCCATTATGCATCTGCCGACGTCGGTCTTTACCTGACCGATGTCGCCGACGTCGGTCACCTATCGGCCGACGTCGGCACTCCTGCCGACGTCGATCACCTTGCCGTTATCCGTTACCAGTTATCATTCGGTTTCCCGAAACGGTTGACGAACCATCTCTGGAACCGTCCCCCGCCTTCATCAACCTCTGCCAACCATTCGAGACCAGATCCCCGAACGCTATTCGAAACGCTGATCAATCGAACCCCGAGCAACCAACCTGCGAACTCCGACATCAACACTCTCGGCATCAACCAATCTGCACACTATGGCTTTCATCGCGTCTTCTGGCAGGTAAGTATTATTCTATTTATTTTATTTCTTTCATAGTTATTATTTATTTTCTATCATCCCAATTCTTCAAACCCCCAGACTCTGTTCAGACCCGACCTGACCTTGCCCAGAACCTGTCCCGACTCTCTCAAAACCTGTCCCGACTCTATCCAAAACCCTACCCTGACCTTATCAGACCCTGTCCCGACTCTGTTCAGACTCAGCGTCCCTCGTTTACATCCCTGAACCTGTCCCAACTCTCTCAGACCCTGTCCCGAACCTTTTCCCAGAACCTGCCCCTACCGACGCCGGTCACTACCCCAACCGACGACGGCACCTTAACCGACGTCGGCACCTTCCCTAACCGACGCCGGCACCACAGAGACCGACGCCGGCGACTGTGCAGAACAGTGCTGCATATCAGGTACGCTCTTTATTTTTCTGTCATTTATTTCTGTCATTATCATCTACTTTCGTCCAATATTCTCCTCTTTTTTTATCAATGGGTTGATATCCTTCTAGGGAGTCTTCGTACTTCCGGGATCGGGCATTCGCCTGACAGCCCACCATATCTTTGACTAACGTTTTTCTGTGTTTTAGCCTTTTCTTTGCAGGTGTCATTCCTCCACAGCAAAAGAGGAGAATCTTTCAACGTCTGATTTCGGTGCGCATGACTTTATCAGGTACTTCTAGCCTTGACCATCTTTTAGTTTCTTATTTCTTCTTTGAATGTAGAAAGCAATTTTGCATAGAAACATTCTGGCACGCCCGGTGGGACCCTAGGTCCTCCTTGGGTTCTTTCTTTCTTTCGTTCATTTAGGTGCATTAGGTTTCTTCCTTTTCGCCTCCTTTCGTCTCTTCTTAAACGACATCATAAGCAGAACTAAAACGAACATTTCTTTCTTTCTTGCACTTCTAGACTAGCTAAAACTCATACTCTTCGACTCTTTCTCCATTCGTCTTCATACGAACAAACATTTCGACTTGGACATTAAAACACTTTGCATTCATCTCTGTTTGCCTGCATCTTTGAGACCACACATAGTAATTAAACCGCATATTGAATTAATCTAGATCACTTGATGTTACACGACCAAACCACCTGCACAAAACAAACATAAAACTTACCTGAGACAAGGCCCGACTGGGATTTCATCCCCCAGCGGATACCTTACCCGTCCCGGTGACCCTACTTGGATTTCATCACCAAGGGGGAAGCCCACTCCGTTCTCTAGCGGAGGATAAACTCTAGTGGAAGTATATTTTGGCTAAGCGAAACCAGCTAACCACTGGAATCGTGAAGTGAGGGGAGCTTGCTCCTTAGCACCAGGCCTGTACGGAAGCTAACACAGATTTCTTGAGCACCATAACAAAACCCGAAACCATCCATAGACTGCTTCTTCTAGGACCCGACTCACAAAGCCAATCTTCCTCTACACACACATTCTAAGGCATAAGCCACTATAATCCTAATAATTTACTTCTAGGGTTTTAGGATCTGCTTGTGTCTTCATCTTTTTGGTTCTTATCTGCTTGTTTGAGCTTGTGAGGACGTTCTCCCTTGCCTTGAATGGTTCTGACTCATAGCCAAGCCAAGGCTCTAGTCGATCACGCGAGGCATCATCCTCTTCCATCTACCCCGCCTACAACCAACCCTATAATGGAGTTCAACTTGGAAACTGAAAGAACTCCTACCAGACCATCTCCGACCCAAACGCCTATTATTCCAGAAGGGGACCAAGACTTCACACGATTCTTGGACCTCAATACCAAAGCCCTGCAACACTATCTCACGAATAGCCAAACGCGAGACCCCTTTGGCAATCCAATTTATGGAATGCCGACTTCTCTCCTCGCGACGGCGGTCATATCAACAACGTCCATAGTCCAACCCTTAGACACCCAGGCTGTTGCCTCAACCAATGACCAACCTTTCACCAACCATCCAAGTGTGGCCTCTTCTTCCGTCGTTGGGCCCACTTTCACCGGGGTTTCGGCCCCCAATCAATCTCAGTCTACTCAACCACTTTCTACCCCCTTTCAAAACCTGGTCGTCTCTATTCCGCCCACCCTTACTCTTATCAACACTAGGGTGGCTACCCATCCGTTAGCCCATGTTACCTCTAACCAACCTCCCATGACAACATCAAACCTAGCCATGCCTTCCATCCAATCATCCTTAGTCACTTCTTCTGTCCCTACGACTAGTCATCCGTACGTTGCGCCCTTATTGGTACAACCGACTACGTCGTATACCTCTTCCAGCATCTTTCAAGCACCTCACAATCTAGGAGGTGCTCCACCCGCCAATCCGTCAGTAGATATTATCAAGATGCTGATGGATAAAATGTCCAACCTAGAGACCTCCATTACCGGCTCACGCAACACTCTCTCGTACGAACAAATCTATAACGAGCCCATCCATCCTTCCGTCCCCATCAGACCATATCCCAGCCAGTGGGAACTTCCTAAGTTTTCTCGTTTCCAGAGCAAGGAAGACCCACAACAACATTTACGGGCATTCAGACATGCCTGTTACCTTATCGCCCACGACGATGCGTTACTCTTATGCACGTTTCCCATGTCTCTCTTGGGTGCTGCACTTGACTAGTACAGCTCTCTTCCCAGCCATTCCATCTTCACGTTCACTCAGCTGGCCCAGCTCTTCCTCGATCATTTCTCCATCAATATCACCAAGAAGGTCTCTATCACAGACCTCTATTCTATTCGCCAGTTCGAGGATGAATCTATTGCTGATTTCATCGCTCGGTGGAGGAGCCTTATCAATCAAATTTCATTTTCCTTACCTCAGCCTGAGCTTATTGAACTTTTCTCTCAAGCCTGTGCTAAACATATTTCTTCTACCTTGAGGGTTCAAACCTTCCGCACTTTTGACGAAGCCTTCACGATGGCTCGTAAACTTGAGTTACGTGCCGTTGAGGAGAATAAAGTCAAGTTGCGGAGTAAGAATCCCAACTCCAAAACCAATGAACCTTCTTCTAAGCCCTCCTCATCCAATCCTAAATCTAAAGCTTCAGCAAATGCTGTGGTTGTTAGATCTTCCTCTTCTTCGCCTTCAACTAATCAACCTGAACCATCCACGTCCATGAGCGCCACTCGCCAATTTCAGCAGAGATACATACAGCGACAGTTTACTCCACTTGGAGAATCATACGCGTCTGTGCTGGAAAAACTCGTCAAACAAGGGGCCATCAATCTCCCTCAGATCCGACCTCCACCACAATTTGATCCCTCACGCGCCATCCCTGCGTGGTATAGGGAGAATGACTTTTGCCACTACCACCGTGTTAAAGGTCATGACACGGGCAACTGTAAAACCCTTAAAAACATAGTCCAAGACATGTTGGAAAAGGGTGACCTCATCCTCGACAATCCTAACGCCCCTCCTAATCAGGGTATCGATATCTTCAAACAACCATTCCCTAATCATCCACCAACCCAAAACAACGTCCAGACCTTGACTGGCAATACCCATGAACATAATATTCGAACAGTCAATACGGTCTCGCCCCTCATTTCTAACCAACCCCAAGAGGTGAGTTCATCCATCAGTCCATCACATGTGGACGAACCTCTTTCTCCGGCTAGTTCTCCCTCAACTTCTCTCATTTTGGAGGACGCCTCGACCTTACCAGCACCGCCAGTTTCACCATCTTCCTTCTTGCTGCCCATGGAGGACCCAACCTTTCCTACTCCTCGACCACAAGTGGAGGGCACTATCATCCCTGCCCTTTACCCGCTTGAGGAGCTTCACTCACCAGTTTCTTCTCCACCCAGAGAAGAACCTATCTCTCCTTCATCTCCAACCGAACATGAACCTGTCACAACTTCACCATGCTTTGAGCCCGAGACTACTACATCTATCTCACCTTCAGTCCCACAACCATTGGCATCTTCTCAAGAGCCTAAACCTCATCCCGCATCTTCTCAGCCATTTTCCCGACTAGTGGAGAGACTCGAACTTCTCCCTTCTAGGAAAGTGGAACATCAGGGATTGTGGGACCGTCTCACAGCTCTTCAACAAGCCCGGGCCCTCTCATCTTATGCTGCTAATCCACCCATGACGGAACCTCCTAAGACTATCAACAAAAATCCGATCTCCACTTCCAAACCGTCTACATCTTCATCAACTTCATCAAAACCAAAACCCTCATCTACTCCGCCTAAACCTATCAAATCACTTGGCGTTCGCCCCGTCTCCAACCTCACTCATCCACAAGTGAAGGTGGACTTAACCCAAACTTCAACTAATAGTAGTCTTCAACCCAAATCTCAAAAGATTGCCAAACCACAGAGGTGAACGCCTCCTCTTCCGTCACCATTGCCCTCCATTTTGGGCCCGCATCCTTCAACCTTAACCAGAGTCCTTCCCGCTTCAACCTCTAACCAAAACCGGTTGCCTCCTTTGCTTCCTTTACCTACCACTAGCCTACCCTCTCCCAAAATGGCGATACCTCTCACGAAGAGTGTACCGTCTCCGCCTGTCATCGCACCATCAACCCAGAAGGTGGTACGAAAACCTCCTCCCATTTCGCCCAAGCAAAAGTCACCGACATTGCATACATCGATGAGCATTAACCCTTTAGTGGGCTCATACTCTTTGATCTTGCAACGACTTTTGCAAACTTCTAGCATAACTCTTCCACCCATCAAGCCCTTTCAACCTCTTGGGTCTAAACCCTCCTGGTTCGACGACACGAAGATTTGTTTATATCATCGTACACCAGGACATGACACCGAGACTTGTTGTGCCCTCAAGGCTGTCATTTGCCGTTATCTGGAGAAAGACACTCTTCTCTTTGAGGACACTTTCGACCGCCCCCCGACTCCTTCTCACAACCCTTCAACCTCTTCAAACCCATCCACATCTCATCAACCGGTTACAACCCCTTCATCATCTTCACCTCCCATCTTTGAAATCAATGCCATTCATATCACCACTAGGTCACAAAAGGATAAGGCGAAAGAAAAATCCGCCATTCCTTGGACCTACCCTTTTGTCAATCCACCTCAACCGCCTAAGCCTAAGATTTCTATCCTTGGCACGCCTCAACCCTCTTCTTCTTCTTCTTCCTCTTCCGGACCAATCCACGACTCCATGTTGAAACAGCTTCACCAGACGCCTGTGAAGATGTCCCTCTACGATCTCGTCCAAACCTCACCTCAACATCGTCAGGCCCTCATCCAAGCCCTGCAGGCAGCGGAGGTCCAACCTGAGGATCCTCAGCCACTTGCTGCCCTTGTCCACTCCTGAGCCCCTGTTGCCTCCATAACATTCAGCGATTCTGAGATTCTGACATCCAACATGGAAGATCAGGACGCCGCCCTCTTCATCACTGCCTACATCGATCGGACACGCATTAAATGCGTTATGATCGACGGGGGCGCTAGCATCAACATCATCTCCACTCATGCCTTTGATCAGTTGGCTCTTCCCAAGAATTGCATCTCCAAAACTGACGCGATCTTGCGCTCTTTCAACGACACTACTACCACGACCATTGGCACAGTCATCCTTCATATCCGCGTTGGTCCACGCATAGTCCCGGAGCTCTTCTACATCATCGAAGGAGAGTTCCAATACAACATCTTGCTGGGCCGACCCTGGATCCGCGCCATGGCCTGTGTCCCCTCCACCCTGCACCGTTGTGTGAAGTTTGAGCATGACAGACAAGTCCACACCATTCCCGCTGACCCTTCACCTTTCAAAACATGCAATACCACCTACCGTCCAAACGATGTCCTCATTCCTATCAAGCCGTCAACCCCGGCACCGCCTCCATCTGCGGAAGCTTCGACCAGTTCGCAACAGGCGGTCGCCCTTACACCTCCCCTTCAAGTGATAACCACAGACCCCATGGAAGACGTCTTCCAAAGACTTTCATTGGGAGAGTATCGCTTGCTGGCTTTAGACATGTTCCAAACTCCGCAAGAGTATGGACACCTTCATCACAGCCCCAGCTACGACCATCGGATCGGGATGATCATACCTTATGGTCCCCCTCACCTCCGCACCAACCTCGTCTATGGAGGGCTTAATCAAGCTCCTACTGACGGTAATCCTCTTTCTTCACCCCAACCTTTCACATCAAATTTTTCGTTTCTTGGCAACCCCACCTTTGCACATACTTACCTTTACAGGTGTGCATGGAAGGGTTTTGATTTCGGACGCTATGAGCAGGGCTCCCATCAGCCTATCCAACTGTTCAATGATGACGACGCCAAGAAACGGTATGGTCTGGGATATCACGACCCCACTCAAGACCCTGTAGACCTTTATCCTGAACCAATCCTTGATCAATCTCCTCCACACTCGCCTATTTTGCCACCTTCACCTACAGAGTCAGTGGTTTCCATTCCTCCTAGTTTTTTTTTTTTCCATAAACACCATCCGCCTGGACCCCTTGACTTATCAGCTCAATGGGGCATCCAAGTCTCTCCCTCTCATTCTTCCCACCATGATCAAAGATGAGTCGGCAACCATTCACACTGTTCACTGCATTGACGATGACGCTATTCTTTCCTACATGGGCGCTGATGATTCTTTCATCCAACGCTCCCTCCCTTCTGAGACCCAGGTTATGTTAAATGAATCAACCATTGACATCAACCTTCCTTCTTCTGATGTTCCTCATGTCTTAAAGATCGGCCAATCTTTAGACGCTCAGGAGCAGCTTGACTATACCCAATTCCTCTCCGACCATAGCAAGGCCTTTGCCTGGACTTACAGTGATATGCCTGGCATCGACCCCACCATCGTTACCCATAACATTGTCACCAAACCAGAGGCTAAGCCTGTTAGGCAAAAGCTTCGAAAGATGCATCCTCACATTGCCCTCCTTGTCAAGGAGGAGCTTCAGCGTCTCCTTTCTGTCTCCTTCATCCAGCCCATCGATTATCCACAGTGGGTCTCTAACATCGTCCCAGTCACCAAGGCAACTGGGGGGATTCAGATCTGCACAGACTATCGTGACCTTAATCTAGCCTGTCCTAAAGATGACTTTCCTCTTCCTAACATTGACCAGCTTGTTGATCTTACGGCCGGCCATGAGATGCTATCTCTTATGGACGGGTTTTCAGGATACAATCAAATCCTGATTGCTCTGGAAGATCAGCACAAGACTACTTTCATCACCCCATGGGGGACTTTTTGCTATCGAGTCATGCCTTTTGGCTTGAAGAACGCAGGCGCCACTTATCAGCGTGCCATGACCTACATTTTCCACGATCTCCTCCACAAAATCATGGAGGACTATGTGGATGACCTTCTCGGCAAATCCAAATTTCGCCGTAACCATCTGACCATTCGCAACATCATCTTTTCTCGTCTTCTTCAGTACAATGTCCGTCTTAACCCCAACAAATGTGTCTTTGGGGTCCTCTCTGGCAAGCTTCTCGGCTTCATCATTTCCTTCCGTGGCATCGAGATAGATCCCGCCAAGATTCGCGCTATCCTCGAAATGCCTCCCCCGACCAATCTCAAGCAGCTTCGCAGTTTGCAAGGCAAGCTCCAGTCCATTCGCCGCTTCATCTCGCAGCTTTCTGACCGCTGCCAACCTTTTCATCATCTCCTTAAGAAGGACGTCATTTTTACATGGGATAAGGACTGTCAAGAGGCTTTTGAAGCCTTAAAACGCTATCTGGTCTCTAAACCAGTTCTCATTCCACCTAAAGAAGACCAACCCTTCTACCTTTATATCTCAGCCACTCACCATTCGTTAGGTGCCATGATCGCGCACCGAGACGAGCATCACCGTGAGCAAGCCGTTTATTATATCAGCCGAACACTGGTCAACTATGAAACTCGGTATACCCATATCGAGAAACTCTGTTTGGCGTTAGTCTTTGCTACTACTAAACTTCGCCACTATCTTCTCAGTCACAAAACCTTTGTCATCACCCACACCGATCCTCTCAAATATATGCACTCCAAGCCATATCAGAATCAACGTATGGCTCGGTGGCTCATGCTGCTTGCTGAGTTCGATCTCGAATTCATCCAGCAGAAATCTATCAAGGGGCAAACCATCGCTGATCAACTAGCACATGCCCCTCTTCCTGACACTCAACCTTCGCAGTGTGAATTCCCTGACGAGTCTATCGCTGCGCTTTCCTTCGATGACACCACCTATCAGATGACTATGTTCTTTGACGGATCTAAATGTCAACTAGGTGGAGGTGCTGGGGTCATTCTCATCCCACTCGAAGGGGAGCCCATGCCTTTGTCTTTCAAACTCGACTTTGATTGTACCAATAATATGGCCGAATATGAGGCCTTAATTTTGGGACTTCAGACCGCCCTCTCTCTCAGCATCAAGTCCATCAACATCTTCGGCGACTCGCAGCTCGTCGTCAATCAGGTCAACGGTTCATACCTCTGTAAAAATGAAATTTTGCAAAGGTACAAAAATCGTGCTGACATTCTCCTTGCATCTTTCGATCATTTCCTCTTGCAGACTGTTCCTCGATCCACGAACAAGTTTGCTGACACTATGGCTTCTCTCGCTTCACATATCCCATCTTCCTCATCTGCATCCAGACTTTTTGTCACGGTGCGTCGTGTGCCGTTGCCTTCATATATCTCTCCTCACATTCATCATGTCAACACTATAGACCCAAGCCCACAAGATGCTTGGTATAAGCAACTTGTGGACTTCTTATCTCTCTCTATCATTCCTCCCAACCTCTCTAGTAATGCACGACGAGCTTTTATCAAGCGTACTGCTCGCTATACCATGCTAGGGGGTCTTCTCTATAAGCGAGGCTTCGAAGGCCTCCTTCTTCATTGTCTCACCTCCACTGAAGCATCTCACGCCATCCAGCAAGTCCACGACAGGATTTGTGGCGGACATTTCAGTGGAAATTTGGTTGCCAAGCGCATCCTTCGTCTGGGCTATTATTGGCCTACCCTTCATCAAGACTGTAGCGATTATGTTCGGCGTTGCATCAAGTGTCAGCAGCACTCTAACTTGCTTCATCTCCCCAGTCACGCCTTACAAATTGCTCAGGATTTCTGGCCTTTCTCTCAGTGGGGTTTAGATCTCATCGGTGAGATTAACCCTCATTCGTCTCTTCGTCATCAATCTATCATCACAGCCACTGAATATTTCACCAAGTGGGTGGAAGCCATTCCTCTCGTCTCCACAAAAGCCGACAAGATCATCGACTTCATCAACACCCACATCATCTGTCATTTTGGTGTCCCTCATAAAATCATCACTGATAACGGCAAGTCTTTCAAAAACAAAACTGTCCAAAAGCTATGCGACTCCTTCGGCATCAAACTCAGTTTCTCTTCACCTTACTACCCACAAGCAAATGGGCAGGCCGAGGCTTCCAAAAAAATTCTCACCAAAATTCTCATGAAAGTGGTCAGTGACACAGGCAAGGATTGGCACATTCACATTCCCTTCGCTTTGTGGGCTTACCGCACCAGCATCCGAACCTCTACGGGTGCTACCCCTTTTTCTCTTGTGTACGGAACAGAGGCTGTTTTACCTCTCGAAGTACAGATCCCATCTCTCCGCATTTCTCTACATGATATCCTTTCCAACGATGACTTTCGTCAAGATCGCTTAGCTCAACTTGAGTTACTTGACGAACACCGTCTTGCTGCCCTTAATCATCTCCATGTCTATCAACATCGCATCAAGCGCACCTATGACAAAAATCTGCGAGAACGAGATTTCAACATCGGAGACCTCGTCCTCAAAGAGAATCAACACGTGACCAACATGGAGCGAAGTAAACGAGGCAAGTTTGCTCCTAATTGGCTCAAACCTTTTATTATCACGCACAAGTATGGATCAGGGACTTACCGTCTGTCTTCTCTTGATGGACGCCCAGAACCTGAGCCTCTTAATGCGTTGCATCTGCGACCGTTCTACTGCTAGTTGAGTATTCATCCACTTGACACTTAACTTGAGCTCGTCCCTTGAGCAATCCCCATCCTCTTCATCCTACTTCCTTTCAACCCTATTCCTCTTAACAACTCCTATAACCCTTTTATGATGCATGGATGCTTTGTCCTAATAAAAGGGAGCCCTTGACCTTCTATAATCTTGTCCATGACTCACATTTCTATACAAACAAATCAAGATGTCAAAACATATCCATGGTCACTATATCAATATCAAAATCAAACAAACAGACTGATCCCTCGAAGGACAGCTGTACTATCATTGCTGTAATAAATAGACAGCTCCCTCGAAGGACAGCTATTCAAAAGCCTTTATATTAAACAAAAATCTAGACCACTCCCTCGAAGGATGGCTATGACTACTCTGGCAATAAACAGCACCATTTTAGAAGCTTCCCGCATTGATCAGCTTCGCAACATGACCACCAAGCAAATGACATCTCTATGCAGGCTTCCCGCATTGATCAGTCTGCGCAAAAAAAAAAAAAAAAATGAGTCACGGACTTGGCTTGTAGTTGTCTCAGGGTCTCCTATAAAAAGGGCAAAGTTATCTCTGCTCTTAAAATGGGTTACCCTCTTTCCTCCTCCTATCACCTGCTCAAGGGACTTCGAGCTCACTTTAATGTCTAAGTGATTTGATTACCGCTCTAACATAACTATGGTCAACGACGTCACGCATGAATGGGGCTCTTGGTTCTCATAACCCCTATCTATGCTATCTTTTTGGTCCTTGTCAATGAAAGAGCAATATGCTTTTCACTTCTCCTACACTTTGATCACATTCACCCTTATCACTTGTCAATCAACTCAACTCAACTCTCTTTTCAGACCATCAACATGACCTAGCCTATTCACCTTAGTTTCTATGGACACCAATACACATGGAAACTATCGACTCGCCACAATTTATGTTCAGCATAAACCACTACTTGCTGAAGCATAAATAGACTTCAATTCATTTTTAGCATACATCCATCACGCATATGGGATATTGCTAGGGATGAAAAACCCCTCAACCAATGTTGCAGAATACACCATTTGGAAAACGCTGAAACATCTTTTTTTCGTCACCATCCTTTTGACCCTTCCTCCCTTCTAGGGAGAACTACATCGGCCTGAGGCCCTATCACCAGGGCTATGTAGGCAGCACTCAGTTGACATGGGGTCTTCTGGGGTTAGCTCGGCTGCATCCTTTCATCCATTCATCCATTCATCCATCCATCGACCACCAACCATTGGAGATCATGCCTATCTCCTCCGACCTCGACCACTTCCAAGACGTTGTTGCCTTGGTTGTTTTTGCATGTATGCTACCTCATGACTGGTTAGCAGAATTGTGCGCAGACCTTTTTGGACCCTCACAAGTATAGGATCGCACACCGGTTGATCCGCCCTACTTGTGACTTTTTCGCGTTTCTAGGAGCACTTCCTGAGCCTGGGATACCTGGAACGCGACGACCCATTTGGAGCTTCAGCTTAGATTGAGTGACCCGATCAGCAGACGACTAAATGCTGGGGCCCGGTTACTTCAATTTTGGCACTCCTCGACCCTTGACCTGCGACACTTTGGCCTGACCACCTCGTGCAGTGGTATGCGTGCAATCACGACCTTTGCAGCGTTCACCCTCACTCCTTTTTCATCCGCTCTTTGTCAAACCAGCACCCGGTTCCCTTCCCTCGACTCCTGCTTTGAGGGGGAATACCTTATTCCTTACTCGGGGCATTTCACTTCCTATTTTTGTCTTGCAGTTCATTCGAACAACCAACAAGACGAAATCAACCTTATCCCTCACCTGGGGCACTCACTCCTATTTTTGTCTTGCAGTTCGTCCAGAACAACCAACAAGACAAAAAGGGGCAAATGTAGACACCGAAATCGTGTCGACTCCCCTGGTCATTCCTCGTCTTCTTTCTTCTTCGCCTATTGAACCCTTGCCGATCACTTGTTCCACCAACCTTGACCCTGGCAGCATGTAAAAATGAGCACAGAGCAAAAGGTAGACTCTATCCCCATTATGCATCTGCCGACATCGGTCTTTACCCGACCGATGTCGCCGACGTCGGTCACCTATCGGCCGACGTCGGCACTCCTGCCGACGTCGGTCACCTTGCCGTTATCCGTTACCAGTTATCATTCGGTTTCCCGAAATGGTTGATGAACCATCTCTGGAACCGTCCCCCGCCTTCATCAACCTCTGCCAACCATTCGAGACCAGATCCCCGAACGCTATTCGAAACGCTGATCAATCGAACCCCGAGCAACCAACCTGCGAACTCCGACATCAACACTCTCGGCATCAACCAATCTGCACACTATGGCTTTCATCGCGTCTCCTGGCAGGTAAGTATTATTCTGTTTATTTTATTTCTTTCATAGTTATTATTTATTTTCTGTCATCCCGATTCTTCAAACCCCCAGACTCTGTTCAGACCCGACCTGACCTTGCCCAGAACCTGTCCCGACTCTCTCAGAACCTGTCCCGACTCTATCCAAAACCCTACCCTGACCTTATCAGACCCTGTCCCGACTCTGTTCAGACTCAGCGTCCCTCGTTTACATCCCTGAACCTATCCCAACTCTCTCAGACCCTGTCCCGAACCTTTTCCCAGAACCTGCCCCTACCGACGCCGGTCACTACCCCGACCGACGACGACACCTTAACCGACGACAGCACCTTCCCTAACCGACGCTGGCACCACAGAGACCGACGCCGGTGACTGTGCAGAACAGTGCTGCATATCAGGTATGCTCTTTATTTTTCTGTCATTTATTTCTGTCATTATCATCTACTTTTGTCTAATATTCTGCTCTTTTTTTATCAGTGGGTTGATATCCTTCTAGGGAGTCTTCGTATTTCCGGGATCGGGCGTTTGCCTGACAGCCCACCATATCTTTGACTAACGTTTTTCTGTGTTTTAGCCTTTTCTTCGCAGGTGTCATTCCTCCACAGCAAAAGAGGAGAATCTTTCAACGTCTGATTTCGGTGCGCACGACTTTATCAGGTACTTCTAGCCTTGACCATCTTTTAGTTTCTTATTTCTTCTTTGAATGTAGAAAGTAATTTTGCATAGAAACAATAAGATACTAGGATAACTTGTGTCAAAGTTGAAGTACTCATCCTCAAAAACTATAGAAGGATCATAAATGTATTCAAATTTATATGCAAGGTATGCATAACCAATGTTGTAATAATCATGAACATACTCTTCTTCTGAATCTGATTCTAACTCAAAGGCTCTGAATCTGATGTTGAGACTGATGTTGATTTTGATTTTGATGCTAAATTTGATGTCAGTTCAAGAATAGAACCTGACTCTAACTTTGATTCCTCATTTGATGGGTACTATATTACAATGATGTTTTGTTGAATATTTGGTTTTGGATAAGTAATGGCCTATGATGGCATAATGGGCTCCACAAAAATTGGTTTGTCAAAGTGAGACTCCTCTAAGATGGGAAATAGATCAAGAGACAACTTCTAAGAGACTAGCTTATCAATAGGAGGCTCTTGAAAAATAGGCACATGGTTAAGGTAATGATTTTCCCAAAGGTAGTTATAATCATTAAGAAGTGACTCAATAATGACTGGCTTGTCATAGTGAGACTCCTCGACAATTAGTATAGGATCAATAGGTGATTCATCATAGGTTGACTTATTACAAATGGTTGGTTCAACAAAAACATCTTGGATTGGTTAGTTATCTTGGCCTTGGTTTCTAATGAGTTGGAAAATACCAATTTTAAACATAGCTTGGTCTTTAAATGATTGGATCGGTTGAGGTTTGATTGGGATTGGTACTGGATAAGGAATGACTTGCATTTGGATAATGGTAGGGCCTTAGGGATCATGATTACTTATTTGAGCCAAAGGAAAAATTCCTAAGATGGTAATGATAGGGTGGTATAGAACTTGATTGCTTACACATGCCAAAAGACTAGGTCCTGGAATGATGAAGGGGCATTGTGGAGTTTGATTGCTCGCACAAATCAAAGGACTAGGTCTAAGAATGGTAATGGTATTCCTTGGATATTATGTAAATTGATGGCTCATATAATCCAAAGGAGGTTTAGGGGTAGTCAATGATAGGATATCAAAAGGACATCATGAAACTTGATTAATTGCACAAGCAAAAGCATCCAAGTCTTCCTCATAAACCATATCATCCTAGTCGTGAGTTGGCTCATAAGTTGGTTCTTGGTTGTGTTCCATGTACTATTTAATGTAAAGAGGGTATGGATTTGTATCCCAAATAACATTATATGTAGTGGGGTCTTCAAATTCCTCTTCACAAGCCTCTTCATACCAATCAAGGTCTAACGTAGATAGAAATCTATCTCACAAACCATATTAGCATCTTTGGGATCTTGACAAAAGCCATCAAAGTCATTTTTTTTAGCCATTCTATCATAAGTCAGACTATAAGTGACTCTACCATAAGTGTAATGAGACATATCCATGTAAATGATGAAAGCTCTGAAAATAAAAAAACTTAGAGTTTTACAAACTCTAAAAAACTATGTCCAAAGGACAAATGGTTCAAACTTGGTCTAACTTGGTCAAAAGGGTGGAGCTATATCTCCAATATGGTCTAAAAGTGGAGTTGTATCTCTAAAATGATTTATGCTAAGACTTGGCATAAAATATCTTAACATCAAACACCTAACATCAAATGTCACACGCACAAAATTTCAAGTGTCTGAATAAAAACCAACATGTCAAAGGTCTAGATCAAAGTGTTCCAAACAAAGTCTAAACTAGGAAAGGGAAAAGTTGAGTTGTTAAGTCTTTTTTCCAAATGCGGAGTCAAAAGTTAGGCTCAATCAAATAGGCATACGCCAGGACTCTTGGCCAAATGGCATCACAAGATAGACTTGAAATAAAGGCTAATGTGATTTGATTTAATCTAACAAGTTTGGAAACAACTTTGATATAGACCCGACACATAGAATCAAACATAAACATGATCAGTTGGCATAAGGCATAAGACAAAAGGCTCTTTTAAAAATGTTGTGTTCTCCCAAATAAAGGCACAAATAATGATGAGGATAGGTATTAAACAAACAAATAATCAATAATTTTTAAATTTGGCTAATCGATTAACCGAAGTTATGCAACCCAAAAGAGAAAGATCTATGTATCAACCCCATTATTTAAGGCCTAAATAGAAATCAATCATTATTTGGATCCAAACTTAACAAGGCTAATTGAAAACTCAACATTGAAAACTAGGATTTGACCAAACAAGCTAGACAAGATTGGACAGCATGACGGCATAAGACAAAACTCCAAATGGTATACAAAAAGTGGTTTGAAACAAATGGTTTTGATACAATGGTAAACAAGTCTTGAAATAAATTGACCAGCCTAATAGTATAAGCATACTCAAACGATGTGATTAATGTTATGTTTCAAAAGACATAAAAGACTCAAAAATGGTTTTCACGTGATTTGGGCAGCATAATACTACCCTTCACAACTCAAATACATTTTTTTGGCATGGCTTATGAATAAACAAACAAGTTTTAGCCTCAAAACATACTAAGAAAAAATGACCAAAATACACTAAGTATAATCATCCAAATCCTAGCAAGGGTATGGCAAAATGGGGTTTACTAAACTAGTAAGGTTTTGATCATTCTCAGGAAATCAATTACATAATGACTTTCACATCAAATGATACAAAAGACAAGCACAAAAATTGGGTGACCATGGCATTGGCTAGTTGTAAAAAGGTCTAGTCCTTTTTACAACTACTACATCCTACTATTTACTCATTGTAGTGCGATGTCCAAATACAGATACGTCTCATGTGCAACTCCAAGGGATCCAAATGAAGTCAATGCTGAGAGATGAAACCCTAAGTCAAAGCTTCCCTAAAGAACTTATGGGAGGTGATGAAGTCCTCCTCACAAGCCAAGTTTGCATTAAAAATATAAAAAGCATGAAAGTAGAAAGACTTTACGGTCATTTTTAAGATCACCCAAACTTTGACAAGTTTTTGGGGAGTGATTTAGATGACTTTATTTCTAAGCCTTGGACTAGGCTATTTGTAATAGGAATGGTGCTTTTGATTCCAAGGGTTCCCTATAGGGGACAAATGGAAGAGCATACATGCAACATTCCTCTTTTTTCTAAAAAAGATTTCATTAAACAACTATTGTAAATAAAAATTGACAAGTGTGTTAAATTTTAAACCCAAAATGAAATATTTGGTAGTGTTCATTTGACCCCTTGGTCTTAGTTGCAAACTTTGAAAACATTCACCAAAAACATCTAAAAATTCTTTGTTAAACATCCAAAACAAGGTTTCTAATCAATTTTTAAGCATGCAAAAGTGATTTAAACATGTTTTGAGAAAATTTTAAGCTTGGTCCTACAATAAAATTGTTAGCATGTCATTTAGCTTTTAAGCCCTTTTGAGCTTGAAACAACTAACTTTGGAAAAGGAGGTCTCGAGTCTATGTTTTTAGAAAAATAGAGTGACTGATGTTGGTTAATACCACTGATGTCGGTTACTTGACTAATGAGATCTTGTCAATGTCAATTTTTCTTATTGATGTCGGTTGATCAGTGGCTAATGTCATTATTTCTTGTCGACATCGGTTACTATGTAAAATTTGTGGTAACCAAAAATGGAGAAATAAAGTTAGAAAATCAATTTGTAAGATTTTTAAAGGCTTAAATAAACATTTTAAAGTTGAAAAATGGTCTTCTTCATGTGTAGGATGCATCTAGTCCCACCGGGCATGCCATTATGTGCTCTAGGAATTTGAGTCAATAGAGGATGGTTAGTATGGTGTTAGTTCTAAAATGAAAACAAGGTAAAATAAACACACTAATAGCATAACATCTCTAGGCCTAGACGCTAGGGAGAGCTTAGTTAACAAAGACAAATGATAAACACAACTAAAAAGTAAGGAATGAAAACACAAGAATTCATTCACCTTCCTTATATTCTCCAAATGTCTTTGTAGTAGTGGCTTGCTCGGTGTATGCTCATGAAGTCCTTGGAAATGGAAGCTTGGGTACCTCCATCTCTCCTTGGTACCTTTTTCTTGTGGCTTGGCTTGGCTTGGCATAAATTTAGCATTATATCACTATTTTCTTGAAGCTTTTGGAACCAATTTGGCATTATAAATTTGCATCAAAAAAGCTTATAAATGATGTTGTGAGGCCTCCTATTTATAGATTTTTAGATTTGGTTAGAATCAACTTGAACTATCCATCTCAAGATTGAGATGTGTGGTTGAGGATTAATTCAATTTTTGGAATAAAATTTTTAATTATCCTCATCATGGCATTGGAAGAATGGGCAATTAAGAGGCATGGAGGGCATCATGAAAGGCATTGATGAGGCATGGGAGGCATGAATCATGATATTTGTGGCATTTATGGCCTAGAGATGTCTTCCCAAGAAATGAGGTCACTTGATGATGTAGATATTCAATATTCATTTCTAAAAAAAATTATTCAACAAGTTTCCATGGATTTATTAATTGGGCCTTGGTTTGGGTTAATTAGCTCTTAAGCATGATTAAGCACATTGTGCACAAATTACCCAAATTGATCAGAATGTCTTGTTATTGGTCCAAAATTTGGTTGTATTGTAATTATAATGTGATGTTAGATGTTTTGGAATCATATTCCCATTTAGGATGTTGTCAACAAAAAATAACAAAGGCATAAGTCTTATACAAAAGATTTGATAGGGAAGAGCAATCCAGAGCACCCAGGTGCAAATTTGGCATTTTGACTCAAAATGAACTGATCAAAGTTAGTTGGCCCATAAATTGCATTACCTCATTTAGGGATATCCTGGCCAAAATTGGTACTTAAATATGTTAATTTTACATCATTTTGCATGTTTTAGTGTTTTTAGGCCAAATTGTGCATTTTAGGTGGAAATTAGCCAAAAGCTTGATTGGGGGTTATTGGTGGTTGGTTTTAGGTGTCTACATTACCCATGTATTCTTAGCAGTTGTGTGCCTTATTCTATCTATAGGTGTTTGGCACCATTTTAGAGTGGCTTTCATATAAGCCTAGTTCTCAGTTTTAGAGTGGCTTTCATACAAGCCTAATATCCACCTTTCAAAGTGGCCAAGATTGATATAGGTTTTAGTACACATTCAACTATCCATGTCACATTATCAGATTATAGAACATTCATGGGTTTTTTGAGCCATATCATATGACACACATTCATACCAGTATTAGTTCATAGTTCACACTTAGTGGCAATGATAGAGCCAAAGGACTAGCTAGCATTTGTATTCTTGATCCACCTACTCAAAGGGATTGGACACATAGTCCAAACATCAATTAACACATGCATGATCACATAGCTTCACATTTAGTGGGTGATGATGGAGCCAAATGGAAAGCCTTTATATTCTTGAACCACCCTCAAGGAATTGAGCACTCAACTCCATTCATGATATTACTCTTGATACAACATATACCCAACATCACTCAGCATTACTCAACATCACAATAGGTTTTATATCGGTTCACATACCTGATGAGTTTTATTCATTCCTTTCTCTTTCTCTTTTTTACCTAGCCTTTGTAAATTCTTATTTTATAAATAACATGTATAGTAAGAACTGATCTACTCATTTTTTTTTCAAATTTATGCTTCATATTGTTCTCTCTATGCACACTCAACATCACACATATTCATGGACTTCACCCTTTTAGGTAAGTTCAAGTATGCTTTCTATTTATTTTATCCTAGTATTTTACTTCATTGCATTACTAGAATAAAGGAGAGGAAAATATAGTCATATAAAATGTCCAAATTGGTAGTTTGAGTGTGTCTTGTGAGACCCCATCCATAGGTCCTTTTTGTATGCTCTTATGACCCTTCTAGACACCTTTTTACTCACTACAAGTCATTCAAAACATTCTAAACCATGATTCCACTTCAGCCAGACAATATTTCCTATGTTAATCATGTTCACCTAGGTCTTGAGCCTATAAGACATGAGCACTAAATTTGGACTACAGTGTTGGACCCTAAAGTGTCTCATTTTTGGTGTTCCTATCCATTTACACTTTAAGCCCCAATGGTCATTTTTGTCTGGTCCTTATCCTTAATTAGGTCAGTTTAGAGCAATTACATCTAACCCATGACCTATTATTCCCTATAAAATCCCACTCAAAGTTCATTTATAGAGAAGGTGACCAAATTTACAAATCAAACAAGAATAAAAATAAGAGCACTAAGGCAAACTTCTTTATTCTCTACATACAGTCACCCAACATAGTTGTACACCTACTAAAATCCTCATACTAGCCCCTAACCACATCAAACACTATCAATTTGACATTTTGCATCCACATCACACTATTTCACAAAGCACACTAGGTGGAAGAACTACATATGGATTGATCCCTCTTTGGAGTATTGGTATGTAGGCAGCATGCCCACACAAGGGGTGTGGATTTCACATTTAGAGCATCTTACACACTAACTCCCCTTCTTTCTCAAGTGATTCAAATATATTTTTATTAAGCATAATGGAGGGTTAGGGTTTTGAGAAAAAATCATCTCCACAACAAGTTTTGTCTACAACCAATGCTCAATTTTTCATAGTCAGGCTCACACATGCACAGTGTAACTACCTAGGAAGTTTTAGCTCTCTATGATCAGTTTAGACAATAGCGGTAGGAATGAACAACAGCATCTGACACCAAAGTGTCCATTTTTTTATGATCCTATCCTTTTGTAGAATGAAATCTATATTCAATTTTATGACACCTTCCCAATCCTGCACAACCATTTTTAGCCTCTGTATCAACCGTCTCAGATTGGTTTCAAGATAAGCTATATTTCTTCCTATTTATTTTTATTTTTATAAAGTTGAAAAATTTAAACAATTACACAAAATAGGACTATAATTATTGTTATATTATGTGCTGATTTATTAATCCAAACCCTTAACTAAAATAGTAATAAAACTCTATTATTCTCAAAAAAGTTAAATCACATATCTATACAAAAAAATACCAAACCAGTTAGACAACCATAAAAGAGAATCAATCCATCATTAAGAGACATGGTTAAAATAGAGATATAAAAACTATTAGAGGTGGGATACATTTATCTAATATTATATAGTCAATGGGTCTCACCAATTGTAATAGTACCAAATAAAAATGGAAAGTGGAGAATATGCATTAACTACAGAGAGATTAATGAGGCCACCATGAAAGACTATTTCTCTTTGCCTCTCATAAACTAATTTTTAGATAACTTATCTGGAAAGAGGTACTTCTCCTTCTTAAATGGGTTTAGTGGTTATAATTAGATAATATTAGCTTTAGAAGATCAAGATAGAACAACTTTTACATGTCCTTGGGGAGCATTTGCATATAGATTTTTAACCTTTGGTCTATGTAATACACTAGCTACCTTTTAAAGGGCATTTTAAACTACTTTTATTAATTTAACCAATGACCATGTAGAATCTTATATGGATGATTTTACAATGCATTTTAATTCCCTTGATGAATCCTTAGATAATTTAGACAAAGTTCTAACCAAGTGTGAACAGCATCAATTGTCCTTGAGCCATGATAAATGCATGATGATGGTTGATCAAGGAATATTTCTAGGCCATCACATCTTATCCCAAGGTATACAAGTTGATCCCAAAAATATTGAAGTCATCTCTAACATTATTGCACCTAAAAATTAAATTGATATCAACAATTTTCTAGGACATACAAGGTATTATAGATGTTTTATAGAGGATTTTAGTAAAATTGTTGCATCTATATTTTCTTTATCTGATAAGGACAATGAATTTTTATGAACTGATAACTTTCAATAGGATTTTTAGTCAATAAAAAAAAAAGATCTTTGCTCTAATTTTGAGAGGTCCTAATAGGGATCATCCCTTCCACATGCATATAGATGCCTCTAATAATACTATGGGGGCAATACTTGGACAAAATGAT